>JBBCBC010000038.1:7030457-7630457 GCA_037126765.1 Stenogyne calaminthoides
TATAATGTGTATTTTTTAATTAATGGTGAACTCATACATTAAAATTAATTAACATATAAATGAAGATAATAAAAATCGTTACTGGATACTTACCTGGTAAGGTGTTGTCGGAATTGGAGCTTTCCATTTCTGGAAATATTGAGTTGATGTCAGAGTTTCTGGAATGGGGTTTACTAAAAAATTGGGAACTTTTTTTGGTAGTAAATGGTGTTTCTCGATCCTAATATCAGCAGCACCTTGCAACCTACAGGGTTGGAAAACTAGAAAAAATATGCAGATAGTAGCAGCATAGGCCATGAATCCAGCTCGATAGTTACGAATTAATAATCGGAGTTTAATTTGTCATTCCTCACCTTTTTTTTCTCTTTGGTAAGAACAAAGGTATTAATTTCTTGATTGAAGATGGCCCTGTTGCCTGTTGATATTACTAGTACTACTTTAAAAAAAAATTATTATTAAATAGTATAGTATTAAATGAAAGGAAGATGCTTGGTAGATTATGTGGGTTTGTTGGTTTAATTCCCCGCAATCTATAAAGGCTCCTAGTTTGATGAATTAATTGTTTAGGGAGTTTTGTGTTAGGGACAGAGAGTAAATAGTAGGTTGAATGGAGACAGAAGAAGGTTGAAAAGATGGGACTGGGAAAAAATGAGGGGGCCTTTATTGAGAGGGTGCTAAGTTGATTGAAGACTTTGTTTCCCTTGCACCGCTGGGTTTTAATTTATCATGTTTCTTGCTCCACCACATTATTTCTGCTTAATTAACTTTATGTAGAGAAGGAGAATGGTTAATTATCTACCATGCTTAGGGTATTCATTTACCAAACTTTCATTTAAAATATGAGTCGGTCTATGCTCCACAAGGAGTGCAGCCGATGCTTGTTCATAGTCGTTTTTTAACCATACAACATTTTCAAATAGTTGTTTGATTGATGTAATTGTCTTTCGATATAAATTCACGTGGATTACAAATCTTTCTTGGGTAGCAAATCATGGATCATGTGAATGTAACACCCAGATCTCATCTGAATTTAAACTTAAATAATGGGTATGATCTGTAAAATGAGTTTATATATGAACTCTTTCTAACATATATATGATGATAAAATTTAAGTACTTAACTAACGTTAAAACAATCTTTATATCCTATTAATTACTGAATTAACTAAACATAAAAATTTTATTATTATTCTCACTCACTCTAAAAGCTTGGCAGCTAATTGCCTCTCCTCTCCTAAAATCCCTTCTCATCAAAAAAACGAAGAAATAAACTCAATTGATGGGTATCGTCATGTGCAATTACATCAATTCTGATACTATTTTGTAAATAGAAAAGATTGCAGATTTGACAATTCAATTAAAGTTGCTTTTCATAAGATAAGGATATTAACTCTGCTTGGAGAAAAGTTTTCGAAAAAAAATCTTCTCGGAGGTCTAATTATATGTTGATTTGTTGAAAAGGGATATATCTTAAAAATTGAGAAGGGGGCTGATTGACCCGCCATGCGTGATTAGAACAGAAATGTGTAGGAGGAAGATAATATCTGAGTACCTATCTATTTATATAAAGAGGTATAGTTATTTTTGTATTTACTTTTTGTAAAAATATTATGAATTGTATGAATGAGACACGGAATATGGATAGTGCATTCAGGAATTAAATATATGATTAATATTGAAGAAACCAAATTCACTAAATATTAATTTCTTTAATTTTTTTCTAAAATGTATTACTAATCTGAATCTATAAAATTGACTCCACATATAAAAGCCATACTCAATTCTAATTTCTAAGCCCGTAGGATCGTTCTCCCCGATACGAGGGTTTTCTAAGCAATGCAAAACCCTTTTTCAGTGTCGCGCTATTTCTATAAAAAGAGAAACTTGGTTTTGTTTGCTCCTCATTTGTTTCATGAAATCGTATTACTAGTTTTTTAACTCAATTGTGATTAAGTGTTTTCGATGAAACTTGATGTATCATGTGTTTTCACATCCCTTTCATACTATAAAAAGCATCTACTATGTTTCAATGGCTTCAATTGATACTCATCGTCCATACGTTTATGCATATTTAATCTTTATTCGTCGATTTATCGATTTATAAACTTACGTTTTTGATATTCTGCTATCTTTATCACGTCGTCAACCAATTCTTGAAAATATAATTCGTAAACTGCTGAAATGAATTGAATTTATCTATAAATGAATACGCGTCCTTTATAATATTCTTATTTTATCTGCATTATTTTTATTTAAAACTTTGTCTTAAAAGTATCGGCGTAAGATTTGAATTGAATGAAGAATCTTTTATTTAGTAAATCTGATTAAAATAAGCAGGTTTAGTATAAACAAATTTGGAATCTGCTTTTTTTGGATCAAAATTGTCTGTATAATAATACCATGTATATATAAGTCAGGAAAAGAACCGGAACCTTATCATTGGGAATAAGTTTGTGTGAATTCGATTAATAGTGAACTATCTTCTTCAAACATCAAATATTTTTAAAAATACTTGATAATAGTCATCATAACGATATTGATGTTTATGTATATGATGATAGTGTTCGCGATAGCGAGTTCACCGAATTTAATGGTCTTTTCTACCATTATTGATTCAGGACCTTTAAATATCATAAAATAGATTTCTAAAATGTCATTGCCGTACGTATTAATCAGTATACTATAACACTTACCATCAATTCAGAACCTTTAAATACCAGAATTAGACTTCCTATTTATTGTTAATACCAAGAATCGTATGTATATATAAGCTCTTCATTTCCCCAAAATCTATATACAATATTACCGAAATCCATACGTGTTTTCCTAATTTATATTAAGAAGGTGTAGGTCTTTTGCCTTTAATTAATTGTCAAATTATATATCAAATCTCATAAGCACAAATAAAATTTTTCGGTGCAATTAAAATTACAATAAGGGTCTGTTTGGATTGACATTGAGGATGGATTTCAATTAATAGCATGAGTTATTGAAGCATGCTATTGGTAGATTTGAAATCCATTCCATGGACTCACTGAAACACTTGCTCAAAAATCCTCTAGTCCAAAAGCAAATTCCTCAATCCAAACGGAACCTACAAATCGAAGAACAAATGATGCCTACTTTCGCTTAAATTTCCCGAAGTAGCGAAAATGGA
The DNA here is from genome assembly GCA_037126765.1 of Stenogyne calaminthoides. NCBI lineage: Eukaryota > Viridiplantae > Streptophyta > Magnoliopsida > Lamiales > Lamiaceae > Stenogyne > Stenogyne calaminthoides. The sequence goes on from JBBCBC010000038.1 coordinate 7,033,614, forward strand.
ATTGATTAAATTCAAAGCGAATATAAATAAACTATATCGTTGTAATTTCAGAAGAACCAAAAATGCACAAGTTTGACCAGCCAACCTAGCATTAGAATGCCATCACGTAGATAGTCGTTTAGACGATTTACCATGCTGTTTGTAATAGTGAAGCTCGTCAAAACACCCCAGAAGAATGTATTTCTGCAAATCTATTAGTTTGTGCTTTTCCTTGAGCTCATCAACTATCAAGACCATTGCTAGAACGGTGAATCACTCCCTTGCCTTTATCTTTGCTGAAAAGCAGCATGTTACATGTAATCAGAACTGAAACCATTGATACACAGAGTAGAATTCATATATAAATATGTAAATGGATGTTTGTCAAAATTTCATTGAATAGAAATTGAACTTCACTCTCAATTAAGGGTGACCTTTGATTCATTGGTTATGATGAACGAATTAACAAAAACCGAATTATCGAAATTTTAAAATTTAAAACAATCGAACCGAAATAGTATAAACGAATTAAATTGAACGAATTTTTTTTCGGTTAGGTTTAGATTAAAACGAATTAAATAGTCCAACAATATAGCTTAAATAAATTCAATACCCAAATAATAGCGAACCATATATTTATCCGGCTCCAGTTGGGTCCTTTAGCGATACCATATCTCAATGTTAACTTTTCCTATCCTTAGCAGGTACATGAATTATTTAATGGAAAAGGAAAGCACAAATAGTGGAACGTTATTTCTGCAGCCGAAACTAGTAAATAATGTCTTGTATATCATTTAGCGCTCAAAGTTTGATGACAGGAAATTGGCAACAAACCCTCCGGCCAAATTAAATAACGAAGTAATCAAATCCATAAAAAGCTAGAATATGGGGAAAATACTTCGTCTGAACTACTTGACAGAGGAAAAAAGAAAAGGATATGGAAAATGCTTCTATGCACCAGTTAAATAGAGCCTGAAATTATTTTAAATAATATTAGATTGTTTTTAATAAAAGGTGTTAGTTAAGAAGCGTTATTAGTTGTTTTTCACTGAACCTTGATATTAGTTATATCGTTGCCTGTTATAATGGTGCATGATCGATATAATATTTCCAAAAGAGCACACTGGCCTGTCAATGCCATGAAAATATTATTCGAGAATTGAACAACATGCAATAGTGTCTGCCTCTGGAATTTTCCGAACAAGAAGAGTTCCCCCCTCAGTCTCTCCGTTATTTGGGGCCATCTCTTCCTCCTTCCACTTCGGTCTGAAAGTCAACCTTCCCGCAAAGGTTCTCAGCACTTGACATTAGAGCTTGATCCTTTGGCGGAGTCCTCCCTTGTGCATGGGTCTGCAGTCACAATAAAATTGACTCAATCGATAATGTAACGAAATATTTCCCCTAACCCAAAAACAGATGAAATATATTACAGCATATGATTTCAGTTATCAACATAAATCTGGTTCATGCATTACTGTTAGACAGCGAATCATAACATCTCACACAGCAAAAAAGTACTCCCTCCGACTAACTCTTTTTCACACACTACATTTTCCTGGAAGTATGATACTTGAAGTTGTTTAAGTAGTATTTGAAATAATAAAAGTGACTTTTAAGAAGAATTATCGGGTATGATAGATCTCTATATACATTATGTGTCGTAAAATTCTTTTGTCATTTCGAATATTATCAACTTCGACTCATTAAGCGAAAGCGATCGATAATGAAAAAAGAGTTGGGGCGAAAAAACTCAATGTAATAACCAAACCATCGCTTTTCTATTTAACAAGCAGAAAGACACAATTCAATTCTCAAATTGAATGAATTCTAAATTAAGCACATAGAACCATCATCCGCAAACAACTAAAGTGTCACCAACAAAAAACTTACTACAAAAATTGAAAAGAAATCAGGAGAACCGGACTGAATAACCAAAAGAAAATATATTCTGAATTCCTCTGTACTATAGATTCGTTCATGAATATGAAACTATATGTTATTTCTAAATCTGAATACTATGTAAAATACACAAACTTTTGGCTATAGTTACTTCAAGCACTGAAAACCTTTTTCCTCTCATCTTTTTTTTTAGCAATTCTTAAAAAAAAAAAAAAAAATCCAACCTAATTTTCAATCACGGATCATATATTCAGAAGAGAATGAAAAAGTCTAACAAATTTAACAAATTGCCATCCCGATCGAAAAATTGTCAAATCACTTTAAAAACCCTCTTTTACGATATATCGGCCTAAACGCCAACTGCTATAATCTCATCATTCTAAAATGGTTCCCATTATAGTTTTAATTTAGAAAAAAGATAAAATAATTACAGGGTTAAGATTTATTACCTTGTGAGTCAGAGAACCGGTGTAATCAATTTTGAGTATCTGATACAAATTTGGCAAAGGAAGCCATTACAATTTTGTTGGTGAATTCTCGGTTTCAGTCTCTGCTATATAAACCCTCGTCGAAATTCTTTCATACTTATTATTTTATATGTATTTTTATTATTTATATATTATGAGCAATTTATTTTTATTTAATTAATTGGTTTGATTATTTTTTTTAAATCTTGCGTCTTGAAATTAAAAAAAAAACAATGATTTCATAATCGGATTGGACCAAAATTGGCATCAATAAGTCATTTTCTGATTGAGCAGGGCAAAATGGCGATCCCGAAAAAAATAGGTTTAAATTCGATGAACAGGTTTTTTGTTATTTTTTTTTTTATTAATTTTTAAAATTTAATACTAATTTATATTATAATTTTAGTATTTTAAATTGTGTTATATTGTGTTGTCTATAATTTTATTGTGTTTTGTTTCAATAGGAAAATTATATAAGTTATAATTTTAATTTTTATAAATACATTTTATTTATTTTTTTAATGCTACATAGTAATATTTTAGAAAATAAATAGAGATCATTCTAACGTTAAAACGTCAACCCGATCCAATCATTTGGTCACATGTTTGATATGAAAACACTAAAAAAAAAAACTTGAAAAGTATTTAATCACAAACATCCATACAAAAGTAAACTGACGTCAAATTAAAAATATATAAGTTTGTTTTTTTCTTTTATGAATGTCCAAATAGGTTTGTTTTTCATATAAAACAACTATTTTTAATTAATTTACCAATATAACCTTGTGCATTAATTATATTTGAAAACTATAATAATCATTAAAATAAGGTTATAGTATAAAAATAACATCTAATTTACCTTTTCAAAAAAAAATCTTAATGTATGTGTAAACAAAACCAACCTATATAATTGGGGCGAAGGTTGTATTATGGATTTAATATTGATGAATATAACTTTCGTCGGAGGAAGGCGTTGATAAAAAAACATAAGGAAAGTGGATGAAAGAGAGGAAAGCTTAGTTTTTGCTCATGTATTATCACACATTTTCTCTTTAGTAACATCTTTATTATATAATACTTAGCAATTTTTCAATATCTTACATGTGTTCTTTATAAGGATAAATATGTGTATTGAAGGACAAGGATGTGTTACTTGTTCTTGCAATAATACTTTTTCTTTTTTCTGACTAGCATGTTTACCGGTATAGTAACACATATGTTCGAGCGAGTTTTTCTGTTTTTAGTTTAAGTAATTTTTTAGGATAATTTGTTTGATCCTTTTTTTTACCCGTGCGAATTCTCAACACACATTCCACTGAACCAATATTTTCGAGGAATGTCTATTTTTATGCTCTGACCCATGCCAAGTACATCCCTGCCATTAGACAAAAATTCATGAGTTATTTGGTATAACTTTGGTCAAACAAAAAAACTACTAAGATAAAAATTGGAAAACTCGTTCACCGGTTTGTTACTTATAAGAACAAACATGTATTTTTATAAAAAAAATATGTGCTATTGTAATGACAAGTAAAACATATACTTGTTTTTTAGTTCATATACTTTCCGTCTTTATATTAATACATGTAAAATATTGCGTTACTATAAAGATGATGAAGTGTGATAAATGGACAAAATGTCCTCTTTTATTTTTTTTCGCTTACTCATTTGTTCTTTTTATATGTTTTCTCTTCTTTGACACATGACCAAAATACCTTAAATAAGCACAAAAATCCTTTCGATTACACCATTGAATTGGTAAAAATATATATTGTTTTTTATCATCACAATAATAACACATATGTCTTCTGATAACACATGTTTGATTTATAGTAACATAAATTTTTGAGTGGGTTTTAGGTTTTTGTCTTTGTGCGTTTTTTTCTTTTTTTTTTTTGGAAAAATCCGTTTGATTTGATTCAACCTCCACTGGATCTGAATTTTCAATTAATTTATTATATATTAAGATTGTACAAAAAATATTATGCGGTAAAAATCTCACCGTATTTGATATGCTTGAAGTAATCTCTTCGTTAAAATATTGGTCTATTATCTGTCCAAAGTGCATGCGTGCATTCATAGAATTTAAAAATCATGCAACATTATATATTGAAAAAAGTGCAATTTGTTTACCTTGAATCATCTGATTATTTGTTCTTATTAATAGTTCGTGATTCGGTATAAAACTAATTACATTTTTCAATATAATATTGTCTTGATAAAAATCCTCATTATTTGATATGGCAAAACTAACACTTCATTTAAAATATTGGGTCATTGTCATCCAAGTCTTTAGTGCATTAAAGCGGTGCGTTTAAAAATATGCAACTTGTTATATGAAAAGCGCAACTTGTTTCTGTTGGATGATACAACTATTTTTCTTATTAATAGTTATGATTAAATTATAAAATAAATTTGCATTTTGATATATGAAGATTCTGCGATTTTAAAATGCATTATGAGTTCACGGTGCACCTCCTTCATATAAGACTTAGCCTAAAATTTCACATTATATTTTATGTATTAATTTTCGTATATTTCATACTCATAAAGTCTACGTACTTATTTATCCATTTAAAAAAGTAGTGCATCACGACATCTCAAAGTTACATATCATGCCTGCTTTAATAACTAAATGAAAATTACTGCAATACCTCAAATCCAAAAATCACGCATTTATCATTTTACAAATGTCTCTCATCATTCGATAAAAAAGCTTCCATTAATCAAAAGTAAAGGGGTAAGAAAGTGTAAACCGGAGGAGTATCAGAAATTTCTTAATTTTTTTAAATTTTAGGGATATCAATATTTTCATCGATATTCCTAAATTTAAAAGGTATTAATGTCTTTCTGCCAATTTGGCAATTCCTATATTATGGTTGGTTTTATTTTGAAATTAGAATATAGTAAAATTTTCAAATTAAAATATAGAATCTGCATTCTTGGAATTTTCAAATGGAATCCGCAAAACACACAATTCCCTCTCCCAACTCCCCTCATAATTTTTTCCCTCGCAAAATCTCACCCCATTAACGAGCACTCAAATTCCAGTGTCAATTTTTCAAATCTAGGGCACCATGCCGTCTCTTCAACCAGCGGCAAAATAATCCGACTGGGTGGAGAACTTCAAATCATACAAAGGCCGCAAGTCATCGGCCGTTCCACAATTTCACGGCCTTAATCGGGCTAATAGCGCCGGAAAATCGAATCTTATGGACGCTATAAGCTTCGTACACGGTGTGCGTTCGGTCATCTCCGTGGCGCTCGCCTGCGGGACCTTATTTACCGCCGAAAGGACTCCTGATGGATCGGGCTTTCGAGTTCAGTGTTCGATCACGGCAGATGGTGGCGGTAGTACAGGATTGGACTCAGCGTCGTCAGTGGGATGAGTACAACGCCAAGTTGAGGTCGCCGGTATTCTTGTTAAGGCTAGGAATTTCCTTGTTTTTCAGGTGATTATCGGCTTTTACTTAGATACTTCGGTTTCGGTTTTTAAAATTTGAAAAACTTCTGTGTTTGATTTTCGGTTTTTCGTGTGTTGGGGAAAAATATTTTTGGCTAAACTGAAAATCGAAATTATTTATACATATATAGTATTTGTATTTTTATAGTTAATAACTTAATAATTAACATACTAGGCTTTTAAAAATAACTTAATATATTAGGCTTCCTCTATCTTTTTTATGTATTGTGGACTATGTTATTATCTTGGTATTATGAACTATGTTTTGACTTGATGAGTTGTTGACTTGTGGTTGGATAAATTTGAGTTCATATTAGTGTTATGTTTGTGTATTGTGTTGTTTTAACAATGGAAAAATCATCAAATGTAGGAAAAATGAAAAAAAATCATAGAAATTTCGGTTTTTTTTGGTTCCGCTCCAGACTTAAATTTCGGTCAGAGTTTATGTTCTGTTCCACTACGAATTTTTGGTTTCAGCTCAGTTTTTTTTTGCATTTATACAAATTTCGGTTTCAGTTCGGGCACTGAACAGAGCCCATACTCACTCCTAATTATTCATGTACCTCTTTTAAAAAAATCTGTACGCATGATTTTTGTTTCAACCATAGTTTTTTTAGCTGATTATAGTTTTGCATTTAGTTCTGTGGGAATTCCATATATATAAAAATTAAATAGCCTAGTTTTACAATTAAATGAAGGGAAATTGGAGGAAGTTGTTGGAGAAACTGCCTTTTCTTCTTGCTCAAGAATGTTTTTTAGTTAATGTAGTAAAATAAGGGGGTGAGCTATTGAAATTATTTTAACTAGAAGGAATACCAAGGTGAAAAGGTAGTGTATTCTAGAAACTTATGACCTTTATGGTAACTCTTTAGAAATTAAGTTTGCTATTGCATGAGCAAAATAATAATAATAGTAATAGGGGATTTTCAGAGATTAGAACTAGTACTAAGGGAAAAATTGGCAACATATTGCACCTACTAGTGCGGAATTCTATGCAATTTAATGGCTCTAAACACATGAAGAAGGGAAGGAAAGGGGCAGAAGGAGTGTGAAGGATCCTCTTCTCTTTGACTTAAATTAGAAAGAAGTTGAATTTGACTATTTGAAAGGTGAAGATGAGGAAGAAAGAAATTTTTAGATGAAGATCCCCATTTTTGATGATGGGGAGGAGGGGCAGGAAGAGGGTGATTATGTTGATGGCTTTGATAATAAGGGAGGATTGTTTTCTACTTCGTTGGCCGTGGATCTTGATATTTATTGTTTATTACTCATTACGCCATTTTGCTACTTATTTATTGAAGTTTTATGCCTTTGATTTGTGTCATTTCAGTTATTAGGTGCTTTTGAACTTCAATTTATTAGTCCATTATATGCTGCTAATATGTTTAATTTAAGTTTATGTGATGTTTTTTGTGAGTTTTTAGCATTGTTTTAAAAAGGTGTGTCTTTTGCACTCATTATTGTTTTTTCATTCGTTTTGTAATTGTTTCTAACCTTAGAATACAGGAGCAGGCATAACTAGCAAACATGTGTGGAGTGAAGATATTTAAACAATAAACAGGAAGAACATATGCAGACATCTGGTTACACAATTTTTACCTATGTAAAATTAAAGAAAAAATCTAAATATCGGGTGCTTTTATTCTTTCTCTTGTGACTGGCCAAGGGACAAAGACTTAGAAAAATTCTGAAATTGATACGATCAAGGATTAGGTTTATGTCCTTCGTCATATTGAATTTATTTTTTTGTGACTCAGGGAGATGTGAGTCTATTGCTTCCCAAAGCCCCAGGAACTCTCATATGTATTGAACAAATCTCTGGCTCTGAAGAATACAAGAAACAGTATGAAAAACTTAGTACAAAGAGCCGAAGCTGATGAAAAGGCTGTGCTTGCTGATCAAAAAAAAAACCATTTCAGCTGAGCGAGCAGATGAAGCTGCAGAAAGATGAGGCTGAAAAAGCATCTCAAATTGCAAACGCAACTGGTGCCTATATATTTATTTTTAAACCACACCGTTTTTGTTCCTAGTCTCACATTTTTAATTGGTGACAGAGCCTTTAATAATTTGAAGTATACAAATTGTAACACCTCAAACTATATCATGGGTCCTAAGCAATCTTTGGCACCTCCTCTGTTAAAGAATGCTGTCCTTTGTCTCATTTGCATACCTCCCTTACAGAAATCTTTGAAAGCAGACATTTTCTTTGGCAACTGTTAAACGTACCAGAATGACATTGAAAAAAAGCTAATGAGGACCTTGATGTTGAAACAATAGAATGAAAGAAATTATTGCATAATTGGATACTTATAGGCTTGAAGCAAAGAAAAAAAAGTACAAGAAAAAAGCTGGATATAATAAAGAATTCTACAATGTCGAGGATTGAAAGAGGAACAGAATTCGACTCGATAAAAGTAAAAGATGTTTTCATGGAACTGGCTTTTGCACGACATTTTTTCGGATTGATTTCTTGGATTCTCCCTTTTCTAATGCTAGGTGAGAGCTTCAACTGCACTCTTCTGCTTTACTGCATCCCATACAATTTGAATTTGAGGCACACCAAAATTACTCCTACAAACTCATAAGGGGATAAGGGATGAGGCTTGGAAAAGAGAGAGGCATGGGAATGATGGCAAACTAAACGGTCATATACTCTGTAAAAGTGTTTCTTTTTAAAAGAAAATACTGAAGTCACTGATATCTTAGTAAATTAATTTTTCAGAAGTAGTAGATGATAGAATCTTGGCTTAAAGTCAAGTTATTGGGAATGATTGAAAAGTCATTTTTCTTTTATGGAATTTGCAACCTTTTCAGTTTCTCCTGGAGGATTGAGTTTGTCGTTACTCCTAGAAATGTATTTCAACCTTAAAATTTAAGCCAGTATTCTGAAACAGAATTGAGAAATGTTTCAAGTCCTAAAGATACCAAATTAGTATCAAAGTGGATACAAACCATTTTACCTAAATGAACACATAAAACATTCCTCATAACTAAAAATGTGCCTTTGCAATGCATGATTTGTATATCTAATTTATTGCTTCTTAACAAAAGTATTTAATTAGTTATATATATATATATATATATATAACTTTATATTTTACATTTATAAATTTCATATTGTAGGAATTAAGACCCCACCACCACACACAAAATTTATTATAAATATCCAAGTTCAATATATATCCAAATTCAGCAAAAACACTTAGAACAACAAAAAAGGTCACTTTAATTCGATTTGTTTACTGGTTAGTATAGATGTCCAAATTAAAGATGGTAAATATGATTAATTTAATCTTTTTTCGTTAAAAGTGAGCGTGAAGGCTCAAAAAGAGTTATTGTGTTTTTATAATTTTGATAAAAATGTTTATTAAAAATTAGGAAGAGCTGGTTTTTCCAACTTGATGTACATGCTGATATAGTTTTAATTTGGGGCAAGTTTCCAGATCTGAAAGCTGCATTTAGGCGGAAGATTTTATTTATTTCCTTTCTTGGCAGGAGTTCTGTTTTAATGTATATAGACTAGACAGATCTATGTATTTTTGAGTTCCTCTTCTCTCTGAATTCCTGATTTATCTCTCGTGGAGGATTTTTTCGTTTTTTTTTTTGATCGGAAGAGTTTTAGCGTAGTATCTGTGCCCACGATACAGGTCCCAAACGAATCTTTTTATAGATATTTTTTTTTTCGTGCTACAGCAATCTCAACTCATGAAGTTAAATGAGGAGATAAATCGTATAAATTAAAAGATAGAAATTTATAACAGAAGCTGAATAAAGGAGACAGTTAAAAAATGAAACATGATGTAAAGATTAAAACTGGAGAATGACTTGAGGGATGTGACAAAAGCAACTTGAAGACTTGCATGAGAAAAGAATCCAGGATGGTGGTGGAAAGCTTCAGTTGTTTGATAGTAAATTGAAGACATATCATGAACTGTGGTGGCCATTTTTCCTCTCTCAAGCTCTGTAACTGACCATCTCTTCTTCTAGTCAATGGTTTTTAAAAGAAAATATAGATACTGAATATGTACTTCTTTTGCAGTAAAGAAGAGGCTGGGATGGAAACTGCACAATTAAAGGATAAGAAGGCGTTTTAGAAAGGCACAAAAATGGTGACATTAGACACTAGTGACATTGAAGCACAGAATATTTGGAAAATATGCAGCAGTTGGAAAAGAAATGCATGACAGGAATTGCTGTTGCGGGGAAAAAAAGAAATAAACTTGAAAATGCTTGATAGTAAGGAAATATAAAAAGATCTCAATAGAGTCGTATGGAGCATGACATGAAGGACAAACTTTTTAGAATCTAGGTTGGGTCCATTCTGTCTACTTGTACTTGTTAGTTTTTGAAAATGTAGGTGGTTTAACCCTTGGATATACATTTGTTCAGGAACAATCATAATATGTTGAAGAAAAATTAGTGATTTAGATGTTCAGCTACAGGGAATTGAAGGCTGATAGCCATGAGGATGAGGAAGAGACACCAGGTTGTCTCAGGCAGTCAAAAAGTCTAAGCTTGTCTTTCCTGGGGAGTACAGCAATTGCATGACCCGATCTCTGTAAACCAACACAGAAGAATAACCTTGCTGTCACTGTTGCTATGGGTAGATTTATGGATGCAGTAGTAGTTGAGGATGAACATACAGGAAAAAGATTGCATCAAGGATATATATCATACATTGAGATTGTTCAACTTGTATTATGATAAATTTTAATGAATTTATGAGTAGTCTGTGGCAAGTCCCTTAATTTTTGGCTCCTGCATTTGTACTGTGTGGTATAAGCCTGAAAATTTTTGTTATGGAATGAGTTTGCCAATCATAGCTCACAAATGTGTGACCAGTCTCCAGCCCATGGTCTTAATAATTCATTGCATGCCTTCATATATTCTATGCAGAGGATAAATGTATTATATTCTTGATTTCTTCCGTTTATCCTTTAAACATTTATGGTTTACTGAACTTATGCTATTTTTAAGCTGAACTGCTGAAGATTTCACTTTGTTAGACTGTTACATATTTGTATTTAGAAAAGGTTGTATTTCCTGACTAGCTAGTTTGCCTTGTCTGCAGTATTTGAAAGAACAAAAACCACGGAGACATTTTATTCCTCTTCTGTCGGTGAGGTGAAGCCAGTTGTGAAAGCTGCGCTTTGGGTGGAACTACCAAAGCTGGTCTTTGATGTTGTACAGTATCACTGAACTATAGCTTTCTTGTTTATTAGTTGATGGACTACTGGTATCAGTAAACAATATGATTTATCAATTTTGATGTTTTACGAACATTCTTTGCGGCAATCACATGACATTCCTCATGTGCAATGTTTGTGGAGATTTTTTGTAGTTTTATTCCTCGATATTTCTTTGGCAGTTCTGCTCATTTCTACATAAAACAAACTAGATATCTTGACACTATACGCTTTAAGCTACTATCATTTATTTTGCTTCAGACAATATATTTTTTCTATACATTCCATTTTTGAGCTTAGGTTATTTTTTATCTCATATGGTCCTCTGTTTCTTTGTTTTTCATCATCTTTAAGATGTTAAATGTAATGGTCCTTTTTCCCTTAAAAATCATTTGATCACATTTCTTTGTAGAGACACATTTGAGGCATCTTATAGTTATCTTTAATCGCCCAGCACAAATTGCCGCTTTCTATCCTAACTTCAGGTTTCATTATTAAAGTAGGACAGTTTTTTTTGCAGTTAAATATATATTTGTATTGCCTTAATGCTTATCCTCTTAGGGCTCGTTTTGGTGGCCTCGCTGGGATAAGGATATATACTTTTGCCATGGACATGGTATGTATATCATGGGAATAAGTATGTATACTATTGATGCTCTTTTATGTTAAAATACAATCTATTAAATCGCTTCGATATCCCATTGCATTATATTGTTGGACAACTAAAATGATTGGGATTAGTTAAATGAAGTCAAATTATCATTAATTTTTACATATCACAATACTCATCTTATAGATGGCCGGGTATTGATGACAATACAAAAGTTTTTTGGAGGCAGTGTTTGTTTTGGATATATATCGCTTTTACCTTCTTGGGTGATACATAAATTCATTTGGCCTTAAAAATTGACCCGGGCCTCCTCATTTCAAAAGCCTCGTGTATTGACCAAGCAAAGATAAGTTGGTTCAAGCATCTACCAAGCCTTGATATGCTCACTAACTAGCCCTTTCACGCTTGGAGATACTGCCCTCCTTTCATGGCAAATGGTCAATTCACCCTTGTACTTAAGTTTAAGAAAGGTTTAACGTGTGATCTTGATGAAGCTAAGCATCTCAGCTGGAGTGGACAGAGATCCAAAAGGTATATAGTCGATTGATCTCTCTACATGCTTAGCTGACTCGTGCAATTTATACTTTTTCCTGTTTCTGGATTGCAGTTGCAGGCCTACTTTGGGACCTTATTGAGCAGATCTGGTACAATGACTGGAGGACAAGTGGTGGAATGGAAGCACGTTCACATAAATGGGATGACAAGAAAATTGAAGGTCAGTGGGAAATTTCTCTCCAAGCAATGCTACTTGCGTTCTTTATCTTTTCTGTTGATTATTTACATAAATGTGTTGAGGCAATAAATTTCGCTGCAGGGCTTAAAAGAAAAAAAGATCTGGAGTCTGAATTGGAAAAGCTTGGATCAATAAAAATGCAGCTTAAAGGTCTGAAGCATCTGGCAAAATAAGTGGCCTTGAAAAAGAAGATTCAGTATATACAGAAATAGAAAAAGGTTATCCATTTTCCTCTTTCTGGAAGTTTTTCCATATGCAAACTTTGCATCCATAAATTCAAATTGGTTATCTTTTTTAATATAAAAGTTCCATTTTAGTGATAATTCTCTTTAAATCTTGGTGTAGTCCAGTATGATAATTATAATCGGTCTGTTGAATCAATTCCTGTCTAAAGGTAACAATGTGAGCACTTGAAGCCAGAGTATTTTATATGTACTGCTCATGTTGGCATGCTTGCTGTTGGTTTAAGATTTAGATTTAATTGAATAAAAAATTGAAAGATTCAATATTACACTTGGGTCATTAAGGTCATCATAACTACTCAATTATGTCAAGTTAACACTACATGCCAAGTTACCAACAAAATATGATATTGTAATTTTGGTATATGCTTTGGATAACATAAGATTTCAATCATGTGGACATTAGGAATTGTATATTCAACGTGGTTTTTAAGAGGTTTTAATGCCGACAGAAGCAGAGATAGTCGTCAACCTGTGGTGCCTGGTTTCTGTATTCTAATAGTTCTGCTATACACACTTCTCCAATTTTCCTGTTTTCTGTTCTTGATCTGTGTATGAACTTTAGTGTTATATTTTAGTATCAATAGAGAAATTGCGTTTGAACTCATGCTGGTCAATCAAAACCAATGCTAAAAAGTAGGGATAGCTGTGGGGGCCGGTTTTTGGACTATCCAAAGCTAAGTTGACAGGTCTGGACCATCTATCTACTTACATAATTGCTTATAATAAGGTTAAATATCCATATACTTACTTAAAAATAACATATGTAATATAATGCACACACAAAACATTATATAATATTATGAATATAAGGTTATTGACTGGATTACAAAATCAATTTTACATTTAATATCTATTTATATACTGAACATAGAAGATGTTATATATATAAACACATATTTATTTTAATATCGACAAATTCTGGTGTGATATGGAAATATCTGAGTTGAGTCATGAAGGAGAGGGAAAAAGAAATCAAAGTTGCTGCTGGACAATCTGAAGATATTGCCATGATCTGAAGATGAGAAACTGTAACAAAAAAAAAAAAAAAAAAAAGAAAAAAAAAAAAACACTACAAGAGCAAGAATCCCTTTGCCGGAAAGGTATTTGGGAAAGCAATCTATGCTTTTACAACTGCAGTTAGTGAGGCTAAGCTTGGATACAATCGTGAATTTGGATATCCGTCTCATATGTCTTCATGTCAAAGAGGTGCCTCATTAATGTGTGTATACATGTGTGTGTGTGTGTGCACGTGTGCATGTGTGGTGGATATGAAGGCGGGTTCATTCAGGGTCTGGGTATGAACTGCCCCCATTACCATCCGTACTAAAAACAAAAGTTGTGGACTTTGGGCTTCATTAAATAAGGCATGCATTTTGGGTTTCTGAGCATGCGACATATGACAATATCTTCTGCAGAGAGTATAGAAGATAAACTGAATCAATTGAATATGGATGAGCACAGTATTGAAGATGAAATTGCTTTATTATCCGCCTACCTGAACTGTGGAGGTTATTTGTTGTCCTTTTGCTCCTTAACTCTGTATTTCTATTTCCTGTACATCAAATACTAAAATATCTAAATTTTATTTTTAGCTGAAAAAAGTTATTGCCACAAGAACATAAAGATCTTGAAACGAGAGAAGAAAGATCAGCGATATTGTCGATAAAATCTACAAAAGAATTTAGTGAATCTGTTGGTGTAAAAACATTCATGAATATGAAGAAAACCATCTGAAGGCGATTGAGCAGATAAAGCAGATAGATTTAACTTGCATAAACCATCAAATCAAGCTCAAATACCAGTACGTAATCACTTTGTTCAGGAATTTTTCCTTGTTTTGACTTCTATACTTGCTAATGAGGAACTTCACTAATAAAAAGTGAATTCAGGTTGATTCAGAGAGATGATGGATTCTAAAAAAGGTTAATCTAGTCACGATTAAAGGGCAATAGAAGTTGTCTTAGGATATATTAATACATTTGTAATTTTTATATGTGCTTTGTCCAAAATTTTCACTTTCTTAGAGAAAATAGATAACCAAATTTAGAACAAAAATAATTCTACATCTAATAATTTATCACTCACTTTCGTAAACTAATTTATGGCCTATGATTGAGCAATTACTTTGGTTAAAATCAAGTGGGACTTTTCTTTTGTGACGATTGTAATTTATAATTGCACAAAAGCATGAGGAACAAAAATCAAGTCTATTGTGCTACTTATATGTAAGAAACTAGTGAATTCCTAACCAGGTTATATTATGAGCTTGCCAATTAATTCCTTGTTATTCAGATAGACAGATACTCACATTTCCTTTATTTATCGCCCAAATTGCAAAAGTTCAGAATAAAAAATGCTCATCACATGCAATTGCATGGCGCTATAATCTACAAGAAACTAAAAATTGTACAGTCTTCTAAACTGCTGTATGTATTCTAGGTTGGAGTATGAAACAAATCAAGATGTGGATTCACTATAAAGGAGCTGGAAACAACACTGGTAACTTAAATACTGCGCTGAAACGTGTCAAGAACGAGCAGAAAAAATTGCAATCAGCAACAGATAAAAGAAATGCTGAGATTGAAAATTTAAAAAACAAGTGCAAAGGTATGTCAAGGTTTTTTGCTTGTTTTTGGTTTCTTATTTGTTTACTCAAGCATTTAAAATAATGAACAGGAATATGATCTCAGCCAAATTCCATAGAATTAATCTTACTATCATTATATATGTTTTGTTTTGCCTAACTTGGGACATTTGGTTCATATATTTAATATTTAATTGGGTAGATAAACTATTTGTGTTCAGATTGATTTTTATGTAGGCAGATTAAACTTTTTGTTTCATTCAATTTCACTGTATTGCTAGTTCATCAGGTCCCTTATTTCATGCCTGTGCATTTTTCTTGCTCGTTTTTTGGAGACAAGTTGTTCTCTTGGGATCCTATTGTTTTTTCTGCTCAACATCAAAACTACCTAAACCCCATTTCTCTATTTTGCTAGATTGGAATTCAAAAGCAAGAAAAAGTGTGAAATTGATATACAGACATGGAAGAAAAAAGATCTCTGCTACCTTCAAATATTTCCAAGCACAATCGTCCAGATAAAAGCCAAGGTTAGTCTTAACGATTGTTATGTCTGGAGCGATGTCTCCAAAATTGTGATGTATGATATAGTAAACTATCTTAATCGATGTCCTTTATTTTTGTAAGTTCAGGAGCTAATAAATTAGGGTTTACATGGCTATGGAATTTACAAAAGCTTTGATGGATCAACTGAGTTTGCTGAGAAGTGTGAACTAGAACACATAGACATTCAACAGTTGCTGACCTATGGATGCTGGGACATCAACCCCAAGACAAATATTGATTTTATTTCACTGAGACGATCACTTCAGCAGAAGTCAAAACCATCTGAAAGGAAAAGATTGAAGCTGACTTCACACAGAAAATTTCTGCTATGATAGCTGAACTTGGAAGAACAACTCAAATTTAAAAGTCGATTGGAACAATCACGAGGGCTATCGTGGAGAAGAAAGAAAGAGCGTCCGAAGAAGCGGAAATCAGCCGAGATGAACGGAACAAAATAAATGCTGATTACAACAAAGTTAAGCAGATGAGGTACTCCATAAATCCCACAAAATGGTTGCATACTTTTGGAATTTTATAACTAGAACTACACACAGTATAACTTCATCACTTGTATTTTTCTTATTGAACCAGATACAGTTTCTTGATTTTATTTGTAGTAGCTCTACAACTATTATCTGAATAGGAAGGATCTATAAAACATCCTTTTCAAGGTTGGAAGCAATCAATTTGATCTTTGCTGGATTTCATTGGTGATCTTATCTTAGTTGACCTGATGAAGACAATGAATAACCCTTTTGCTTATTCTTTTTAAAAACAAATCTTCAGCATCTCCTTCCTCTTAATTTTTGCTCAACATCATTAAAATTCTTAGATTCTGCAGTGAAGACCTAATGTTTTAGTACAATCCAGGTATGACACATTTAAAGACAGCTTTCGACCAAATCTCCAATAACATTGACAAAATATACAACGAACTTACGAAAGCAATACTCACTCGGTGGGTGGGGTGAGCAGCACACCCATGCAATAGGTGGAACAGCATATCTGAACTTGATATATTATTATTTTAATTAATTGAAATTGATAGTAATAGTATAATTTGGATTATAGTTTGCGACTTATGGGATCCTATTTTGTAGATACCACTTTCATGGAGCAACATTGTATCACATGCTAAAAAGTTATTTATAAATATCAACGTGTAATTCGATGAATTTGTTAATTTAATTTTTATTTTTGTATATTTGAGGGAATATTGAGATAAATAATTTAAAATGAATTTGTTAATTTATTTTGTTTTTGTATGTGCAATTTATATTGAGGTATTCAATTTGGGTTCTCAATTAATTATGATTAATGTTTTTATGACGTTGTATGTGATAAACAATGTCGATTTGTCTTGTATATTGGAGGGAATATTTTTTTTACATTCATGGTTTCTTCTTTTTTATTCATACTTAATTCTTCTAATTTAATGGTTTGTTAATCTGATTTTAATTTGTATATTGTAGGGGAATGTTAAGGTAAATAATTTGAATTCACAATTAGTTATGCATGCTTATAGCAATTGTGTATATGGTCAAAAGATATCAATTTATTTGTATATTGCGGGGAATATTTTTTTATGTTCATAGGTTTCTTCTTTTCTATTCATAGCAATTCTTCTAATTTGATGAATTTGTTAATGTGATTTTTGATTTGTATATTGCATACAATATTAAGGTAGAAATTTTGAGATGAATTTGTAAATCGGATATATTGAAAGTTTTTTTTAAGAATATTGAGGTAAGTTATAATTTGAGTTCTTAATTGATTATGAATATTTATGACAATTTGTTTTATATGATTATCACTATCAATTTGCGAATTGTTGCATGATTTTATTGATTTACAATGAAATATATCTTCTTTCTTTTGCTTGCAAATCTCTTAATCAATATGTCTTCATCATACTTCATTTTTTGTTAATATTCTATTCCCTTATTCTTCTTCAATATATGCAAGAATTGATTGAACTCTATGTATTTGCGTAAAGAATTTCTTAGTATGTTTCCGGTCCATATTTCAGGCGCAATCAGCATTAGTCCTAGGGAATGGTCGTTGCTTTCCCCCGTAAGTGCATGTGTTAATTTGATCGTATTGTTGTTCTATAAAACTTAATGTTTGTAGTTGTTAGAAATCTATTGGTTCAATTATGGATGATGTTCAAACAATTTGAGAATAACATTGTTTTTACCTCGTTGTAGATGCAAATTGTTCTTCTAAAATTACTATGTGTATATTTTTTTGAATTACTATGTGTTCTCTTTTTATTGGTATTAATATTAGTTTAATTTATGTTGTGAGCAGCAGATTGTAGGTTTTAAGTAGAGTTGGTGCCATGCTCACCACTTTAAAGGCATCAGTTCAATACTTGGAAAGTTGGATATTCCTCTATTTCATTAATTGAACTCTTCGATTTAATATTTTTTTATTTCTCTTTTTTATTTAATAATAAAATGGATGATTATGTGAAAAGACATGAACTGCGGGATTATTATATCAATTTTTCTTGAAAATATTAAAAAAGAATATCTAATTTCAGTCAAGTATGTTTTTACTAAATTTCTATACAAGATATTTGCTATATATATTTTTACAAACAATGACTATAAATTTATTTATTATCTTTATTTAAAAGATTATCTAATTTCAACTAGATATATATTTTTGTAAAATTTTTTAAAAAAAAAAAATTGTTTGAAGGATCTTAAATAGTTATAGCTAATATCTCATAAGATTTGCTATATTTAATGTATAATTTTTTACTATAAATTATTTGAAGGATTTATAAATAGTTATAACTAATCATATCTACAAATTTGCTATATAAAGTATTTTTTTCAAAAATTATGAAAGAAAATAATATTATTAAAATTTCTTTTTCAATTCATGAAATCGGCGGGATACGTCTTGAAATAAAATATAATTATATGCATAAATATACACTAAATATGAATTAATAAGTATTTAGAGTTTTATATTAGTATACTTGTTTTAAATAGTTATTGAAATAAAATTATTGTGTCAAATTTTACATATTACGCAATTGATTCACCCGAATCTCTAGCAAATTTGAGTTTTTTTTTTTTTATTTATCTTTCTTGAAGACTTAAAAATTGAGAATTGAGAAGAAAAAATTTGCAAATCGATTCCTTAGTATGGGTGAAAAAAAAAGATTGTGCTTAATATATAATTAGTGAAAATATCTTTTTAAAAATAGCATTATGGTGCACATGTATAAATCGGGATAAAAATTGACTTGAAAAATGAGTTCGGTAGTTTAAATGTAATAAAATAATAGTTTGTATATTTTGGTTGCAACAAAAAATAGTTAGTGGTTTTACAATGATGATAGTTTAGTGAGTTTAGTGCAATTAGACATAAATATGATGTAAAGGTACAATGTTCAAACCTTAGATTATTGCAATTTTTTTAATTAAACTACTGGCATTAAAATTTCACATGGATGTCACATATTAACTACAAACCAATAGAAAAATTACACATCAATATAATAAAAATGTGATAACTCATCCAAATTAATCTCAAAATGACTACAAGATATCATCAAAATAGACTCTTTATTAGTAATATAAGGGATTAGTAGTATTTTTATCTTATCATATTCCCTAGGAAAAATTACTAATAGTAATAGGTTCAAATTTTAATACAAAATATTAATAAGGTATAAATAATATTGTATATATAGTCAAATTACATAAAAAAGAAGTACAAATATACCTATTTATATATAATCATTTTTATATCTATTAATAAATTTATGTCTTGAATTCTCCTTCCCTCGAGGAAAAGACTTCCCTAAACGTTAAATAGGATATGCTTTTCCTTTGAAAATTAAAAATATGTAAATATCTCACCTTTCATAGTACAAACAACCTTGCGTGTTAGGATTCTTGGTTTGTGTCCGTATCAGTTTTCTGGAGCCGTTTTTCATTATATTTAAATGGACCTTTGATTTGACAAAAACAATGTACTTCCTTCATCCCAATTTTCATGTGGGATTATGATTGTTCGTAAGTATTTAATGTAATAGTAGAATAGTGATAAAGTGGTGGGGTATGAAGAGTTGTTTATTAGTATTTTATATGATAAAGTGATAAAAGTGATGGGTAATTGGGGGTAAAAAAGTGTTATTTATTAATATTTATGTGATAAAAAGTGATAAAATGTATAAATAAACTTTCTGTAAAATTAAGACAAAAAAGTTGATATTTTCTGTATTAAAGATTGGGGCGGAGGACTAGTTTGTTTTCTTCAACACACCTTTTACGGTTAAAAAAACACACCTTTTATTTTATTTTTTAATAAAAAATGCATAACATGATCACATATCATTGGTAGGCTTGGCTTGGCGGACGGGGGGCGGGGACAACTCTCGTCCCGTCACATGAATTAAGGCGGGGCGGTGAATCCCGAGCCATCCGGGTAAAATTGGCCCGTTCCGCCTCACCTTTTTTTTTTTTTAAATCTAGTTGTTAAAATTTTTCCAAAACAAATATGATCCCACTGATACAGAGTTTCACATTCAGGCACTCCATTAATGAAAATAAAAAAGTCTAAATTTAAATATTTTTAAAATAAAATACCTAAGGTGGTGTTTGTTTTCGCCAGGGAGGTCTGGGATGGGATGGGCCTAAAATAAAATCAATCCTTTTTTGAATTTTTAACATTAAAATCCTCCATCAATACACATCCTTACACAGTATACATTTTATCTGCTAAATTATCCACATCTTTTTTTTTTTTCAGGCTAATTCTATATACATCTTTCTTTTCTACAACGATTCATTATCTCCTACTTTTTCTTAGACTTTTCTTTATCTGTTCATTATCACACTAATAGCAATAATAAAATAATATTAAATCATAATTAAAAAGTATTGATTTGACGTAAAACATCATGCTACTACGTCCATTTCCAAATTAAGCGAGGATTCTTATAGGATTTCTCTCATCAATTTTCCACCATTTTGATTTGTCGTCCACCTCAAGCTCAAAACAAACATACTCAAAAGCGTTTTTGGCTTTAAAAGAAGCGACTACCTCGTTTAATTATTTGCTTGATTTTTAAAGATGGATATTAAAAACTTAAACATCATATGAAAATATTCTTCAAAAGTTCAACCACTAAATATATGCATTAAAATTATAGTCTTCATATATTGTTCACAATTATACATTTATATATATATATATATACTATACTATACGTACATGCGAATTTTGCGGGATTGAAAAAAAAATTTATAATATTATTTTAAATTAAATACTTTAAATATTTAATTAATAAAAAAAAATTAATTATAGATGCAATTTTATTTTTAAATATTGCATGTATAATATCTTCTTCCATTCATAGTAAAATTTTAAAATTTGTCATTTTAAAGAGTCCCAAATAAAGCATTACATTTCTTTTATTTTTCTCCTTCTTGAATTAAGATTCTTTTAATTTTACAAATTAAACTTCTTAATATATAATTTCTTCAAAATATATGAAATTGATGAAAATTTGATGCAATCACAAAAATGCTTAATATATTTTTATATGATAAAGATAACTTTTAACAATGATATATAACCGAACATGGAATTTAATTATATTGATATTTATTAAATTAATTAATGTTTTCTTAGTTATAATTTGTTGAATAATTAATATATAAAACAAATAATATGTTCGATTACTAAAAAAATCAAACATGGAATTATACATCAGAGGTCAAAATTCGAGATGATATTTTTTAATTTATTTATTTATTTATGCGTAAGCGAAAATGATGAAATTATTTGATTATCTCTCATATCATATGGTTTGTTGAGGAAAAATAGGGCGGTGGAAAGAAAAAAAATATTATAGATGATATAATTAGATTATCCATGTAAAATGATATAATTAGATTAGATCACCTTAAAAAAAATATGATAATATCTTTTATTTTTATTTTCAAAATTTTAGATACCAACAATAATCATTGTATACTGCTAATTTAGTTCCAAATTTATTGTTTGGAAAAATCTCTTTAACAATTTAATATTTTTAAATAAATATTAGAAAGATTATGTTAGAATTTTATATCTTATAGATTTTATTAATTTAGAATGAGAATCTATCTTTAAAAAAAATATTAGTAAGATTATGTTGAGTTTATTTGTTGTTAACAGAGGCTATAGTGAAAAAAAAAACCTACTCCTGTAATATAAAGCTAAAAGCAACCTGCTTAACATAAAACTAAAACAACCAAAATCTTATTAACAAATCGATCAAGAACATTAGAAGAATCGCATTAAATTAAATAAAAAAAAATAAAATTAGATTAACAAATTTGTACCAAATTAGAAGGATTACTGAACATAAAGAAAGAAAAGCCCAAGTTTATTGATTCGACACTCAAATTTAAAAATTATCTGCAATTAATATATAAGTAATTACACAATTACAATATATAGACTATCAATCTGGATTCAACATTCAAATTACTTACATTAATAATCCTGATAATAAAAAAACTCAAAATATAATTCAACACTCATATTACTTACCTCAATACTCAGCAATATAATAAAATTATGTACAATATATAAAATAATTACAATTACAATAAAGCATTTATAGCAATTTAAAAATTCAAGTTTGCTTTCTCATAACAAATTCACTTTCTCAATTTACCTAACTTAATGTTCCTTACAATATAAAACAACTCAAATTATAATTCAATACTCAAATTATTTACCTTAATACTCTTTTGCAATATAATAAAATTTTACATAATATATAAAATAATTACAATAAATATTCATAATCAATTTAAAATTCAAGTTACTTTCAAATTAGAAGAATCACACATATTGGGGAATGGGGAGGCGTGAACATAAGAACCTATGATGCCACGGTTCTTCTTAAAAATATCTAATCCTGATTTTAATTTAAATAACTTTTAATGATATTTCGAATCGGGTGTCAGGAGACCCTTGGCGAATCGATAAATTATAAAATAAAATAAATTAGCGGACTTACGAATCATCACATGCGAATCCATCTTTAGATGATTAAATATGATCATGTTATTAAGCATTATATGTTTTATTTAATTGAACTTTATTAATGTAATGCAACAAATTGACAATATAACACTTCATTTTAGATTGAATTAATCGTTTATGACTTATATATTGGGTTGATGGTATTTGAATTGTTGTTTGTTACTTAATTAGATTAAATTATTGAATATTGTTAAGTTTTGAGGAGATAAAAATTTGAATTGCATACGTTTCATTTCTGATTTTAGATATATATATATATATATATTTTAAGTGTTATATATAATAAATTATAAATAAATAGGCGTATCTTTTCTTGCGAATCTTATTTTTAAATTTTTTAAAATACATATCCAAATATAAAGTATCGTATCATACCACTTTCTGGCGTCCCATCCGTGCAACATAGATAAAGACCGTTGAAAGAATGATATATGGGGAGTTAATATAAGATTTGTGAAGGATCAGCGGCGCTTGCGCTAGACTAAAAGCCGGACTTGTAGTGAGGTGCTACTTTAATTCCTTAACCCATTACCTAGCGGCGAGGCACCCCAGGGTGACGCGCCTTATGCCTTTAATCGGTGAGCGAGGGGTCTTGAGCATAAAACCCTTAAAGGCGAGGGAGGCTGCTGGATTTCTCACGCAATCCCCTAGCATTGCGTTAGCTTAAATAAACACCACTATTTGCGTCATGGGGACTCGAACGTGACGTATGTACTCTGATACCAATTGAAGGATCAAGCGCTTGCCCGCTTCAGACTAAACCCGGACTTGTAGTGAGGTGCTACTTTAATTCATAACCCATACTGGCAATGAACTTCCCGCAGGCTGACAACTTACATACCTTTAATCGGCGAGCGAGGGTCTTGAGCATAGCCCGACCTTAAAAAGCGGGAGGCCCTTTAAGTTTCTCAACAATTTGTATAGTATTTTTATCTAGGGTCCATTGCCGCAAATATGGACGTGTCTTTCGAAAAAAAAGAAAAAAAAAAAAATATATAGGACATAAAATAATTATATCATATCTTTTATAAATAAATATGATAAAAATAAAAGCGATGGTTTCGTCGCTAAGATTGAATCAGGTTCTGCCGATATATAGTATTAAGATATATATATTAATTTAAATTATAAAAAATCGAGGACCAGCGAACGGGCAGGGTTCCATGAAGCGGGAATACTATTCCCATCCGCCCATACGGCAACCGGGGAGTAAAAATCCCCATCCCCATTTAGTGAAATTTTGTGGATTCCATACTGATAGAAGCGGATCCCCGCCGAGCGAAATTCCCTTTGTTGTAAACCTAATCGTTGGATGGACTGAAATTGAGCAGTCTGCGGCTTTATCAAGAAATTTTCTCGCCATCTGAATTACCATATCGAAATTTTTCGATGCGAAAAATTTCATACCGTTCCGTCAAAAATTTAAATTATCTATGCGAATTACCGGTATGCTGTATTACATACAAATACCGTCTTAAAATTTCATATATATAATTTATACCCGAAAATATTTAGGTATACCGAAATATTTCGATTCGGTATCTTGAAGCCTATATTTTCATGCCGTTATAAATAAAGAAATTTTGATAAATCGATATTTTTTGATCTTTGATGAAATCTTGATATCTGGATATTTTTCGGTATTTCCTCCACCCCTAGGATGGACTAACTTTATTAGCCTATAAATATATTAAAATATTGAGTTTTGAAAACTTTGGGAACTAATTTTAAAGTCAATATTTACAGGACTAAAATAAAAATTAATACAAATGAAGATTTCGTCTATGTTGGGATCAGCTGCATCAGCCCCACCATTTCTTTTTCTACATCTATTTTTTAATTTTGTCAATCTAATCCCTTAGAGAAGGAAGTATTTTCGTCTATGTTGGGGAAGATTTATCCATATCCAACACTTCACAAAATAGATCTATAAGTTGAATTGCCTAACCTGTTGTTTGTGGACAAAAAGCTTTATATATGAGGCGATATAAATATGAGGGCGGAGATCTGAAATGGTACAAATCACACGTCGCTGTAAAATGTTAAAAGCGTCAATGTCCCAACTTGAGACCGTCTGCATTAGGTGAAATCTAAATCAAAGTGTCTCCTGTTAGCCAAACATGAGCGATCACAATTTTCATTATTTTCTTAACTAAATTTTAAATAAAAAGTGCATTGCACGGGTCTTCAACTAGTTAAATAAAAAACCCTGGGATCATTCAATTTTTTTGTGATAAACAGGAACACAAAGCTAGTCAAATGGGACACATTCCACAACTCAGTCCTACTTCTCTAGCAAGTTTGATCTCAGTTAATTCATTTATACAACAGACAGAGATATCTAACATAGTAGCTTCATAAAAAGGTAGAGGCCACAGTTCCTCTCAGGATTCGCGATATTGTGTCAAATCAAAAAGGTCAATGTCCGTGAACACCTGAAACAAATACATTCAATTTTAGAAACAGTAATCTAGAAATAAGAGATGAACAAAAGTAAGAAGGCAGAGATTTCTCACCCTCTGTCAGAATCGATGGCATCAACTAAAGCTTCAGCTTTATAAGTAAAAATTATCATGAGTGAAATAACAATGCTCTGAAACCAGATCCAAATTCAACACATTCTGCTCAAACCTTGCTCCTCCATAAGATTTTGATTGAATAAAGGCAACTTTTGGCAACATTTAGATTATCTAATGCAGCATCCACTTAGTCAATATGAAAAATGGTGATGGCTTGAAACTGCAAAGCGTGCCATATAAAGAATTAATTCAAATACATCTCTTAAACTGCTATTCTCTTGATCTTTGTTTGGGTTTTTTAAAAACCAGGTTATGGATTTTCAAATCTAAATCAGTTCTACTTCAGGATTTCAAAAATCATTTTATCAAACCACCACTGCAACACCTAAAACTATATGATCACTTTCCAATACAATCAATTCTCTCTTCTTACTTTAATATATTTAAATCATAATCACATATCAATCCTTACAATCACCCAACAATATAATAAAAACACACATGATTTTGACATAAAGTTAAATCTCACCAATTCAAAAATTCAAAACAAACACACCTTATTACTTATCAAGATTTCAAAATCCCTAGTTTTTTAAAAACGGTTTTAAAAAACCATAAAACCCAAAACAGAGATCACCTTAAGATGGTTAAGGTAACCCCTAAATACTAAGAACAGGATTGGAACAAAACAGATAGCAAATAGTCCATACGGAAGAGAAGCAACAATATGCAAGCATCATAAGAAAGCGATGATACAGAAACCAAACAACAAAGAAAATTATTCATTTCATGAAGAGATAAAACAGGGATAAAGTTTTCTCCTGTTTCGATCGTTGCACACCTGTGGATGGAAAAGAGCAATGCAAAGGGCTGCAGCGGTCTTTTCACCACCAGAGGTTGTGACATATCCCGATGTAAGCTTTGTTGGTGGCATGGCACTGTATTTGATGCCATAAAGGTAGGGTTCATCAGGGTTCTCCAAGTTCAGATATGCTGTTCCACCTACTGCATGTGCTACTCATTCCACCCACAGTGAGTATTGCTCTTTGTAAGTTCATTGTATATTTTGTCAATGTTATTGGAGATGTGGTTGAAAGCTTCCATAAATGTATAGTGCCTGGATTGCCACTAAAAAAATCAGGGTCTTAAGCTGCATAATATGACTACATATATGGACACACAGGATCAAGGCATATAATATTTAAAGGATAAGCAAAAGGTTGTTTGTTGACTTCATAAGTCACCATGCTATCAATGAAATCCAGTACAGATGAAATTGGTTGCTCTGAAACTTGAAAAAATATGTCATACAGATCTTTCCTCATTAGATAATAGTTATAGTTATAGAGCTATTACAAATAAGTATCTGGTCCCAATAAGAACAATACAAATGATGAAATTTATAGAGTACCTCATTTGTTTTAACTTTGTTGTAATCAGCAGTTATTTTGTTCTGTTCATCTCTGGCTGCTTCCCCATTCTCTGGGCGCAGCTCTTTCCTTCTCAAAGACAGCCTGCGTATTGGTCCCATCGCCTTTAAATTAGGAGAGTTCTTCCAATTTCAGCTATCAAAGCAGAAATTTTCTGTATGAAATCAGCTTCAATCTTTTCCCTTTCAGATGGTTTTGTCTTCTGCTGAGCGATGGCCCAGCGAACTAAAATCAATATTTAGTTCTGGGGTTGATGTCCCCGTATCCATAGGGTCACCAACTGTTGGAATGTCTATCGTTCTAGCTCACACTTCTCTCAAGTATCTCTTGTTTCGCAAATTCAGTTGATCTATCAAAGCCTCCTTAAATTCCATATGCCATGTAATTCTAATTTATTAGCTCCTCTTTGAAATCTTTGTAACTTATAAACATAGAGACCATCGGTTAAAAGATAGTTTATTATATAATACGCAGCAATTCAGGAGACATCAATTGAGACAGAACAAAATCAGTAGTTAAGACTAACCTTGGCCTTAATCTTACCTATTATTGCTTAGAAATATTTGATGTAGCAGCAGAGATCTTTTCTCCCATGCCTGGATATCACTTTCACTCTTCTGCTTTTGAACTCCAATCTAGCAAAAAGGAAAGCAGGTATAGAGTAGTTTTCATGTTAAGCAGAAAAAACCTAAAGGGATTACCGATCAAAAAAAAAAAAAACTATAGGTCCCAGAAAACAACAATGTCTCCAGAAAAGGAGAAAAATGTACAGGTGTGATCTGAAGAACTAGCAATACAGTGAAATTGAAATAAACACAAGTTTAATCTGCCTCCACAAAAACAATTCAGCACTAATAGTTCATCTACCTGATTATGTACCATAAAGAGTAAATGAACTGTTAGGAATTAATATAAATGAATTGATTTCACACCTCTCTACAAGTTGAGCTTTTTAGATGAGATGGAATTCTTTCATTAACAAACGTCCCCAGTTAAGTAAAACAAAAGCAAATATATAATAATTGATTCTATGGAGTTTGGCTGGGATCTGTTCTTGTCTATTATTTAAATTCTTAAGGAGTAAAACAAATAAGAAACAAAACCTTAACATACCTTGGACTTGCTCTTTTTAATTCTTCAATCTCTGGCATTGCTGTCTCTGCTGCTAACTTCAATTCCTTCTGCTCGTTCTCGACCGCGTTTTCAAGGCCGTATTTAAGTTATCAAGTGTTGTTTCAAGCTTCTTCATCGTGAATCAACATCGTTTCTTTTCATACAACCTACCCACATACACCGGACATAACAACGGTTACAAGACTGTACAATAATTTTAGTTTCTTGTAAATTACAGCTAAGCATGTCATGCGATGTGATGAACCTTTAATTCTGAACTTTGCAGTTTGAGGCTAAATAAGGAAATGTAGTGTCTGTCTATCTGAATAACAAAGGAATTAATTTGAAGCCCATAATGTAACCTGGTTAAGGGATTCACTAGTTTTCAACATATAAGTAGCACAATGGACTTAATTTTGTTCCCTCTTGCTCCTTTGTGAAATTATAAATTTCTGAAAAATCCCTTGATCTTAACCAAGATAATTGCTCGATCATAAAAAATAATTAGTTTAAGTGAAAATGGAAGCCCACAGATGTGAGAAAAGGTGAAAGTTCTGTGGGACCAAATCATAAGAGTACATGAGGCAGCCTGGAGTGATAAATTATAGATGTAGAATTGTTTTTGCTTCTAAATTTGGTCTATTTCTTTTCTGTTAAGAAAGTGAAAAAGATTTGGACATCACATATATAAATTACATGTATTAATATATCTCAAACAATTTCTACTAACCTAATCAGACTAGATTAACCTTTTAGACTCAATCATCTCTGAATCAACTCAAATTCACTTTTATTAGCAAAGTTCCCCATTAGCAAAATATCAAAAAAGAAAAGCCTGAACAAATTGAAGACCTCTGTAACAAATATTCAAGATTTTTTCGTGACTGGCCAAGTTCTGGATTTCAACTTTAAGTAATATTTCAACATTAAGGAAGAAAACATATATTTAAGTTATTTAAATGTTGCCTATTTTTTTATAAGATAAACTAACTATAATGGTTCATGAATCAATTGGGAAAACTCAGATTTATTTTTCAGTAACAAGGAAACAAATTGGAATTTGGAAAATTACGATTATGTATTTAAAAGTTCAAAAGATTATGTGATAACTCAATAAAGTATTTAAAAGGTTATACAAATGCAATTACAGATGCAATAAACTTTCCCAAATCCAAGTCATATGCAAATAAAACGGCATCTAGACTATATAGAAGCGGGACCATGCCCAAATAGCAAGTTCTTAATTTTAATGCCCAAAGTTTTATTTCTATATAGAAGCATTTTTTCCAAAATGCCCAAATTAGCAAGTTTAATTTTCCTGCCCAAATCTTATCTATATTTTTGGAAGCACTGCCAGATGTGCATTTCTTTTCTTTAATATTTTGTTTTCACACTTTTCATTTCAAAATTATTTTTAGTGCATAATATATCAAAAGAAATCTTCATTTACTATCTTTAAAGATAACACCCATATTGCATACCAAAACAAATTCCAAATCTAAAACATGGGCTTTTTTTTTTGGTGGTTTAAAGATTATTTCTATGTAATTTGAATGTGTTTTAATTGGATATGTAGAAATAAATTTGAATATTTGGTAAGGCTTACTATCACATCTCGTAAGAAATAACTAAATTTATTAAAACTACTTATATACAACTAATTAAATGATGCTTATTAAAACAAAATAAATCAGATATACTAATGATGCAGGTATTGAAGTGCAATCCTAGATAGAATATGAAAAAAAAAAAAAACAAAATAAAAAACCTAGATTACGTTACAGTATTTGAGCTTTGATTGCTGGTTATGTAGGTTGAATCTATCTGCAGCTATCTGCTCAATAGCCTTCAGATGGTTTTTCTTACGTATTCCCATTATGTTTTTACGCCAACAGACTCACTAAATTTCTTGTAGATTATATCAACAATGTCATTGATCCTCTTCTCTAGTGATAAGATCTTTGATGTTCTTGAGCAAATAACATTTTCAGCTACAAAAGAAATTAGAATTATTTAGCATTGATGAAAAAAAATAGAAATACTGGTAGTAACCAAAAAAAAAGAAAAAAGAACCTTAAAAGTTAAGGCGTGATCTGAAAATTTCATCTACAATATTATCCACCTTTAATTGATTCAGTTTGTCTTGATACTTTTCTGCAGAAGATATTGTCTTTTGAGTAATAGCACTATACATATTGTCACATGATCAGAAACAACCCAGATTGCATGCCTCATTTATAGAAGCCAGGTTCACTAGAAGCCAGGTTCACAACTTTGCTTTCTAATAGGGATCATGGGGCAGTTCTTTTCAAACCAGGCCCTGAATAGACCGCCCCACGAACCCATCACACACACATATTAATAAATCTTTCTTGTGAGATGAGACATATGAGACGGATATCAAACTCAACCCATTATCAAGCTCAGCCTCTCTAACTGCAGTCATAATAAAAGCATTGCTTTCCGAAATAACCTTCCGACAAAGGATTTCTCTCTCTTGTATTGTTTTTTTCTTTTCCTTTTGTTACAGTACACCATCATCTTAACCCATGCGTGTCAATACCATCTCAGATTTTTCAACAGCAACAAATTTTTTCTCCCTTCTTCTCTCGACCCATCTCATATTTCCATCTCACAAGAACTTGTCGAAACTAATATATATTTGTGTTTATATATTTTTTTTTTTAAAGTATATAAATAGATATTAAATGTAAAATTGAATTAAGTAATCAAGCAATAACCTTATATTTATAGTAATACATAATGTTTGTGTGTGCCAATTACAAATGTTTTTTTGGGGTAAGTAGATGGATATTTAATGTTATTATAAGCAATTATATGCTTTAAGCCTTTAAATATAATTATTGGATATCAAAAATGAAGATATTTTTTATTAAATAAAATGTATAAAATAATTAATTAATGGCGAGGCAGGTCAGGTGCCCAATTTTTTACAGTGGCCCGGGCAGGCGGGATATCCCAAACCAGTCTCATAGTCATCCTACTTTTAAAGTTGGTTTTGATTGGACTCAGCTTGGAGTCTGAAAAAGGTAATTTCTATGTTGATACTAAAACTATATAAGAAAAAGTTCCACCGGAGATGAAGCACAACAACAAATAATTTGGAGAAATGTGTGTAGCAGAACTACATAGAACATAAAAACCATGCAACTCAGGTTGATGACCATCTCTGATTCTGTTGGCATTAGAACCTCTAAGAACCAGCAAAAGCATACCAAAATCTTATTTATCTAAGCATATTACAATATCTTTTTTTGTGGGTAAACTTTAACACCGACATAATTGAGTAGTTCAGGATGACCTTCATGACAAAAGAGTGTACAATTGACTTTTCAATTCTTCTCGTAACAGAATCTATAAAATTAAATTTAAATCAACAGCTTAAAACATGCCAACATAGGCAGTACATATAAAATACTCTGGCTTCAAATTAATGGACCAGTCATTGAAGGAAGGTGAACAGACCACAATGATAACCTCAAAATATCTTTTCAGGTGTTCACATTGTTTTAACAAACAGGAATTGGTTCAGCAGACAGTGATTAAAATTGTCATACACACAACCACAAAAATTTAGTACTGCAAAATGAAACTGCATTTTTATATTAAAAAAATAACCAATTCGAAGTTACGGATGCAAAGTTTGCAAATAGAGAACTTTCAGAAAGAAATTGATAACCTTTTCTATTTCTGTACTGAATCTTCTTTCAAAGGCCACTTATTTTGCCAGATGCTTCAGACTCCTAAAGCTGCATTTCTCTTATTGATCCAAGCTTTTCCAATTCAGACTCCAGATCTTCTTTTTTCTTCTTAAGCCCTGCAGCCGAAATTTATTGTCATCCCATTTATGTAAAGCAATCAAATAGAAGATAAGGAATGCAAGTAAATTGCTAGGCCAAAAATTTCCCTGACCTTCAATTTTCTTGTCATCCATTTTATGTGAACGTGCTTCCATTCCACCACTTGTCCTCCAGTCATTGTACCAGATTTACTCAATAAGGTCCCATTAGTAGTCACAACTGTAAGCACAAACAGGAAAAGTATAAATTGCATGAGTCAGATTAGGATATAGAGAGATCAAATGATTATGCCTTTGAATCTCTGCCCCTCCAGCTGAGTTGTTTGGCTTCATCAAGATCATCACACACTAAGGTATTTCCAACAGCAAACAAAATAGCTTTTTTCTAGCACAGGATGAATCTGTGACTGTCAAAAACAAATGTAAAAATAAAATTGCGAGGAGAGGACAAACTTTCCCCAGCAAAATAAACATATCTTCAACATTTTAAACCTAGGTACTCGAGGATGAATAAGTAAGCCATGAAAGGAGGGCAGCATTCCCAGCGTAAGGGCTAGGAAATGAGCAATGCCCAATTTCTCTTCAAAGGCCAAAAATAGGTTTAATGTATCACCTCAAAAGAATATGTGGTACATATCCACACAAAATTGCCTCCAAGTTAACTATTGGATGGTCATTAATGCCCATCATCTATAAGATGAAAATTGTGATAATGTAAAAGGTAATTGCTTACTAATTCCAGATAATCCATCAAATAATAAACAAAAGCTATAGTTAAGGATACTGTATAACATCAAAGGCCAGCTTTGCAGTTCGCCCAAAGACAACGCAACTTCTCCATTACTGGCTTCACTCGCACCCGACAGAAGAGGAATAAATGTCTGGGGGACGCTGCTCTTTCAAATACTACAATCAAGCAAACTGGCTAGTCAGGAACAAGCAACCTTTTAAACTATAGATATAGAACAGCGTAACAAAAGTGAAATCTTCGTAGTTCAGCTAAAAAAATTAATAAGTGAACTTCACACTAGGATCTTCAGTAGTATCAAAACAAAAATTATAAAAATCAACTATCAAAATAAAAAATGTCCCAACATTACACAGAACAACATATATAACAATGCAGCAACAGCACTTGGTAAGACTTATTCAGTCAATAGTTGGTGTTATGGCTAACCTTTTAAATCTATAAAGAAAAAAAGGGGGCACGTGGCATCAAACAATTAATAAATTCATTAAAAATTCTTACCAAGTAATACAACTGAACAATCTCAATGCATGATATGATTTAAATGCATTCTTTTCCTGTATGTTCATCCTCTCAACTACTACCATCCACAGATTTACCCATAGCAACAGTGACAGCAAATTATTATACTTCTTTTTGTGTTGGCCTACAGAGATCAGTCATCGACCATATACGCCCGGAAAAAAGGCGTTTAGAGTTTTAAACTGCCTGAGACAACCTGGCATCTCTCTCATTTCATGCCTATCAGCCTTCAACTCGTGGCTGTTCATCAAATCACTAATTTTTCTTCAACATATCATGTTTGTTCTGAACAAATGTATATCAAATGGTTAAATCACTCAATATACTTGCATTCTCAAAAAACTAACAAGTAGAGCAGACAGAATGGGACAACCTGGATTCTAAAAGTTTTGTCCTTCATGTCCTAGCTGTTCGCTTCGCACTCTATTAAGATCTTCTTTATGTTCCCCTGCATCAAGCATTTTCTTGAGTTTAGATTTCCATTGTTTTTCCTGCAACAACAATTCCTGTTTGCGATTTTTCTAACTATGAATATTTTTCATCCAAATTCTTCTGTGCTTCCATATCGCATTTTTGTTGCCTGTCTAAAACCTCCTTCTCATCCTTTAATTTTGCAGTTTTTTGTCCCAGCCTCCTCTTTACTGCAATATATAGTACATATTCAATGTCGATATTTTCTTTGAAAACCATTGGAATAGAAGAAAGATTGGTCAGTTACAAAGCTTGAAAAAAAATAATGCAGACTCACATCTGATGATATCTCTCCAATTCACTGTCCAACTGACGCTTTCCACCATCATCATCTGGCTTTTTCTCCCCAAGTCTTCAAGTTGCTTTGTCACATCCCTCAAGTCATTCTCCAGTTTCTTAATCTCTATGTCATGTTTCTTTTTTCCACTGTCTTCTTATTCAGCTCCTTGTTAGTAGTTTTTATCTTTGAATTTATCGATTTATCTCCTCTTTTAACTTCATGAGTTGAGATTGCTGAACAAAAGAAGAGGAATCAACAAATAAATAGTTCTATCTAATCTAAATACACAAAAAACAGAACCCGCCAAAAAGGAAAAAACAAAATCTTCCCACACAATGCAACTTCCAGAACAAAACTTGCCCAAAAAAAGCTATATCAACCTGTGAATCAAGTTGGAAAAAGGCTGCTCTTCTTTAATAAGCTTTTTCATAAAAATTCTAAAAACATAATACTAACTCTTTTTCTTTGACATTCATTTTTACCGAACAAGATATTAATATAATCATTTTTTTTACTATCTTTAAATTTGACACCATATTAACCTGTAACTGTGGATTTTTTTTTTTTTGGTTCAAAGTGATTTTGATTGAATTTGAATATGTATTGAACTTAGAATTTTATAATAATTTCAATATTTGGTGGTGGGTTCAATTTACAAATATGAAGTTTCTAAAACATAAGTATAATATTAAATTACATAGGTATAACTAATTAAATATTTTTTTCGTTAAAAATAACAAATTAAATGTCTGCAGACCATGAGGCCAGTGGGGATAAGCTCAAGCGGTTTTGGCGCCACTACCCCTGTCTGCATTGAGGTCATGGGTTTAGTAACCCTTTGCCCGATCAAAAAAATAAAAAGATATACAGACCATGCATTGTACATGCACATTTTTAGTCATGAGAACAAGCTCCTAGGTGTTCATTCCAGACAACAATATTTTGCATCCACTTTGATAAAAAGTTTGATATCTGTAAGGCAAAACATTTTCTCAGTTCTCTTTTCTTCAGAATATTGGCTAAATTTGGATGGAATACATTTCAGGGGTAATGACAAATTCAATAAATGAATAAATTCAATCCTATGTTATATCCGAACTAGAACCAATTTAAATTTCAAAATCAAATCCTGGTTTTTTTAAAACCCAAACAAACCTCACCAAAAGGTTTTTACATTTCAAACAGAAATATGACTTTCAATCATACCCAATACCTCGACTTTTTTGAGCAAGATTCTTATGTCCAACTTCTGCTGAAGATTAATTTTACAAGTATATTTTCCTTAAAAAAATACTTTTCATAGACTATGGTGGTGTTTGCAAAAGATGAAAACTCAGAATCACTTTTTTAAGTGATTCTGGGTATTCTATAGAGTGAATAAAAGGGTACAAAAAAAAAAAAACAGTCTCCATGAAAGATATCTTGCTTTATCAAATGCGACTCTGTTTCTCTGCAATCCTCCTCTGACATTGTTGAATCTCTTTATTATATCAGCTTTTTTCTTTTTCTCTTTTCCTTTGCTTCAGCTTCATAAGATCCAGATTCTGCTTCAATTTCTTTCAGGCTATTGTCTTCAACATCAAAGGTCCTCATTAGCTTTTCAGTGTCGTTATGTATGTTCAACAGTTTCGCCAAAAGAAAATGCTCCTGCTTCAAATTTCTGCAAGGGAGATGTGAAAATAAAGAAAAGGATAATATTATTCAACAAAAGGAAGCCAAAAAAGATTCATAGACGATGATAGAGACTGAATTATTCAATTTACTATTTGTATACTTCAAATTATTAAAGGCGCTGCCATCAATAAAAATGTTAATCCTAGAATATCTCTTGAAAAAAGGCGCAGTTTAAACAAAATAATAATGTACCAGTTGCTCTTGCAATTTGAGATGCTTTTCAGCCCTCCTCTTTCTGCAGCTTCTTCTGCTTTTTCTCTGCTGAAATGGTTTTCTTTTTTGATGAGCAAAGCACAGCCTTTTCATCAGCTTGGCTTTAGTACTTCCAGTTCTTCATGCTGTCTCTTGTACTCTTCAGAGCCAGAGATTTGTTCAATAAGGGCAGAAGTTCTTGGGGCTTTTAGAAGCAATAGACTCCACATCTCCCTGAAGGCACAAAAGATAAATTCAATGTGATGAAGAACATAACATCCCTCACATATCAATTTCAGAATTTTTCCAAGTCTTTGTCCCTTAGCCATTTTCATGAGAAGCAAAGAGCAACTCATTTCATAGGTAAAATATTGTGCAGCAGTCTGCATATGTCTCTCCTGTGTAAATTTATTCACCTTCTCACATGTAAGCTATTTTATGCCTGCTCCCACTATTCCATGCATAGAAATAATCATCTATCAATGAAAAATTAATATATAAAATAGAGAGAGTAAGCACTCATGGTTATTAAGGGCACAAGAGCTCACCTCTTGCCTGGGGCGCCCCTTTGTACGTGATAAGGCTAAAACTCACAAAAAACATCACAGAAAACATAAATTAATATATGAGCATATATTGAACTAACAAATTGAAGTTCAAAAGCACATAAAAGATCACAAAAATGACACAAATCAAAGGCAGAAACAGACACAACTTCAATAATAAGTAGCAAACTTCAAAAAGCTAACAAGTATCAAACAATAAACAGCATCAAATTGAAGGCTAACAAGTAGCAAACTAATCATCCTCATTATCACATTCATCAACACAATCACCCTTCTCCCTTTTCCTCCTCCTCCTCATCATCATCAAATTGGGATCTTCATGTAAATGTTTTTCCTCCTCATTTCACCATCCAAATAGCCAAATCCTTCTTCTTCATCTCTGCTGTAAAGAGGAAAGGATCCTCTCACAATCTTCCCCTTGCCCTTTCCCTCTCCACTTGTTCCAGAGCCTTTAAATTTGCATAGAACTGGAACTTGTAGGTTCACATGCTACTAAGAAGTCTCTGCAAATGCTACATGATGGGAAGGCGGCCTGGCCAAGAGCTCAAAAGGCATGTATCTAGCATACATCACCTGACTCTGTCAGAAAGAGGTGCTGACCCCTGCATATTTTGCCTCAACTCCTTGGTCTCTTTCAGACTTCAATTCACTCCTAGAGCAAAAGAAGATAAGACAGTTCCTCCAAAAAACTTTCTCCAAGCATCACTATTACTGTTATTAATATTTTTTGCTGATGCAATAACAAACTTAATTTCTAAAGAGTTACCATAAAGGTTACAAGTTTCACAGAATACACTCACCTACACCCTGTGCTCTAATATGTTCAGTTAAAAATACTCTTAGTGGTCCCACCTCTTTTATTATTTAAGTAAGCATCAATCGAAATCACTCTTGAGCAACAAGATAAAGGCAGTTTCCTCCAACACCTTTCCCCAGGCACTTTTTGTTCATTTAATTGTAAAACTAGGCAACTTCTAATTTCCATATGCTTGGAATTTCCATAGAACTAAATACAAACCTATAATCAGTTAACAAATCATGAAGCCGAAACAAAATCCTGTTTAAGAATTAAAAATAGCACGTGAGAATAATCACCTGAAAAACAAGAAATTCGAGCCTTAACGAGAATACCAAGCGACCTCAACTTGGCGTTGTACTCATCCCAATTTACGATGCGGTGTCAATCCTGTACTCACTACCACCAGCTGGCGTGATTGACCGAGTGAACTCGAGCTCCGACTCATCAGGAAAGCTGGTACACCCGGCATGACGTATGCTCTACGTCCCCCTCTGCTCTTTCTCACGGTCGTCAAGGCGTAAATCGTCCTGGCGCTGCGCAGAGCCAGGCTGACCAGTACGGACACCGAAGTACAAAGCTTATAGCATCCATGAGATTAGATTTTCCGGCGCCATTAGGCTTTAATTGTGGCCGTGAAATCGTAGAACTTAGACCGATGACTTGGTGGCCTTTTGTATGATTTGAAGTTCCTCAATTCTAGTCGGATAATAATTTTGCCGCAGGTGGGAAGAGACGGCATGGTGGGACGAGATGAAACCCATAAAATTTGAAAAAATTAAAGGGTTTGTAAGGGAATAATAATTAGGGCTTTGAAGGAATAACCACACACTCAAAATTTGAATGGTTTCCGTTTATGGCGGAATCGGAGATTTGAGAGGGAAAAATCACAGGTGGGGGAGATGGGAATTTCCATGTCTAAAGCGCGAAAAGAAATGCCAAATGTGTGAAATACAGTAGTGTGTGTTTTTGTGTGAGGAATATGCATATGCGCATATACAGTTTCATTTCGTTCTACAAAAATTGAATTATGAGGAACGAACACAAAAACGCGACTTTAGTAGTAAAGTGTACCAAATCTACTTCTCCCTCACTGTTTCTAGTTTTTTTTTTTTTTTTTTTTTTTTTTTTAAAAGGTAATTAATTCTGATAGTTAACGTAATAAATTCCTGATAGTTTAATGACGTGTGATTTGTCGTTTAGATGCCATATGAACTAGAATCGTAACCACCATAGGGAGAACACCACCCCGCCTGAGAAATAAATTTACTATATATACGTATCTCGAACTCAAGGCGCCAGGTGCCGAGGTGAGTGTTTAGCAAGCTTGGTATCGGTGACGATATTGTTTCTAATTAATAAAGGGTGCAATTGGTAGTCTGTAATAATAAATTGATCGTTGGTCCATAAAATTTTAAAAGCTCTTAGTAGATAAATTACTATTGACCGAGTTTATATATGTTTATTCTTAAATATCAAGCATCTCACAATTTTTAAGCATTTTTATTACCCTACCAAATTGAAATAATATTTTTATCTGTCATCGGTATTATATCTTAACAAATAGTGTAATCTTTATCAACCAATATTGTGAACTACATTGAGGCCGGGGCGATGACCTCTTATTTATAATTTTTTTTTGCGTTTTTTTTTTATGTAAGAGGCACTTTTTGCGTAAGGCAGTCTCTTGTGAGATAAAGTGTAATTTGGACGTTAATTTCTTTTAATACTTTAGAAGGAAGTGTGTTGATTTCTGCAATTTGTCTTTGTCTCATCTTGGTTTTATCTTATATAGGAAGTTGTTATTAATTTGAGGATATTAGAGTTTTTTAGGTGAGCTTTAAAAGTGTGTCTTCTTTCTACATATGATGTATTATTATCCATCTTCCGAATTGAAGAAGAAGTGAAAAGAGAAATATAGAAAGATATATATATAATTCACATTTAAAATCGTTTATAAATGCATTTGACTCAAAGTGTCTCAAAGATTTAATCTAAACAATTTTTTGGATATATAAAACGTTAAAGTGAATTTAATTCTGTTTGTATTATAAATTATTTTGGGTTAAAATTCCCTGCTTATATTTCCTTTTAAACCATATTATATTATTTGAATCTTAACTTTTATCATATTTATTACTCCTACCAATGCTGCCTTAAGAGTATTAGATAAAATGTTAGGTCATACCAACATTTCAAATAAAATCTTCTATCCTATTCACGTTAAGGTTACCAAATACCTCATAATATTATCCGTAATAGAGGATGCAAACTAACACAATAATACATATTTTTTTTAAAAAGTGTTAAAACATTATCAAATTAATGTTACGATCTCACAATGAGACATATCACTTGATAGTAAAGTGCGCCTCGTCAATTTTAAATTTGGTTTAATATATATTAATTCATCATTGTTATTTTATTTTATTTATTTTTATTGATGAGTTAATTTATTTGAACTTATTTAAACTTTAAACAATTAATGTTATTTAAAAATGCATT
This sequence comes from Stenogyne calaminthoides, assembly GCA_037126765.1. NCBI lineage: Eukaryota > Viridiplantae > Streptophyta > Magnoliopsida > Lamiales > Lamiaceae > Stenogyne > Stenogyne calaminthoides. The sequence goes on from JBBCBC010000038.1 coordinate 7,073,024, forward strand.
TCAATTTACACCTTACATTTAAAAAGCTAAGTCTTGTATACATAGGGTGCACTTGTAGTTATCATAGTGCATTTTAGAAAGGCGTCAATTTATTATGCTAAAAAGTGCAGCTTATTTATCTGAGAAAATGTAGCGTTAATATGGGAACATAGTTGCATACCATTTAAATAATTGCATGTTTTGATTTGTATAGTTACGGCTTACAAAATCATGTATGAGTCTTGTGATACCTTAAAATAATGAACCACATTTCTGCATTTAATACATATAAATTTTCTTTAAAATTAATCACAAATCATATCAATAAATGAGTTAAGTAAGTATCACTCTATACACATACAGCTGAACTCACCAGTATACAAACACAAAAATCTTTTGCCCACATCCATACATCGTCAGAGAAAAAAAAGACTGCATTTGAGATGAAGCATTGGAGTGGAAGCCATTAGGGCTCCATACACATGCAATACAAAATAGCAACCTCCTCCTTCATATGTGTTCACAACACTCCCCCTTGTAATACCCCCACTTCACTCTCCCACAACACACCTTTCAATTGATATCTCAATCACTCATCAATAATGACAAAAATATCCCTCTCTGTTCTCAGTTTTTGTTCTGCTCTTCGCCTTGGCCGTGGTGAAACAAGCTGGCAAAGGGGCCAATGCGACATCTTACGAATCAACGCTCAGCAGCCGTCGTACACACATCAATCGGAGGGGCGGATATCCGAGTTCTGGGATCACAACAACGGCGACTTCAATGTACCCGGTGTTTTCCTTTCGTCGTCACATTATCACGCCGCTAGAGACCTCCTCTTGCCTAACTTATCTGAATTCCCTAATTCTTGTTTATGTTCTCAAAGAATTGTGTTTTTGAGATTAATTGCCTCAATTAGTTTATCGCCCCTATTTCTATCTGTTTCCCCCTGTTTCTTGATTGTGGCGTTTTCTGTGTTTTTTCAGGCAGGGGTATTTTCGGGCTTATGTTTCGGGAGGACTGCCCGAAACGTTGAATCCCCCTCAGCAATCGAAAAGGAATTAGGGGAACGAATGTCTCTGATCGTCATCAGAGATTGGGAATTTGAAAGAAGAGCGTGTTATTGCTATTCCTGTGGAGCTCCTCATTGGGCTTACAACAACGGCGATCAAATTGATTTTTGTCGTTTTGCAGGAATAATAACAATAATGCCAACCAGCTCGATCAAAATCCAGGGTTAGTGAAAACAACTAATGTCAATTTATATCGATCAACTTATACTTTTTGGGAAAACAACTAATAGTCTAAAATGGATTTTAGTTGTACAGCTAATAAATGATCTAATTATGGAATTGTGCAGACGTTCTTCCTTGCCGGGAAACCCTCAACAAGGACAACAATACGAACAACGTCGTCAACGTGGGTCCCAACATCAGCACGAAGCCGGAAATATATTCCGGGAATTGATGTTCAGACATTGGCCGAGGTATTCCAAACTGATGTAGAGACAACAAGAAAGCTGCAGAGAGCGAGAACGACAACAGAGGCTCGATTGTCATAGTCGAGGAGGCCTTCAGGTGATCAGGCCACCTCTCAAGGAAGAGTACGGCAGCAGGGCGGGTACGGCCCGCGATAATGGCCTTGAAGAGACCCATTGCACCGCCAAACTCAGAAAACATCGACCGACCCTCACGCCGCTGACATCTACAACCCACGTTGTAACCGATTCTCCCACAGTCAACAACTTCACACTCCCATCCTACGCTTCTTCCAGCTCAGCGCTGCCCAGGGGTCAATTTCTTTACAGGCAATTTATGCTTATTTATTTAAAGTATTAGTTTTCTTCATGAAAAAAGGTATTAGTTATTTAATTAAAAAGTATTAGTTTGTTTGCTATAAATCTACAAGCGTAATTTATGTGTATTTTAAAAAGTATTACTTGCTTCATTGAAGGTATTAATTCTCTAGTATTAGTTGTTTCACTAAAAAGTATTAGTTGTGAACCAATTACACCTTCTGTTTCATGAAAGCAGAACGATCATGTCCCCACACTAAAATGCGTGAACGCGCACAGCATAATCTACATCACTGCCCAGCGTGGAGGCCGGGCGGATGCAGGTGGTGAACCACAGGGGCAGGCGGTGTTCGACAGCAGAGTTGAGCAAGGGCAAGTGGTAGGGTGGTGCCGCAGAATTTTGCGGTGGTGAAACAGGCGGGTGAGCAGGGATTCGAGTGGGTGGGAGTTCAACACCAACGACAACGCCATGATCAACACCCCTTAGCGGGAGGACCTCCGCTTTGAGGGGGCTTCGGTGGATGCATCTCAACCCAGCGGCACCAAATATCGAGGGGAGGAGGCGGAGGCTGAAGATGTCGAGGCGTGAGACGCTTTTGTTCAGCGGGAGTTCAAGCAGGGAAGATTTACTTCTGTAATTGCTCATATGGACTCATGAATATATAAGACGAGTTTGTGAATAATAATAATAATGGGGAGACTGTGCCTTTTTATCGCTTGTAATGTATAAGAGGAGATCTTCCAGTATCAAGTTTTTTGTGTGAATAAGAGATCTAGCTGTATTTTCACTTGCAAATTCTGGAATACATGTTTTCAGATCCCTTCACTCTTCTGTATATATTCAATCTTTTGATTATGAGTAATTTAACGTTAAAACGCCGTATCCGATGGATGGACAGTAAAATAAGGACAATAATCCCTCGGTGCTGATACAATTGAAGGCCCGCTTTCAAAAAGTTGGTGATTTGAGGCCAAATTGCTAAATTGATTTGAATCCGAATCGGGGGGTTCAGATGGGAAAGAATATCAGGTACAGATGGGAAAAAAATATCAATTTTGAACATGTAATTTTAGGTGAATCTAGTTTTTGTCTTTTTTTTTTTTTTTATTTCTCAACTTTAGTCATTTTGTATTCAATTTTGGTCCTATTGAATTTAATCCTTCGGTGGGAAAATCTAATTGATGGAATTAGACAAGTGAGGTTGATTTCAGCAAAATTGATGAGTTGTACCCAACATAATATTGTTTGTTCATTTTAATCCTTATATATATATATATATATATTTATATTATTTAAAATTAAAAAAAATGGACAAACAACTTTTATGTGGCCTAATAACTCACATCAATCAATGAAATCAGCCGCTATATGTGCAATTTCGAAATTGAATTTTTTTAAAAAAGATTAAAATTGAACACAAAATACCAAAATTAAAATTTTCATTTTTTAATTAATTTTTTAAAAAAGTTTAAATATTGATTTTATGTTTCTATTTTGTATAGTGTTTGAATTTTGAAACAATTTTATAATTTAACGTGTAGGGGTGAAACGGATGGGATATTTTCCGATAACCAAATCGTATCCGATTAAAATTATCGAATTCGGTATAAAAAACTTTGCATCGGGGATCTGATTTGGACTCTGATAGGATAGTTGACGGATTCGAATCAATCGGAATACATATCGACCCCGTAATCGAAGTTTTACTATATTTTATCGGATATTATCCGGATAATATCCGGATATCCGGATTTTTTTTTTTTTAATTTTTTTTTAATTTTTTTTATCTCAGGACAAAGTTAGTTGTTAGTAGTTCTTCTGTGACTCCAAATCTTTCTACTTAAATTGGCCAATCCACCTTATAACTCCCATAACTCCAAATTCATTTCAAAGGGAATCGAGAAACAGTTCCCCACTCAAAATATGGAGCCCAGTGGCATATTTTATTTTATATGTTATATTAATATATATATAATAATATAATATTAGTACTTAATACTTATGTAATTTATTAAAGATAGTCTAAACTAAATGTATTTTTTCTATTTGCTTCTTAATTATGAAACCTACATAAGATCGAGAATTTACCTTGCTCTTTCTCCTTCTTTATTCTAACATCTCGTTAGGCTGCGGTGAGTTTAAACCGTGCTTATACTTAGTTAAATTCTAATTTTATTCATAGTTAATGGCTTGTTGAAAAAGTGGTGCTGTAGCATCAACTTGAAAGTTGATATAATATTATATGTCTTCTTAGGCCGTTATGTTGTCTTGGAGTGGTGATGATTCTGAAGGATATAGCTTTTAGTTTTCATATTATTAGCGATAGATATAATTTTTTATAATTTGCATTAGAACTTTAATGAAATATTGCATAAATAGTTTTTTTTTTTATGTGTTTCAATCACATTTCGATGATTTTCATTCAAAATATATTATCCGATTATAGTTATTGAATCCGGTCCGGTTTCGCCCGATATCCGCCCCGCATCACATACCGAATATTCCACCAGATAATCCGCTTTTCCGATCCGACTCCGGTCGAGAGAAAAAATATGGTTTAGGATCGGTATAAGCCTTTATCCGATTCAGATTCGATCCGCTTTCACCCCTATTGAAGGGTAATGAGGTGGACTTTAACCCGATATGGGTTCAGCGATTTTATTTCGCCCAATTTAAATTGACTGACTCAATTTGGCCTCAAGTTCGCGACTTTGAAAACTTTGGGCCTTAAATTGTCGACGAAAAGTTATTGTCCTCCCGCGTTGTACTAAGATCAAAAAGTGGGTGAAGTATACGATCTTATCGATAAAAAGTGCGAGGATTAAAGAGATTTAACATTTTAGGATACGATCAATATGGTACATCAATTAAATTTTTATTTAATTATATATATTTGTAATAATATCAAAAATTTATAACAATTATATATATATACGCGTATAATAATACAAGAGTATTTAAAACACATGTACTAATCAAGAAATTCATCCCATAAGCAACAAAACAACAATTAAATCAAATATCATCAACCTACACAAGTTATAAATCATAATAAAAGATTCAATCTAAAATGAAGTATCACATTGTCAAAAATAAGTTATATTAAATAACAAAGATCAATTGAAATGCATAAAGTTACAATTCAACAAAGTGGCAAGTCTAATCTAGATCGATAGAATGATCATCAACATTTGGTGCCTCTCCCAAATTAATTTAGTAAGTTTTTAGGAGTGTGTCCTTCAAAATTATTAGTATGTTTTAAAATTTTACAAAAAAACCCCAAAAATTTAATAAATTTACAAAAAACCTGACATGCGAGATCCCATATGCTTATCGCCGAATGACTATGGCGTATCGATTTAAAAAAAAAAAAAATTGGGATCGCCACGTGGCGTTTGGTCTGAAATCCACCCCGATAGACTAATCTTGCATCGCATAACGTTTTGAAGAATTCGCGGCATTAGAGTTGTCCTCATTTTACCATCACTCTAAGTTACGGTCCTTAAGAAAAATTACTCCCCCATTGGGATAGATCGATAGAAAGAAAGAATATGTAGCTAGGAGGTTTTTAATCGTGATTTTGAATGGAAATGTTAAAGAAAAACACTTGTCAAGCCGTTCGTTCGATCAACTCTCACTCTACATAAACGTTGTTGGCACTCTTCCATACATGATGACTTTTATCAAACCTGATACTATATCCTATAGTGTCAATAAACCATCTCAGCAGATTCTTTGAAGCCCTACTCAGAATTATTGGAAGGCGTGTAAATGGGTTTTTTAAATATATTTGAGGCACATGCACTAACTTGTGGTTTATTATTCTACTGGCTCTCGATTTTTGGTTTAGTGGATTTGCAAATGCTTACTATGCAGTTAAAACTGATGACATGCGAAGTACAAGCGGTTTTATATATTTTATGTTAAGTTGGGGATGGATGGCAAGGGGGTGTGGGGTTGGGGATTGATTAACAAAATAAATTGAGATATTCCAACTTATTATTTTGGAGCTTATAAGTTGTAACAAGGTTATTTTAAAATTCATGTTATTAAACATCTTTTTTCTCACACTTTTTTTTTTTTTTTTTTTTTTTTTTTTTTTTTTTTTTTTTTTTTTTTTTTTTTTTTTTTTTTTTTTTTTTTTTTTTTTTTTTTTTTTTTTTTTTTTTTTTTTTTTTTTTTTTTTTTTTTTTTTTTTTTTTTTTTTTTTTTTTTTTTTTTTTTTTTTTTTTTTTTTTTTTTTTTTTTTTTTTTTTTTTTTTTTTTTTTTTTTTTTTTTTTTTTTTTTTTTTTTTTTTTTTTTTTTTTTTTTTTTTTTGCAGAAACTTTAAGCTCTAAATAAGTTTTAAGTTGTTTTTTTTTTTTTTTTTTTTTTTTTTTTTTTTTTTTTTTTTTTTTTTTTTTTTTTTTTTTTTTTTTTTTTTTTTTTTTTTTTTTTTTTTTTTTTTTTTTTTTTTTTTTTTTTTTTTTTTTTTTTTTTTTTTTTTTTTTTTTTTTTTTACGGTAGAACTTACAAGCCCTAAAATAGCTTATTTTTTTTTTTTTTTTTTTTTTTTTTTTTTTTTTTTTTTTTTTTTTTTTTTTTTTTTTTTTTTTTTTTTTTTTTTTTTTTTTTTTTTTTTTTTTTTTTTTTTTTTTTTTTTTTTTTTTTTTTTTTTTTTTTTTTTTTTTTTTTTTTTTTTTTTTTTTTTTTTTTTTTTTTTTTTTTTTTTTTTTTTTTTTTTTTTTTTTTTTTTTTTTTTTTTTTTTTTTTTTTTTTTTTTTTTTTTTTTTTTTTTTTTTTTTTTTTTTTTTTTTTTTTTTTTTTTTTTTTTTTTTTTTTTTTTTTTTTTTTTTTTTTTTTTTTTTTTTTTTTTTTTTTTTTTTTTTTTTTTTTTTTTTTTTTTTTTTTTTTTTTTTTTTTTTTTTTTTTTTTTTTTTTTTTTTTTTTTTTTTTTTTTTTTTTTTTTTTTTTTTTTTTTTTTTTTTTTTTTTTTTTTTTTTTTTTTTTTTTTTTTTTTTTTTTTTTTTTTTTTTTTTTGGGGTTCGCTTACGTAGGATTATAAGCTCATTCAAATTCGAAAAACAATTCACCCACATTTTATTTCTCTTGCACTAGTGCCCTCCTTGTTCAATCTTCAATTTCTAGTTAAATGTGTTTTGCAACCACTACTTAATATTGAGAAGGTTGTAATTCAAAAGTTGTGGAGGGTAACTTTCAAAATAGATGTTTTTTGCCCTCTCACTAGAATTTGCAAAACACCCCTACTAAGGCAACTTTGGTTTAGGATATAATGTGAATTTATAACCTTGGATTCGCTCTATTGAGAAAAAAAAGAAATTTGATTTGGAAATACATAATTAGGACTTTAAAAGAAGGAAACAATGCTACTTTTTAAAGGGTTAATTCAGGGATATAGATAAAAATAGTAAATAGTATCAAATATTATTAAGAGAAGTGGATCCACACCGCAACACTCTTTTTGTTGTTTCACTCATGATTAGGTCTCTAATCCTCTGGAGGTTATCCCATCCAAGTTGTAATTTTTGTTTTTTAGTTTTTGTTTGGACCATCGAATGAATACTCATGTCTTTGAGATTTATTAATATACTTATTTATATTTTATCTTTAAAAAAAATGCATTAAAAATAATAAAATAATCACGTAATATAATTAATTTAATGTTGTACAGATAATATACCAACTCCTCACCACCTTTATCTAAAGCAAAACTCTTTTTGCCCTATATTCATGTTTCACTCTTTTTTGTCGTAGTCTTGATAAAAAAATAACTATTTTTTTTGTCCTTTTAGGGTAAAAACAAAAAACACTCATGTGTTTATATAAAATACAAAAAACACCCATATGTTTAAATAAATACATATAACCCCTTTTGTATTTTATTAAAGTATGCACAAAAACCCCTTTCTTCATTTTTAAATGGAGAATGTAAAAGGCTAATGGTGAGATTGAGATTGGTTTCATGCTTATACAAAAAACATGATTTTCTCTATGTTTCATTAAAATCCCCATATGTTTCATAAAAATGCATTAAACTCTCTCCACACGTGTTCTATAAAAGTATGTAGAAAATCTATTTTCGCTACTTTTTAATTGAACATGTTTTGTAACTTCAGTTTTTTTTTTTTTAAAATTGATGTTTTGTGTTTTCGGGCTTCTTCTTGTACTAGTTCTTTCTTTTCTTTCTTTTTCTTTTTAAGAACTAACAATTTTAGATTTTTTTGTGTAATTTTGAAGGATTAATTAATGGTTAATTTAATTTATCTTTTTTTTTTTATATGCATTTTATTAATTGTAATAATTTTTTTTCATTAATTTTTTAGTTTAATGAAAGGCAAGGAGGTTTATACATTTATTGAAACATATAAGGTGTTTTTGTGAATTTTTATATGAAATGAGAGGGTTTTATGTTTATATTAAATACAGGGGAGAGTATGCATACTTTAACAAAAACACAAGGAGGTTATATACATTTATTAAAATACATGTGTGTTTTTTGGTTTTTTATCCATCCATTTAAAGAGCACATCGGTTTCCTTGATTTGGTGGAGGATAAAAAATTAATATAATAAAAATAAACATGTCGATAAAAAAATAAAAAATTTGAACCCTCTAACAAATCCCTCATACTTATTTCATATAGGAAACAAAAAATAGCACCTACTATATAATATACTACATTGAACTCACTCGAACAAATCCCTCATATACAAACAGATGACCATTATCCGCATCCACAACACACCCTCAGACAAAAACAGACACCTGCATTTGCATGAAACCGTAGGTGTGAGCCATTAGAGCTTCATACACATGCACATTGCAAATGGCAGCCTCCCTCTTATCTGTCAACCGCACTCCCCCTTATAAATACCCCCCACTCTTCCTCTCCCACAACACACACTTTCCAATTCCTTTCTCAATCACTCATCAATGGCGCCAAGCTCTCCCTCTCTGTTCTCAGTTTGTTCTTCTCTTTGCCTTCGCTGTTAGTGAAACAAGCTGGCAAGGGCCAATGCGACATCACCCGAATCAACGCTCAGCAGCCGTCGTACACACATCAATCGGAGGGCGGAGTATCCGAGTTCTGGGATCGCAACAATGACGACTTCCAATGCGCCGGGGTTTCCCTTCCGTCGTCACATTATCCGTGCTAGAGGCCTCCTCTTGCCTAATTATCATAATTCCCTATTCTTGTTTATGTTATCAAAGGTATGTTTTGATTAATCTCAATTAGTTTATCACCCCTGTTTCTTTCCTCTGTTTCTGGATTGTTGTGTGTTTTTTCAGGTAGGGGTATTTTCGGGCTTATGGTTTCGGGCTGCCCCCGAAACGTACGAATCCCCTCAGCAATCCCAAGAGGGAGCTAAGGGGCAGATGTTTGCCGATCGTCATCAGAAGATTGGGAATTTGAAAGAAGGCGATGTTATTGCTATTCCTGCTGGAGCTCCTCATTGGACTTACAACAACGGCGATCAAGAATTGATTGTTGTCGTTTTGCAAGATAACAAAACAACGCCAACCAACTCGATCAAAATCCAAGGTCAGATTTTTCAATAAAGATTTTTGGAAACTTAATTATGTTATTTTGAATCCAATGATCTAATTTTTCTTGTTCTGCAGTCATTCTTCCTCGCCGGAAACCCTGCACAAGGACAACAACAACAACAACAGGAAGAGCGCGGATCACAGCGTCAACATGAATCCGGAAATATTTTCCGGGGAATCGACGTTCAGACATTGGCCGAGGTATTCAAATGGATGATGTAGAGACGGCAAGGAAGCTTCAGAGCGAGAACGACAACAGAGGTGCGATCGTCATAGTCGAGAGAGGCCTTCAACTGATCAGGCCGCCTCTCAGGAGGAATACGGCGGCCGCGAGGAGGAGTACCGCCAACCTGGTGGACGTGATAACGGCCTTGAAGAGACCATTTGCACCGCCAAGCTCAGAGAAAACATCGATAGACCCTCAAGCGCCGACATCTACAACCCACGCCCGGCCGCTACTCCACCGTCAACAGCTTCACTCCCCATCCTCGCTTCTTCCAGCTCAGCGCCGCCCCATGGTGTTCTTTATGGGGTAATTTATGCCTATTTTTCTAAAAGTATTAGTTTCTTCATTGAAAGGTATTAGTTATTTCATTAAAAGTATTAGTTGATTTACTATATATAGTATTTTCAAAAAAGTATTAGTTGCTTCATTAAGAGGTAATAGTTTTATAGTATTAGTTTTTTTTTTAAAAAGTATTAGTTGTTTTAGTATACAGTATTAGTTGTGAATATTAGTTGTGAATCAGTTGCACTCTTTGTTTTCATGAAATCAGAACGCGATCATGTCCCCACACTGGTACGTGAACGCGCACAGCATAATCTACGTAACGCGCGGAGATGGGCGGGATGGTGGTGAACCACAGGGGGCAGGCGGTGTTCGACGGCAGAGTTGAGCAAGGGCAGGTGTTGGTGGTGCCACAGAACTTTGCAGTGGTGAAACAGGCGGGCGAGGTAGCAGGGATTGGTGGGTGGAGTTCAACACCAACGACAACGCGATGATCAACACCCTGAGTGGTCGGACCTCCGCTTTGAGGGGGCTTCCGGTGGATGTGATCTCAAACGCGTACCAGATATCAAGGGAGGAGGCGGAGAGGCTGAAGATGTCGAGGCGGGAGACACTCTTGTTCACCGGGGAGTTCAAGCAGGGGAACAGTTGCTTCTGCTTAATTGCTTATGTATATGGACTCATGTAATAATGTGAGAGTTTCTGTGGAATAATAACTGGAGAGAATGGGCCCTTTTGATCGGTCTTAGTAATGTATAAGAATTAAGAAAAGATCTTTCCAATATTAAGTTTTTTTTTTTGTGAATAAGAGTTTTAACTCTTCTACTTGGAATACAAGTTTATTACCTATTAGATGTTGTATATTGCGTGGGCAAAGGTGTTAATTATATGTTTATTATAGGTCATATACATCGAAAACTAATGCTATGTTTTAAAATTATTAATTTTATTTCATATAGTGTAATTTTAATTTGGAGTCACACTTGCGTTAAAACTCGGCAGGGCGAAGAATAATTTGAATTTAAACTTTAATATTTTAAAATGAATATTAATTTATGCTAATTTTGAACCTCGTTTTATCGTTAATAGATTTTTTGAGTTTTGTCCCTTTAGACTTGGCAATTTTAAGAATTATTTTTACTATTTTGATTATATTAAATTATTAGATTCTTTTTTTAAAATTATATAATTATATCGTTAATTTTATCAATTAAAGGAAATGTGGCAATACATAACATAAGTCATGTGGCATAGACGACAGACATGCCTCTACGTAAGCACATGGTCCAAAATCGCTATCACGTACCAAACAGCAATTCTGGCCCAACCAGAAAGCCAGAAAGCCAGAAAGCTTACATATGCTCATTGCACGAACAATTATTCATCGGAAGTCCAACCATAAAGTTCGATGGATCAACCAGGATACGTAGGACTCCCATAAAAACGAGAGGCCCTAAGCGAACTCGTGAGCCGCAGCATTGACATCACGTTTGACAAAATTAACAAAAAGATTCAAAAAATTAGAAATAAACTGTTTACACTTATCAATATAATCTCCGAGTGTTGAGTCCATAGCAATAGTACATGAAATAGCATCTACCACCAGTTTTGCATCACCTTCAATCACTACCTGTCCAATGTTCAATTGTTTAGCCCATGAAAGGGCTTCAACAAACTTACCACCGGGACAACAGTAACCGAACCACGCAACTCTTGCCGTTCATCGAGCAACACCACCGCCTCCCATACCGCTTCGACAGGTGTTTTGCAGCACCCATCCCATAACTTAGCATTCCGTTGTTTCCAAATCTTCCAAAACAAGGTAGCAAAAATTCCCCCATCCACACGTGCAACCAACCTAAGAATGAGGTAAGGACATTCCGTAAATAGATGCTATGAAGTTTCTTGCCCTTGATCACTGATGCGAACAAGGAAAGTGAGCCCGAGAATCAGTGCTATTAAGGAGACGGGCTAGGATGAAGGCGGGCCAAGTGGGCCTGAGCCAATAAAAATCGCAAGGAAGAAAAGTGGGCGGCAAGGCAAAATTGGCAAGGAAGATAATGTTCAAGATTTGGAAAGATTGCATTATTGTTTTTATTTTATTAGATTTAGTCCTTTATTTTATTTGATAGATTTGATTAGATAGTAGTTTGGAGTCGGTCCTTTTCAGGACAGTTTGAGTCTTTTTTGTCCTATAAATACTATAGGACGCCTTCTTTTGTTTTTTCGTTAATAATATTGAATTTTTCTCTTTGGCAACTTTTATAAAACCAATTGTTTTTTGTTAATCTGTGTTGGGGCAACAATTAATTATCGTTCTTTGCTTATTATTTATATTTTGCGATCGCGATTCTCATCAAATTGGTGCTTTTCATTTGAGAGAGCGAGAATCGCGAAAGGAATACGAGCAATGGCAGAAACTCACAAGGAGAGGATCGAAGCACTGAAAACCAATGTGTCGGACATCAAAGCCGACATGAAGGATCTCAACATCAAGTTTGACGTAATCTGTTCGACGATCTGAATTGTCATGTGGAGTCGGGAAACTCGGCGTCGTCGTGGTACGAAGGGGAAGGACACGAGCTCTTCATCGGAAGAGTCTGCATCGTCTGAAATTGAATCGGACCTCGCCAATCCAACACTCGACGATGAGCGGAGCGCGCAAAAGGAATGAGCGACGGTCGAAGGGTCGAAGCTCACATGCCCGACATTCAAGGGAGAGGATCTAGTATCGTGGCTAAGTCGGGCAAACCAATACTTTGTTTTGCACGATATTAAACGGGACGATAAGGCATGCGTTACACTGTTTATTATATGGAAGGTGAGGCTAATATTTGGTGGCAATGGATTAGCAAATGGAGGCTCGTCCGTTGGAAGGATTTTTGAAAAGGAGCTCATGACATGATTCGGGCCATCAGATTATAATGATTACGACGAGACACTGTCTCATATCAAAACAAACTGGCACGTTGAGGGAATATCCGAAGGAATTTGAACGAATAGCTAGTAGGGTTCACGATTGGCCGGAGAAGGCGCTCGTTGGGGCTTTCAGACAAAAAAAATAAAAAAGGACTTATTGGGTTAATTGCTAATAACTTATACTTATTGATTTAAAAAATGAAGAAATATAATCGTATGATATATATATACACACATATAGAAGTTAAATAGCCATTCAAAATAAATAAACTTACAATAAAATGATGGATAATTACATAAAATTGAAATGAAAAACAATACAAAAGTTAAATGAAACTCAATTGGATATATACTTATACAGAGTGTACAACTAATTTGGAAGTGGAGTAGTAGTGAGGCAGGAGGGGGTGGGGGGCATGGCCCCCTAATACATGTATGTCCGCCCCTGCCCTTGGGCATCCAGCGAGCCAGAGCCGAGGAAATCCAGCGTGGCGGTGCAAAGGAACTGGTGAGTGGTGTTTTTGTTTGAAGATTATTTCTGAGCAATGGTCAGGTTCTTTCTTCGTCCTCTTTGCTTTTCTAATTCTAAATCTCAAAACCGAGAGAAGAAAATTAATAAGCAAATCAAACTGTGGTTTGTTTGCTTCTTCTATGCTATGGAAATGGGAGGAAAGCCGACCGATAAGCCTAGGAAACATAGTATTTTTTGTGTTTTGGAGTTTTTGTTTGTTAAAAAATAAAAATTGGACTGCCGCTTAGGCGTTAGGGACCAGAAAAATTGTCTGGCGATTTTCGAGTTTTTTACTTGGGCATCCGGCATACTCTATGTAACACGTGGTCAAAAATCGCCGCCCTACCATGTAGCAAACAACAATTTTTGCCCAATTTAGGGAAATTTTAATTTTGATCCTCTAACTTTGGTTGAATCCAAGTTTATCATTATCTTTTTTTTTTTTTTCTTTTTTTCAATTTTTTAGTCCTCTTGTGTTTCTAATTTTGGTACTTTTTTGTGTTCAATTTTAATCTTTTTTTTAGTTTATTTTTCAATTTTAGTCCTCTTGTTTTTTAATTTTAGTACTTATGTGTTCAATTTTAGTCTTTTTTTTTTCCGGAAAATTCAATTGTCGGCAGAATTGCACATGTGCTGATTTTTTGGCCATATTGATAAGTTGGCATGTGGCGGCTGATTTCTGGCCATATTGATAAGTTGGGGAGCCACATAAAGTTGTTTATCCATTTTGAATAATATCAATACATATAAATATAAAAGGATTAGAAATGGACAAACAATATTATGTGGAGCTCCAACTCATCAATTTTATCAAATCAGCCCCACTTGTACAATTCCATCATAATTAGATTTTCCAATCAAGAAGGATTAAAATTAAATACAAAATGACCAAAATTGAATACAAAATAACTAAAATTGAGAAATTAAAAATAAAAGACTAAAATTGGATTGACCCAAAATTACATAATCAAAATTGATATTTTTCAACATTTGAACCCGATTTGGGCTCAATTCGCAACTTTTGAAAGCTACCGAGAGTTACTGTTCTCATTTTGCCACCCCATCCCATCAGATAGATCGTTTTTACGTTAAATTATTCATAATAGAAAGACTGAATATACATAGAACAAGAGTAGAACGGGATCTGATAAACATGTATTCCAATTTCCAAGAAGAAAAGGTACAACTCTTATTAAAAAAAAAAAAAAAAAACTTGATATTGGAAAGATCTCCTATTATACATCACAAAAGATCAAACAAAAAAGGAGCGCACTCTCCCATTATTATTGTTATTCCACAAAAACTCACGTCTTATATATTCATGAGTCCATATGATCACTTAAGCAGAAACAAGTGTTCCCCTGCTTGAACTCCTGCTGAACAAGAGTGTCTCCTGCCCTCGACATCTTCAGGCTCTCCGCCTCCTCCCTTGATATCTGGTACGCGTTTGAGATCACATCCACCGGAAGCCCCCTCAAAGCGGAGGTCCGACCACTCAGGGTGTTGATCATGGCGTTGTCGTTTGTGTTGAACTCCACCCACTCTACTCCCTGCTCGCCCGCCTGTTTCACCACCGCAAAGTTCTGTGGCACCACCAACACCTGCCCCTGCTCAACTCTGCCGTCGAACACCGCCTGCCCCTGTGGTTCACCACCTGCATCCGCCCATCTCCGCGCGTGACGTAGATTATGCTGTGCGCGTTCACGTACCAGTGTGGGGACATGATCGCGTTCTGATTTCATGAAAACAAAGAGTGCAACTGATTCACAACTAATACTGTATACTAAAACAACTAATACTTTTTAATAAAAAAAACTAATACTATAAAACTATTACCTCTTAATGAAGCAACTAATACTTTTTGAAAATACTATATATAGTAAATCAACTAATACTTTTAATGAAATAACTAATACCTTTTCAATGAAGAAACTAATACTTTTTTAGAAAAATAGGCATAAATTACCCTGTAAAAAAGAACACCCATGGCGGCGCTGAGCTGGAAGAAGCGGAGGATGGGGAGTGTGAAGCTGTTGACGGTGGAGTAGCGGCCGGCGCGTGGGTTGTAGATGTCTGCGCGTGAGGGTCGGTCGATGTTTTCTCTGAGCTTGGCGGTGCAAATGGTCTCTTCAAGGCCGTTATCACGTCCACCAGGTTGGCGGTACTCCTCCTCGCGGCCGCCGTATTCCTCCCCTGAGAGGCGGCCTGATCACTTGAAGGCCTCTCTCGACTATGACGATCGCACCTCTGTTGTCGTTCTCGCTCTGAAGCTTCCTTGCCGTCTCTACATCCATTTGGAATACCTCGGCCAATGTCTGAACGTCGATTCCCTGGAAAATATTTCCGGATTCATGTTGACGCTGTGATCCGCGCTCTTCCCGTTGTTGTTGTTGTTGTCCTCGTGCAGGGTTTCCGGCGAGGAAGAATGACTGCAGAACAAGAAAATTAGATCATTGGATTCAAAATAACATAATTAAGTTTCCAAAATTCTTTATTTAAAAATCTGACCCTTGGATTTTGATCGAGTTGGTTGGCGTTGTTTTTATTATCTTGCAAAACGACAACAATCAATTCTTGATCGCCGTTGTTGTAAGTCCAATGAGGAGCTCCAGCAGGAATAGCAATAACATCGCCTTCTTTCAAATTCCCAATCTTCTGATGACGATCGGCAAACATCTGCCCTTAGCTCCCTCTTGGGATTGCTGAGGGATTCGTACGTTTCGGGGCAGCCCGAAACCATAAGCCCGAAAATACCCCTACCTGAAAAAAAACACACAACAATCAAGAAACAGAGAAAGAAACAGGGGTGATAAACTAATTGAGATTAATCAAAACATACCTTTGAGAACATAAACAAGAATAGGGGAATTATGATAATTAGGCAAGAGGAGGCCTCTAGCACGGATAATGTGACGACGGAAGGAAACTCCGGCGCATTGAAGTCGTCATTGTTGTGATCCCAGAACTCGGATACTCCGCCCTCCGATTGATGTGTGTACGACGGCTGCTGAGCGTTGATTCGGGTGATGTCGCATTGGCCCCTTTGCCAGCTTGTTTCACTAACAGCGAAGGCAAAGAGAAGAACAAAACTGAGAACAGAGAGGAGAGCTTGGCCGCCATTGATGAGTGATTGAGAAAGGAATTGGAAAGTGTGTGTTGTGGGAGAGGAAGAGTGGGGGGTATTTATAAGGGGGGAGTGCGGTGGACAGATAAGAGGGAGGTTGCCATTTTGCAATGTGCATGTGTACGAAGCTCTAATGGCTTACACATAAGGTTTCATGCAGATGCAGGTGTTTTTTCTCAAAGTATGTATGGATGTGGCGAATATTAGTTTTTTTTTCTGTTTTATGTGAGGCGATTTGTATAATTTGTTTTGGTGATTTCACTGTATAGAGTAGTACGTGCTATTTTCTGTTTGTAAAAAACTTTTCACTGCAAAAGTCACTCAATAAATTACAATCATGTGTATAAAGTCAGAAAATTTAATTAAATGATCATACTTTAGTTCAAATTTTCACTTTTCTCTGATCAAGTTATTTGTACTAAAATCTTGTATTTAATTGTAATTTTTCCTTTTGTTTACCTTCCTCCTCTCTCACTATTCATCTTATCTATCTCTTGACAATTCATAATATGAAATTATAAAAGTAAAAATTTATAAATTTTAAATCGTTAATTGTCAAGAGATAAAAGAGAAGAGAAGAGAAAGAGAGTGAAGGGGGGAGGGGGGGTTTCAACGATTTAGATTACGAAGAAAATTTTAAATCCCTTCATTTTTAAACTATACTCTCAATCTAAAGATTTGTAAATCACGAAGAGTGATGATTTGTGTGTAAAATCCATGGATTTCATCCAAATGGAGCCTGAGGGGATTTGTATCATCTGTTAGAAGAGAAGAGAGTGAAGTGGGTGGGGGGTAGAGATGAGGGATTTCAAATGACTAGATGCTGATGAAAATTTTAAATCCCTTCATTTTAAACTAAACTCTCAAATCTAAATATTTGTAAATCCACTGAAGAGTGATAATTTGTGTGTAAAATCCATGAATTTCATCCAAATGGAGCATGAGGGGATTTGTATCATCTGTTCTGGTGATTTCACTATATAGAATAGTACATGCTATTTTTGTTACCTATGAAATAAGTGGAGTAAATTGGCAAAAATGCATTCAAACTCTTTTTTGCTTTACCCTTTGATAAAAAAAAAATTGTCATCTTATGACATATTGACACTTACTAATATTTATCCCTTTCACTAGGTCCCACAACCCATGTGCTACCTATTTGCGATGCAACTTCATGTTCGTCTCTTTTTCGTAAAAATAAATATATTATAAAATAACAAAAAATAGTTTTTCATCAAGAGTAGGGCAAAACAGAGTTTGAACTATGAATATAAGACAAAAAAGAGTTTGTCCCTAAATAAGGGTATTGAAGAGTCGGTATATTATCTATTATATTAAATTAATTAAATTACGTGATATTTTATTATTCTTATTTTGTTTTCTTTTTAAGGTAAAAAAGCTAATAAAAATATTAATAATCTCGAGTATAAAGGGTGTTCAAAACAAAAAATAGTAGTCCAAACAAAAACAAAAAAGTTGAAAAATAGAAATTACAACTTAGACGGGATAGACTCCAACGGGTCAGAGACCTAATCATGAGTCGAGCAACAAATAAAAAAAGTATAGTGAGCTTGGATCCATTTCTACGAACAATATTTGATACTACTGACTACCTTCTTTATCTCCGAAATTAAACCTTTAAAAATAGCATTCTTCCTAGCTTTCAAAGTCCTCAAATTACGTATTGCCAAATCAAATTCCAAATATTTTTCTCAATGGAACCGAATCCAAGGTTGATAAATTCGGGATTATGCTCCTAGAACCAAGTTGCCTTACTAACTACTAATAGAAGTAGATTGTGTTGGAGAAATTAGTTGGTGAGAATAAAATGAATTTAATTAGGATTTTTGTTTAATTAAATTTAGGCAAGTTAATTTCCTGAAAATTATTTAATTGAAATATATTCTACTCGCGGAGTAGATGGGATCAGTGTATTTATATTCTGAAAATTGAATTTCGGTGAGTGAAAAATTAAATCACTAAAAAAAGGTTACAACACTTAGTTATGGGGGATTTGTGTAAGAATTATTATTTCTTAATCCCAAAGTGAACCTAGACAATAGAATGTCCAGAAAAGGAATGTCAAGACTTGAACCTAGACAACAGAGTGTTCAAATTCGAAGTCAACATTGTAAATGCATATAAAACGTCAATCACCATTATGACTCCGCGTCAGCATTGAATGCTGGCAAAAACTTTCTCCATTCTGAGTGGGAAGTCAGGCCTATAAATAGGGTCATGCATCACTTGTTTTGAACACACCGAAAAATAAAAAATCATAGTTTTCAGCATACGAAAAGTTCAAAGCATTCTCATAAATTGCAGTCCAGTTCGACGCTCTCCCTAGTTAAATCCGGAACTCTTGCCTTTGTGGTCTTCATAAAGATGACAAGTGATTATATAACGTTTCACCTTTGGAAACATTACGCCGAATCCGAGAGCACTACCCGGGGCGTATTTGTTTTGCGGTTAAAGGGTTTTCCTTAACTCGGTGTAACCAGTTCGTGTAACGAGTTCATCATTCTTGTTCGGGTCGTGATTTCCAGTTCGAATTTAAAGATCAAGATATTATAATCTTTTCTTTATTGTATTTTTATACTATGAGGTCATAAATTCGAGTCATAATTTGCCCAATAAAAAAAATTACAATCATTTCAACGTATTTTTAGAAAATATATATATATATATATATATATATATATATATATATATATATATAATATTCCTCCTACCATCTATTTTTTCAAAATACCAATAGTATGCATTACTCAAAATATAGCATACCTTACTCGAGCTCACACTTGATGGGGCCTATAAAAGCAGCAAGCATTATTCGAGCTCACATAAAAATATTTAAGCATTACTCGGATCAACCGAGCAAATTATTAACCCCAATTATAAATTTTATTTTTTATAAAAATAAGTATTTAAACAATAAGTTACTTTGTGTAAATTTTAGGAATTAAAAAAAGCTTAACTTTTTTTAAATTTTATTATAATAATAAAATTGTGATAATGTTCACCTTTGTTCATATTTCATTACAAGAATATAATGATTGCCTTTAAATTTTTTTAATATTTTTTTCAACATGCTTAAGAAATTTTTAAAAAATAATTTAAATTTTTAAATACTAAGGCTTGCCTACAACTTGCATACAATTTTTTTTAATTATATAGTCTATTTTAAACTACAAATATAATTGTCTAAGAAATTATTTGTATAGGTAAGTTTGCCAACGTAAATTACAAATACTCCCTCTGTCCCCAATAAATATGCTCATTGAGCTGGGCACAGGTATTAAGGAAAATTATTATTTAAATACAAAAAAAGTAGAAAACTACAAAAAGTATTAAATTATTATTATAGATCAAAGCCTGCTAATTAAAGTGGGAAAAAGTATTAACAATTAAACACTCCCTCCAATTTAACATAAGAGGGAAATTTGAACATGTCTGCAGGAAAGAGTGTCTGCAGACCTACTGCAGAACCTAATACAGATGGGTTTGATGTGATCAAAAAAATTAAATTCCCCCCAACACTAAAATTTAACTTTCCCACCTAATTCTACTACCATAAATATACAATTACTAACATTAAAGATGCAATTACAACATCTTCTTCTTCACCAACACAACCTTTAATACTCCACCACAATGAGAACTAAGAAGCAAAATTTGACATCCTGTGATTGAAGAGAAAAAAGTCATTAACCTGTTGTTGAAAGACTCCAAAGGTGGGGTACTCAAAGGGGCAAAATCAAAGAGATTGCTTTGAACTCCCCAGGCATTTCGGAAGATTCGGTCACCTCCATTTGGGCTGCAACAAGACAAAAAATGAGTGAAGGTGAAGCTATCATATTTGAAGAAACAAAATGGTCAAAGCATAAAGATGGAGCCAAGCTGGATATGGAAAAAATGAAGAGTATACCTTTTCGAAAGAGAAGTACAATCAGAAGATTAGCCAAGGGATTGGATATGAGTAAGAGTGTAGTGGGGAGATGGGTTAAAAGTGGGCTAATAAAAGCACATACAAACGCCATAAAACCTACTTTAACAGCTGAAAATAAGCTGATAAGGTTAAAGTTCTATTTAAGTTCATTGCAATATGATAGAGCACTCAACATAGTGAAGTTCAAACATATGCACTACACAATTCATATTGATGAAAAGTGGTTTTATATCACAGAGGAATGTGAGAGATACTACTTGATTCCCGGTGAAGAAGAACCGTATAGATCATGCAAGAGCAAGAGATTCATAACAAAATTGATGTTCATGAGTGCAGTGGCTAGACCACAATATTCAAGTGATGGAGAGCTTGTTTTTTATGGGAAAATTGGTATATTTCCCTTCATAACAAAAGAGCCAGCCAAGAGAAACAACAAGAATAGAGTTAAAGGCACATTGGAGACCAAAGCAGTAGAGTCAATTACCAAAGAGGTCATAAAGGGCTGCATAATCAACCAGGTACACAAATATACATACCTTTATCGGAAAATTTTCATCATGTAGTGTTTTATTTGTTGGTCAGATTATTGTTTTTCGATTTTACCAAAGAATCAAGTCTAAATGGCCACCAAATGCAAGCAAGGATATATTTATTTCAGGACAATGCCGAGCCACATATGAACAACAATGATATTGACTTCGAGAGTCTGCTGCAGCTTTCGGATGGATTCAATATCAATCGGTTTGTCACCAAATTTAACTCACCTGATACCAACATTAATGACTTGGGGTTCTTTAGTTCAATACAAAGTTTGCAAGAGGAGACAAGTTCTTATAGTGTGGATGATCTTGTTACTAATGTTATTGTTGCATATGAAAAACTAACAGACATCACATTGAATAATGTTTTTGTCAGTTTACAGGCTTGCATGATTGAGATAATGAAATTGAAGGGTCATAACGCCTACAAAATTCCCCATATGAACAAGGCAAGGCTGTTAAGAGAAAAAAGACTACCAAATTGTCTACAAGTTGATGAGTTAATAGTCAAAGAAGCCATAGACTATTTAAGACAGCCAGGGAATGACATAGTGTCATCATATGAAGTGGACACTGCAGTAGCGATTTGATGTGGCTTTTTTGATTGAACATGTTTACAACATAAACTTTGAACACATGGTGTTATGTTTAAGTTGTAAACATGTACATTGAGCCTTTTTGTATGCTTTGACTATCAGATGTAATAGTAATGCATATTTTTGTCATGTTTAGAGCATAAACATTGGGCAGATAGTGCCATGTTTCTGTTGTAAACTTAGATGGGTCAATCTTTTTGTACTTTTTGGACTCTCAAGTTATAAACGAATGTATGTTTTAGTTTATTTTTCATCATTAATTCACATTTGTCATCATGCTCATAGCAACAAATCAGAATATACTCACATTGGTGGTCAGTAAACCATTCACAACAACAAATCAAGAACAAACAAGACATCATAGGGATCCTCAAGAATAATTTAACCAAGAACATTCAATTTAGAGCACCATAGGGTCAAAATTTAAGAATTTAGCCTCCAAAACTAGGAATATATTCATAGTGGTGGGTCGTAAACAAATCACTCCAAACAAATCAAAGAACAAACAAGACATCATAGGGACCCCTCAGTAATAATTTAACCAAGAACATTCAATTTAGAGCACCATAGGGTCAAAATTTAAGAATTTAGCCTCCAAAACTAGGAATATATTCATAGTGGTGGCTGTAAACAAATCACTCCAGCAAATCAGCAACAAACAAGACATCATAGGGATCCCTCAGTAATAATTTAACCAAGAACATTCAATTTAGAGCACCATAGGGTCAAAATTTAAGAATTTAGCCTCAAAAAACTAGGAATATATTCATAGTGGTGGCTGTAAACAAATCACTCCCTCAAATCAGCAACAAACAAGACATCATAGGGATCCTCAGTAATAATTTAACCAAGAACATTCAATTTAGAGCACCATAGGGTCAAAATTTAAGAATTTAGCCTCCAAAACTAGGAATATATTCATAGTGGTGGCTGTAAACAAATCACTCCAGCAAATCAGCAACAAACAAGACATCATAGGGATCCCTCAGTAATAATTTAACCAAGAACATTCAATTTAGAGCACCATAGGGTCAAAATTTAAGAATTTAGCCTCCAAAACTAGGAATATATTCATAGTGGTGGCTGTAAACAAATCACTCCAGCAAATCAACAACAAACAAGACATCATAGGGACCCCTCAGTAATAATTTAACCAAGAACATTCAATTTAGAGCACCATAGGGTCAAAATTTAAGAATTTAGCCTCCAAAACTAGGAATATATTCATAGTGGTGGTCGTAAACAAAATCCAAAGAAACTCAACAAACAAACAAGACATCAAATCAAATAATTTAACCAAAACAAGACATCATCAAAAGAATTTCCTCAAAACTAGGAATATAATAATTTAAACAAAACTCCAACAAATCAAAGAACAAACAAGACATCATTCAAGAATTATTTAGAGCACCATAGGGTCAAAATTTAAGAATTTAGCCTCCAAAACTAGGAATATATTCATAGTGGTGGTTGTAAACAAATCACTCCAGCAAATCAGCAACAAACAAGACATCATAGGGATCCCTCAGTAATAATTTAACCAAGAACATTCAATTTAGAGCACCATAGGTCAAAATTTAAGAATTTAGCCTCCAAAACTAGGAATATATTCATAGTGGTGGTTGTAAACAAATCACTCCAAACAAATCAAACAACAAACAAGACATCATAGGGATCCTCAAGAATAATTTAACCAAGAACATTCAATTTAGAGCACCATAGGGTCAAAATTTAAGAATTTAGCCTCCAAAACTAGGAATATATTCATAGTGGTGGTCGTAAACAAATCACTCCAACAAATCAAAGAACAAACAAGACATCATAGGGATCCTCATTTAATAATTTAACCAAGAACATTCAATTTAGAGCACCACAACAAACAAGGTCAAAATTTAAGAATTTAGCCTCCAAAACTAGGAATATATTCATAGTGGTGGCTATAAACAAATCACTCACACAACAAATCAAAGAACAAACAAGACATCATAGGGATCCTCAAGAATAATTTAACCAAGAACATTCAATTTAGAGTGTAGTTTCAAAATTTAAAAGACCTCAAAAAGGAGACATTTTAACAAATCACTACAAAGCGGAACCCATCTCAAGAAACAATTAACCAAGAACATTCAATTGCGAGTGTTTAACATCGGGGCATTTTCGGTCCACCAAATTCTCCAAATATTTTCGGTCCATAATCGTCATTGTAAGGGCCACGGATAGGAACATGGCTTATGACCTCAACAGATTCAGGAAACATGGTTCCAAAATTGGGAGAATCGGGTACCACAATAACCTTATAACCTGGAGAATATAAAAAATCATGGTCAATTATAATTTACCCATTTTTCCTTACCTTAAACATTCAAATTTTGGTTTTAGTTTCAAAGAAACACATAAGTCCATCTCACTTGACTTACAGGAGCATGTATTACAATGTGGTGGAAGAATTTTGACCCCAACAGATTCAGGGAACACGATTTCAAAATTAGGAGAATCGTGGACCACAATATCATCATAACCTGGAAAATAGAAAAATTCATTGTCAATTCTCGGAATGCCCCATTAAATTGAGCACATATGCTTTACTTACGGGGAGCGTGCATTACTCCTATAATAAAAAATAGAGAGAACAAATTGTAAGCATCTTAGAACCAAAATTACGGGGAGCATCTTGAACCAAAATAAATAAATTGTAAGCATCTTGAACCAAAAAATTAACAATTGAGATTCATACGGGATAAATCGTAACTTTTTTTATCACGAGAATAATTTTAAAAAAATCGAGTTATCAAACTGGGGGTATCGGAACCGTCATGTTGAAAAAAACTCGGTCTCGGTCACCACCAGTGACGACAATCACGGGAATCGAGCAACAAAGTGTCTTCGACACTCTCGATTTCGAACAACACTTGAAAAAAACCCAACATCATCGAATGTGCGGGACTCTGAAGCAAAAAGTGTCTTGACACTCTCGATTCGAACCACTGTGACAAATACACTGAATAACATCAAGATTTTGAGAATCGAGATAGAGAGAGAATTGGGATAGAAGCGAGTCACCAACGTCCATCTTAGTGGTAGAGAAAGAGAGAGAATCGGGATAGACGCGAGCGAGAATTGGGATTGACGCGAGCGGCGGATGCTAGGGTTTGTGGGGGTGAGACCATGAGAGATGAACACATAGAGAAAGAGAGATGAATGTGAGAGAGTAATAATGTGGGTGGGGTTTGGGTAGATTTAGTGGGTGTGTTAATTAATGTCAAACGATGGTTTAGGATTTTAAATTGGAGTAGTTTAAGAATTAATGTGGGTAACTTGAGTGACATATATTGTAAATAAGTGATGATAAAAAGGGTAGAAATTAAGGGATGATGTATAGTGTTATTTCCTTAAAAGGAATGAGCATACTTTTAGGGGACAGACAAATAAGGAAAGTGAGCATACTTTTTGGGGACGGAGGGAGTATGTAGGTAAATTGCTCGTAGATAATTTGTTTGCCTAGAAAATTATTTGTGTAGGTTTTTTTTTTAAAGATTATTGTAAAAATTGATAGGCGTAGACAATCCTCACTTTTTAATGACTAAATTATTTTTGTAAAAGAATTTCGTAGTCATTTAAATTTTTTTGTAGACAATTATTCATTTTCTTGTATTGTTACACAAATATATCATGCATTTTCTTTCCTAAAATAATCATGTATCCTCTAGCCGGAATGTATATCAATGTTTCACTCTATATTTTATGGAGTTGATATGACAATATATGTTACTGCATATGGCAAGTAAAATGTGAATATTCAATGAAAATAAAGAGAGTCTTGTGTGAAATATTGCACACTAGTGTTATGTGCAATATAATATAAATAAGACAAAAGTTACCTAAATTTTGCGGGTCAGGACGGCGGGGGGTCGGGTCAAATGGGGTGGATGGCAAGGTAAGGTGGGGGCAAGGCAGGCGGTGGGTTTCGAGTTTACATAACAACTTGATGTGTTACTATAAGAACAAAAGAGTGTTACCCTATAAGCAAAAAGAATGTTATTACATGAACAAAAAACCAAGATAAACACATAAACAAAATCGAACAAAGCGGAATAGAAATTCTCAAATCCAAAATTACAGATTTACATAACAACTTGATGTGTTACTATATGAACAAAATAGTGTTACCATATGAAAAAAGAGTGTTATTACATGAAAAAAAACCAAAGTACAAACGAAAAAATATCGGTAAAAAGAGTGTTACTACAAGAACAAAAACAAGTACAAACGCATAAACAAAACCAAAACAAACGAAAAAGAAATTCCCAGTCCAAAATTACAGATTTACATAACAACTTGATGTGTTACTACATGAACAAAAAAGTGTTACCCTATGAGCAAAAGAGTGTTACTACATGAACAAAACCAGTACAAACGCGAAAAAAATCATCAGTCTAAAATTACAGATATACAGAACAACGTGAAAAGAGTGCAGAAGGATCTGAATTTCAGCACACTTTGTGTTGAGGTGTAATCCAAACACCACACACATATTCTCTCTTCTTCTCGCAGAATCCATTCCAAAATTCAAATTGAACAACCTAATTTCATCCAATAATCACTGTCCAAATGTATTTATATATATATATAAATTTAAAAAAGGTTAGGCAATGATTTGTGAACATTTGTCAAGTGAATATCTTGGGCCAAATGATTTACAAAACCACTATCTTAGCTTTAATCGCTTGGAATGCGGTTAACAACCTTTTTCTTTAGGGCAATCTTGGTTAAAAATCGCTCTCCAAGTGCAATATCTTGGACAACGGTTTTTATCAGCTGTCCAAGCTTGGACAACTGTTATTTGGAGAGTTGTTATAACCGCTCTCAAAACTCATTTTTAACAGTTCTCCAAGCCCAAATCTGTATTAGTGCATGTGGCAACTTGAGTCTTTTTTATTTTTGCCATGTGTCAATTTAAAATACAACTAATCTTCCATGTTTTAAATAAACTAGTATTTCTAGCCTGTGCGATGCACGATTTATAAATTTGTTTATATACAAATACTGTTTTAATAATTAATTATTAATTGCTCGAATAATTTTTTTTTACAAATACTTGAATGTTTAGAAATTACACTG
Source organism: Stenogyne calaminthoides (assembly GCA_037126765.1). Classification (NCBI taxonomy): domain Eukaryota; kingdom Viridiplantae; phylum Streptophyta; class Magnoliopsida; order Lamiales; family Lamiaceae; genus Stenogyne; species Stenogyne calaminthoides. The sequence continues at coordinate 7,099,612 of JBBCBC010000038.1, forward strand.
TACGTATTTCGTGGTTTTACTATCGTGAACATTTTGGTCACAAATTAAGAGCTTAAATTGTTTTTGATTAATTACTCGTGGAAATATAGTAAATTTTATTACATTTCACATAAGATTAGTTTTATAAACTTTTTTGATTGTAAAGTAATAAATTGTGGGTACTTTTGTTAAAAAGTAAAGTATACTTTTGTAGAAAGTGGGAATAAAAATTATGAGTAATGAAATTACTTTTTCAATTTATGAAAAAAAAAAATTGTTGGACGAATAAGAAAAATAAAAAATTTATAATGGAACGAATGGTGTAATTTTTTTTTTCTTTTTTGGAACGAAAAAAAAATTTCATGAGAAAATAGTTATTATAGACCTTACATTCAAAATATTTAATTGTCTGGTTGTTATATTTATTCAAAAAGTAGGTCTTAAACATGAGATATTTTTAAAAAAACGTCAATAAAAATTTCAACATACTCTCTCCGCTCACGTGATTACTTGCACACTTAGGCTCCACTTGATAGGGGGTATGAAATTAGTATGAGATAAAAAAAATTCGTATAATATAATACATGTGGGTAGTATTATGCCGTTTGATACGACGTAATATGAGTGACAACATAAAATTAATATTCCACTTGGTAGGAGATAATAAATATGTATAAAATTAGTATGTCACTTGGTATGAAATAATAAATTTGTATAAAATTGGGAATTTCATGGAAAGTACCGTTTTACCCCCTTGTATCCAAACATAAAAAAAAGTCTAGTGTTGTTTTTTTTTAAATATATTTAAATTAAATATATTTTTATACATATATTTTAAATTAAATATATTTTATACATATAGGGAGTAATAAACATGTATAAAATTGAGATTTACAATATCCGACTTTACCCTTTGTACCAAAACATAAAAACCTGATTTTTTTAATTGTGGACTAACATATGGTATTAATAGTGGTCCTATTTGACCCTTTGTACCAAAACAAGAATATCCCTATACAAAGTTAGCCCCACATTCTAAAAAAATAAAAATATTATTCACTCAAATGATCAAATTTAAACGTTCAACATAATCCATATTGAACATCCTCCAAACAAACAACATATTACTCTAATAGAAACAAACAACATATTAAATAAGCAAATGATTTGATAAAAACAATGTTTACCCATCACAAATATAGTCACAGATATTCAACATTTTTGTAAATTCGTAATTTCACTTTCGATCAATATCAATAAATTTTAAATTTACAATACATTCTTCAAACAAAATTGCCACAAACTTCCAACTGATCCCATCTCATGTTAACAAGCGAATAAATCTAATCTCGAATTGAAATCTTCAAACTCCTCTCTCCACACAATCAATCTCATCAGAGGCTTGAACATATAGAGTTTGAGGTTTTGGAGCGACTGATGAGTCTTGGCTACAACAAGTAGGAAGTTGAACATCATTAGTTACAGGAATGCTATCTGAAAATTGTCACAACAAAGTCAGTAAGAAAAATAATATTTCAGTAGAGATTCGATTCAGTATATTTGATTAATCAATTGTGATGGAAAATACCATACCGAAATGCTACCATTAACTAGTCAAAATCATTAAATAAGGCAAACAAGCACAGCAATTTGCATGCATTGTGCATACCAAATTCAAGTCTTTGCTGGAAACACAAAATCCTCCAAAGTAGGTTGTGTATATAAACTTCATCTCTAACCCAATCTCTCTAATGGTGAAAGTATTCAATCTATGTGATTCAATGCTTTGAGTTTTACAAAATCAGTTAATTTGGTCACATTGTTGTTTATGAGAAGTCATTATAGACCAACTTAAAACTGCCTAAAACTGATTGTAGCAAATACTTAAGAATCTAGAAATTTTGATCAAAAACACATTAGCTACAAACATTTTCCACTTTAACTTTTTATACATAAATCAATTTAAATTACTTCAAAAGCCCACAAGATTAGGCTCATAATCAGAGGATTCAGAGGGGGTCATAGGTATAGAAAATGATACACTTCTATTTCTAGCTGATAAACCTTGTAGCACCATTGGCATCTCATCGCTTTTAGAAGCACCCATTCCTTCAATATACCAACATTACAAACAAGATGTATCTAATACTTGACTGGTCACTTCAGTCTTCAATCCTCACCTTCTGATCTAAGCATTACCCAGAACATGGTATAAATACCAAATAAAGCCTACTTACTTGACCCAGACTTTTCAACTTCACGCACGATATGAGTCATCCAAGCTTTGTATCCAAGGAAAGCAGTCAAACTACAAGCTTTTGTGGGTTCATCTTTGGGAAAAGCCTTCACTGTATAGTAAAAACAAGAATAACATATGAGAAGGAACTATAAACACAGTACCCCAAAACAATAATAAAAGAATTATACCTAATAATAGTTATGAAAACAAAGCAACATAAGAAAAAAGCCAAGTTAGTTGATCAAATGACAGGAACTGCAATGAAGAAATAATCTACATTAATAAATTTCAGCAACCTAATCAATAGAACTGTCTTAAGTTACATGCCTTGAGAATGAAAAATACTTGCAACTAGAAAATTACTATTTTAAAACCTATATGATACCAGTCAAGATGTTACAAAATTGTTTCTCAGATTATTAAAAAAATTGAAGAAAATGTTACTTAGATGTTGCTCTAGAAGAAGGGACACATTGAAACCCTATGAGAAGCATCACCATAGGAGACTCACAGTTTTTGAGTCACAGATATGCTTATGTGAGTTTGATTCTTTTACTTTGGGTATAACATAGAGCAGAGTATATATATATTGGCAATAATCAATCTCAAAGAAGTTAAAGCATCATAGAACCGACAACATATTGAAATGATACATAGGTAACAACTGAAATTGCAATGTGAGACTATCTACGGTATCTATATCAAGGCATACCTAAATGGTTAGGTGCAAATTGCAAATCTATATTGTCTTTTGAAAGCATGAAAGGAGGCGCCATAACCCCTGCATTGTTACTATCAATTAAGAAAAGGTGTCAGTTTACGGAGCACCATAGAAAGACTTAAATCACAAGAATCATAAAGGAAACAATAGGTGTTCAAAAACATAACTGGATTTACTTCTATTTAAGATCTTAAATCACAGACAACTTAATGAGGAGGTTTAAAGGAAGACCCAAGGAGTTGTACTCTGATGCAAATTTCCTCACTTGAATTAGATCTCAATAGCACAATTTGTACAAGGCAAGCTTAATAAATCTGAAATCATATACTCGCTATTCATCTATTTAGGAAATACGTACGAATGAAAATTAAAATTGAATCCAATCCATGAACAATGTAGAAGACATAACAAGATTTATCATGACTTTTGAAACGTCGCCCATAACAGCAGATCTAAAGCTAGAAGAACTTACTACAGAGAATTGTAAGCAATACACATCTATACATGATATTTTCTTTATCATCGAAAAAAAAACTCAACTATATGACAGAAAATTGGGTGGATATTACCTGAGAGCCGCAGCGTAAAATATCACCAATACAAAACCCTAGCGCTCAGACTGTAGCCTCGAGTCCGTTATACATGACTATCCCAACCTCGTGGAATCAGACGACGACGAACCGCTTCCGTGAAACTTCTCCGTAATCTTCTCAACAAGAAATTTGGCAGCAGATTCGTGCTTCTCGTGCTCAACGGCCATAGCTTCCAACCGGCGATCTCGATAATTCCACCATCGATGACAAAATTTGAAACCATAAATTTTGGCGAAACTGGAAAGATCTCGAAATACACACGACGAGAGGAACATATGGAGAGATGGAGAGAAATAAATGCAATAATTATTGTGAGGAGGGCAAAATGGGGCAGTAAAATACACTGTAGAAGCCCCCTTCGTCCAACACCTTGGGGGAGAAGACATTAAATTGGCAGCGGGGCGGAGGGATAATTTTCGGATCCTGCATAATTTTATACGCCCATATTCAGGTCTACCAAGTGGCTCACTATTTTAATCCTGACCACTATTATACCCTTATTCATAGCTATTCATTGGTTTGCATAAGCAGGTAGTTGATATTCCCACACCAGAAAAAACCTCACTTGTTCCCTGCTATTTTGTATTCTGTAACAATGAAAGTAAATAATTTAATTACTACAAAAAAATTAAATAAAAAATTAAATTTGTAGAATTGATGAAAATACACTCCATGCTCCAAGCAATGCGTTGCATATGCAGGTGGTTGATATTGCTGATTCTCTAACAAATAAATTAACATCATGTTGAATATTGCCAAGGAAAAAATATGCTTAATTACAGATACAAGAGAAGTATAATATAAATGTGACATATTATTCTTACATCTTAAAGACAATTGCTTCTGTGATTGTAGGATTCAGAGTTAAAAATGGAGAAATTTATATTATCCACGGAGAAAGTGGAAAGTCTCAAATTAGGGTTTCATATGGCTCTTGAAACAAAGTTCTCTGTATTTTAAATTTCAAAATTAAAAAATGTTGCCGGTATCTTCGGAGTCGATCCTCTGCACAGTTGAAGAAACTCTTATTTTATTTTTTATATTGGAAACGACGTCTTTTAGTATACACTTTTACTGCTAATGAAATGATAGCTTGATGCCACTCTAATAAAAGAGTAAAAAATAAAATAGAAAAAATTACACTTAACTACAAGATTCGAAGGACATATGCGTTTTACTACAATTGCTTTTTACAATAATATTTAACTACAAATAGAACATTCAAATGACCCAATTACCCTCTCCTCCAAAATAATTTAATCGGTCAAATATATCATCTCAACCATCATTTCTACAAACACATTTTCAAACCCCACTCCCTCTCTCTCTCTCTCTAAATTGAAAATTCCCCTCGTCCTCTCTCTAAAAGAAATCGGTGCTTCCCCGAGCGACACTCTTCACCATCGTCACCACATCGTCGCCACTATTTTCCCTACCACATCGCCGTCGTCTTTTACTTTTCTCTAAAATTCACCGCCTCTGGAGATTGAAGAAGATGAAGCGGTGTCGGACCTCAGATCCACTGATCTGTTCGTCGGACTTCGGTAGAGCACCAGATCTGCGCGCATCGGACATGGTTATGTCGAAACCCCAGAGATACGCCCCCTCAGTGTCAAAAAACCCTAGATCTGTGAGCCCAGATTGATGATGAGAGGTCGAAGAAACGACCCAGATTGAGCGATGATAAGCAAATTGACGATGAGGGGAAAGAGGTGATGAAAGAGATGAAGGATTTCGTGTTTCTTTCTGATGGGGAGATCAAGAAATTTAATGGGTTTTTTTATGGATAAAGAGGAAGTGTATATTATCAGATTTAAGGTATGGATTTTTTTCTCTCTATTTTAGGGTTGTTGAATTGAAGTTGAATTCTCTGTTCGTGCAGTTTGGTGACTTTGAATCGTTTAAATTGCTTTCTGTACCTTTTTTTGTGTGCTTTGTTTTGGTGGGTGTTTGGTTAAATCATTTGCTAAATTCGTGCATCTTAAACTTGATTATTATGCTTAATGAGTAGGATCCTTATATGTTAGTTGTAGTTTTATATGGTTATTGAGTTGGAGGATTAATTGAAAGAAGGAAAAACACTGGTAATTGTTTGCGTAATGTTTCTTGATGATAATTTTTGTTTTTTTATTTGGTTATGTTTTTAAGAAAAAAATAGGTAAGAAAGGTCATGTGAAACCTGCAAATTTTTTTGGGCTTTAACAATTTATTATAATTAGTAGATTTAAAAGGGTTGTTTATGAGCATATTTGTGAATTATATGGATTGTTTAAGAGCATAATTGTAAGGGTTGTTTAATTATGAACTATTTTGGTGATTTTTCAAGCTGTGGATTGTTTGGTGATTGTGTGTTTTTTATTTGAGATAGAGAATTTTTGGTGGTAATATATTCCTGATTGTCAAGAGATCTGAAGTTGATTATAAGCTGCACTCGGGAGATGGGAACCTGCAGAAGAAGTTGGAGAGCTTATGCCAAAAAATCTGGAAAAAGTGCAATACTATCTAATATAGTGAGATTTTTGTATGTATAGTGAAATTTTTATATATATAGTGAGATTTTTGTATATATAGTGAAATTTTTATATGTATAGTGAGACTATTAACAGTCAAGATAGTGAAACTTTTGTAAGAAAAATGATACTTGAATTTGGACCGAACACTTTTCCCTAATAATCCTAAATATGATATTTATTAAAAATGGTCAACTTACGAATTGAAATAATTAAAATTCTTTTAGTTTTGAAAAAAGAAGGTAATTTTAAAATTTGGCAAATATTTGTAAGGTTCAAAATTAGTCAAAAATACAAAATTAGTTGAAATATTTTGTATAATAAAATGAGGTTTCAGACAACTACAATAATACATTGGGAAATATACATTGAAAATCTACAATCTTTGTCTCGATTCTGCCGAAAAATATTATTAAATATAATATAACTGTTCGTTCCGTAAAGCAATCGTCAAATCAGTGCAGGTTATTAAGGCAAGTGAAATTGAGGGTATTAAGGACAATTTAGAAGCTGATTTTATAATTACATGTAATTGGGAAAAAACCGTGTACTAAAATACTTTTTATCTTAACACTTTGTACCCTAATATTTTTCACCCAATAAAATATACTCCGAATGACATTAGTTGGAACTGGTCACGCAAAATATTAGCGCGTACATTTCACGCTTTCACCAGACATCGAGTAGCCCTGCACGCGCTCAGAAAATAGTTATAAATTATAGATTTCTTTACGAAGAAAAATAAAATACTCCTCAAACGAGAAGAATGGAAATCGACGATGTTTACACCGGCGAAGACGCCGGCCGCCCAAGTCGGCAACCGCGGATGATCCTGCGTTGACGTTTGAGACTCTTGCATCACCGCTCCTGTTTACGAGCACCGCCACCGTCCAGATCTGTGTTTGAAGCTGCCACTGTTGCCGGCTAAAACGTCTTTCCTGATTCTAGAACTGCACCGATGCCCTTTTCGCGGTTGACATGGCAACGGGAATGTCGAATTGAAACCTCAATAGACAATAGGTATGAATTGAAAAACCATATATGTAAAATCAGATGAATTTTTGTATGGTCAAAGCATTGATCCCCTTCCAATTGATCATGTATTGTTTGCATGAATATTGGGAGACATTGTCCTGCACTCCTATTAGGAGCTAAACCCCGTGCAAATATGCTAAGCACTAGAGCATTGTTAAAAATTCGTCCGAGTAAGTTTCCCTCAGAATTAGTTACTCCTCTTCTATTTAAAATAAATTATTTAATCTTTATTGTCTCTGTTAATTATACTTTTGCAGGATATGATGTTCTAATGGCTCCAATTGATATTAAAACATACAAGGAAATTTAAGCGAACATGCATTTGAATATGCTCCAAAAGAATTTGCCACATACCGTGACTTGATGGTACATTTAATTTTTGTAAATCTACTTAGTTTCGTTTGGAGAACATGAATTAATTACATGTGTTTATAATTTAATCTCAATTTTCAATTATGTAGATGTTTCCTGATGTTTTCGTAAATCTCTATGGATGAAAGGTTCTTAAAAAATAGCTATGTTTGACGATGGAAAGAAAACATGGAATGTTAGAACTAAAAAAAACAGCTACATGTTATTTCTTTGTAGATTTGGTTGATATTCAGGCTAACTACAATATATCTGTTGAAATATAAATCTCTATCTCTGGTGTTCTTATGGATATTCAGTTTTGGCTTCGTCATTTCACTCGTGTTCTTAACCTTTGATTGGTCTAACCCAAATGGATGTGATCTGTTATGGTTTTATATATAGTTATGCAGTAATTATACAACATCTATAAACGCAAAAGACAATTATTTATATGCCCTAAAAACATCTCATCTGATAAATCAAGAAAAGCATGATCTGTGAATAAAAATGTACGTTATTAGACTATATTTTTCTTATATTGAGCTTTGAATTGGGTTTTCTTTCTTGCAGATAAACACCTTGCTTTGACTTCGAGAACATAGTTTCTTTGTACCGTTACTTCTGATACCTTTTCCATCATTTGTTGCATTAGTATCCACGGTCTTTAGCTGTACTATATAGACTTTGATATCATATACTGAGATTGGTAAAAGATTAACTGGATTTGGGATTATATTCACATTAGTTGGCATAATGTTTTTCTTTGATAAGGGCTTTATAATCATTTCAATATTTTGCTTTTGCAGATGCGTTCCTAGAATGATGGAAATCAGAGAGATTTAGAGAGGATGGACTATCCAGTTACTCGACATCCAAAGATTCATTACAGAACTGAATTTCAGAGTCATGAACTCGAGGTATTTTCGAGTATCAACTCATCTATTATTGTTACTTGCTGAGTGCTGACTCATGCCCATGATATTTAGATGTAATAAGTATATGAAATATATGAGCCTTAGCGAGCAAAAATCATTACCATTTCCAATAGTAACAACACATATCATTTTCTGAAGTTGCATTAAGTAGAGTTGCAGCAATACAAAATATAAGTAACAATGCTTTTCCTGATAAACAATTCGAGCACTGTTTTCGATTTTTTGTGTTTATGTTTATGTTTTGACTATGACTATGAAATGTTCATGAGTTTTGGGAGGAGGAATTTTCGAAAAGAAACTCTAAATGTGATGTTTTGGGAAGTATGATTATGTGTACAATTAAGTAACTTTAAATAATGTCGAGACTTGAGAAAAAATTTGCAACATAATTGTTGGTGGTGCAATACAGAACTAGAGACTGGTTGGCAAGTGTTTACGGTATGTGATTTCGCTAAAAAATGTTGGGCGAGAACTGATCTTTTTAGAGTATTGAAAACGCTTCACTATTGGCCGACTCTTTTCCGGATTTATTTCTTCAAGTGATTCAGCAGCTTGATGAGACCAATGTAGTCCTGTTTGCAACATCATTGTGGTGTCTGTAGTGATGATGCATCAGTTTACAGATTGGTTAAGCAATATCTTGATGAATGGAGAATAGTTTATGTGAGCAGTAGACCACATGATTTATAGGTCAGATAAAGCGTGGCACAAGCCACAGATAATTCACTTAAAAATGAATATGGACACTGCTTTTTTTTACGGTGCTGATTCCAGATGGATCTCTTAATTTCTTTGGAATTGGAGTGCTTGATTAACAAATTTTAATCCGTTGTGATTAGCATAATGCAGATTTTTATAGGTATGAGGATATTGGTATAGTTTGTTGTGCAGATTCATCTAGCAATATGTGAAATTTTACAGATAACTGAAGGGGAAGAAGATGAAGAGGGTCTCAAAGAGGTTGAAAATGGCCCTTTTCTGGCACAGGAAAATCTCTTGGGACCCTAGATGGACTCAAGTCTTGGTATTGGTATGATGTTTTCCAGTTTGGCCAAGCCCGCACGAATTTGTTTTTGGGCATCCCCAAAAGGCCCGTATACCAATAGAGATTTTTACAACCTTACAAACTCCATTATCTTCCCATATTATTTCGATGTGGGATATGGTTTGACATCCCAACAACATCTAGGCTGGTGGTATTGCTTCTTGAAAGATGATTTTTTTTGTTTGGTTGGTTGTGCTGTGTATGACTGACGATGTTAGCTTCTACCGTGGTTTATATTCTACTCTGTGTTTGTACCTTTGGTAACAAATCTCTGCAAGTAAAAGCAGTAATTTGTGAATGATATTTTTTTCTTTTAAAATAATTTGTCATGTCGTACAGGTATTCAGGGAAACGTGAAGGATTATAAATTAACTGGTTTAAATTGGCTTATTTGTTTGTATGACAATGACATTAGAGTAATACTTGCTGGTGAAATGGTACGAATGAAATTGTGTATATGGAACTAATTAGTGTATTAATATTTTAACTTTTAAAGATGACATTTTTTTCAAATTTAATTTAGGGGTTTTGTAAAACGTTGCAAACCGTTTCTTCGATGGGTTACTTGCACGAATTTAAAGGAATTACATGCCCTACATGAATTTAGAATAGGGGAAAAATTGTTTCCTAAGGGATCTTTAAAAATGTGAAAGAATTTTCAAAACTTCATTTACAATTGTCCCGTGCATTTCATGGGCAAAATACTAGTATAATTAAATCATCACTCACTAAATAATTAAGATACACAAAATATAATTAAATATGCAAAAGACATAGAGTAGGTATCATGTACACCTAAATACACCGTGCACTCATAGTGCATTTTAAAATCATGCAATTTGTTATGTTGAACAGTGCAATTATTTTTTCATATTAATAATTGCACGATTCAGTATAAATAAATTGCATTTTTTAGTATAATAAAGTTACAAGATTTTAAAATGCACTATAAATGCAGGTGCATCTGAAGGCATACAAGACTTATCCCATCCATCATGTAGGATAAGGTAGGGTTTGGTAGGGGTAAAAAAATGAGTAGGATAAAGTAGATTGATATAATATATTATGGGTTGGTAGTATTACGTCGTTTGGTACACTGTAATAAAAATGATAAGATATAATTAGTATTTCACTTGGTAGGGAGTAATAAATTTGTATAAATTTGTGTATGGGGTAATAAATATGCATAAAAATGTGTAATTCAATGAAATGACCAATCTACTCATCCTTCACAAAAACATAAATTCAGCCGCCATATTTTTCAACCCCATTTCATTCCGCGTTTTTTTTCGTCCCTCTCCTTTTTCCGCCGCGATTTTTAGGGCTCCACTGCAGAAAACAATGGCGATTGGTTAGTGTTGTTTGAGTTCTCGATTTTCTTCATCCTTGTTGGCCGATTCTGTTTGAATTTAAAGGCATGTAAACACGTAATACATGCGCAGCGGAATTAAACAGTTCACCAACAACGAACATATAATTGCATAATTAAATACGTGTAAACATAAAGAGAAACCTTATAGTAAATCGTACGCATATTTCTCTACTATGGTATTCACGTAATCCCCATTCACGGACTTGCACAGATTTGCCAGCGTTGAATCTGAGACGAAATTTGCTAGGAAAATTCCTATTCTAGATTTTATGGAGAAAGGTCCAGCTTAAATCTTAAGCTAACCTAATTAGAGAAATAAAATCCCTAATCTTGAATTAAATTAATTCCTTTTAGTTTAATTCCCTAAATATAAATCTCTACGGATTTAAATGCCTTATATGAAAATCTCTACGATTTATTTCCATATACATTAAATCCTACAATTATATTCCAAATATAATTATTGGGAATTCTTATTTAATTAAATCCAATTTAATTAAATATTAATAATAATTAATTCTAAATTAATCTATTATTAATTAATTCTCCATAAATTAAATATTAAATCCAATTTAACATTTAATCAACCAACTATAATTCGTAAAAGGGAATTACTTGTTGTGTGACCCATAGACCCTCATATATCGAGTGATTAGTCAAACTAACGATCTTAATTGAACCCTAGACAATAAATCAGACATTCTCAATATATGAGGTACGTTGCGAGAAACGTGCAACTACCTGTAACTGAAACATGGGCTATTACGATTTCCTCCTTTCATTCGCGAATACTCGATTAAGTCTTGAACATGATGAAGTGTCTATTCAAATAACTTAATCATATTATCTCTAATCACTAATTGATCATGTATGTCACACATAGCCACAAAGTCTAAGTTGAAGTGCATCGGCCGATGACTTTGATCCAATTATGATGAGAAGATGAGCATTCTCTCTAAATCCACTTTGAGGAATGAATCCTATTATTGACTCAACTACCACGCACATGCACTTCGTGATGAACCCAATCCAAGCCGTATCTACCCATGAAAGGGTGCAAGCGTTGGTCATGGTCAAAGTTCATCATCCCATACATGTCGTGCGTATTGACCTCAAGTCAAAGGAGTATCGCATCGTTCCCACTAACCGAGACACCCGTAGACACATATAGTGAAATTACATCAAACAGTTTCTCGAATGGGTATACAAATACCCTCTAAGGTATTTGTGCATCCATCATGAGATACCTAGTATCTCGTAGTAAGTGAGATCTTACTACACTCTCTAAGGGTATGATGCAGATCGCACTCCAATCTCCATTGCATCATCAATATCCCATTCTTGATGATTCTTGATCGGGGCTATTTGAGAATCATGCTTAAGTCATCTGAGTTTTCACAACCTCAATGACAACAATGACTCATGGGAACACTTGTATGAATAAATGCAAACAATCAAACATAATATTCAAACAAGTGTATTGCCATACATTAATATTAATTGAACTATAATATTAAATCAAACTGAATATCATCGAGTATTATGTCTTTACAATAGATTGTCTCTAGGACACTAACACTAACAAATTCTTGGTTATTGTTCACGTTTATGGCAGATTGATTGGCTCTCAATCGTGACTTCACTTCCATATTGCGACGTTGTCTTCCTGCTCGCAGTGCTTCCGGGTAAGAAAAATGAATAACCCATTTCATTTCTCCATTCTATTTTCGGCCAAACGCACTTTGTTTCGTTTATATTTTATTTGCTTTGAGTTTGTGTATGTTGTGGATGAACTGTGAAATTATGTTTGTATGACATTTTAGGGTTCATGATGACATTTTTGCTTTTTGTATTGGGGATGAAGAAAAGCCTCAGTGGTGGGCGTGATTATTGATATTAGGGTTCGTTTTGAATGACATTTTTGTGTGACACAACTTCTTTAGTTTTCAATTCCTACATTCCAATGTGTTGAGATTATCAGTTTTGAATGGAATTACAGTATGTATTGGGTATGACATTTGTATTTTTTGTGTTGCCATGTGTATTGTGTATGTTTTCTGGATATAATGATGCGCTTAGCTTATGTAGTGTTGCTATTATTTTAATTGAGGGCTAACATGTGGTATATATAGCGGTCTTGAAAGATTATTGTGTTTATCAGTTTTCAAATGTGGTTGATGTTGTTAGTCGTCTTACGTGGAAATTATGATGTGGCTTTGCTTATTACAACTTAACAAACAAGAAATATGACGTGTCGAACACAGTGAGTATGTGTCGAGCACGGGTTGAATATAAACTGGAGAGTAAATATAGAGGTGGTGTTTGAGAAATTTCTGAACCCTTTTATTGACCTCAAATGATCTATTTATACAAGTTGACAAACATGTGCCGCCCTTTTCTTGCTAATCAAGTATACATGTGGTAGTGACACGTGTCCCAGAGGACTCCCCTATTCGACATCTGTCTTTACCTGTACTTGAAGACTTCGACTTGTCATCCAGGTGTTATGTGCTTAGCATGTTACCTGTCCCTATGGCTGGTGATGTGTACTAGGCTCCGAGGGGTCAGGTGGTCGCCTCAGTGGGGCGACCATGACTCCGACCTACCTGATTTTGTGTTATTTGCTTTGTGCTTGCCCGGGATGGAGATAAAAGTTTGTTCACTGATGAAAGTGAGTTAGGAGGCAAAGAATTCACTTATGATGGAGAGGCTGAGAGGGCCCACTCCGAGCTTGGACCACCGTGCTCGAAAGTCAAACGGCTCCGATGTAGGCCGCAGACTCGATGCAGATGGCCTTCGTCCTTCAACAACAAGTTGTTGTGATTGGCGAGCGAGCTCGTTTGAAAGTGATCCTGCTGCTCCAGGATGTGTCCACCCTGATGGATCAAAAGAAAAAGCTGCTCGCCGAAAAGAATCAACTAAGGAAAATGTGGGAGCGCTTCAAAAAGAGCTGGATGAAGCCAAGAAAACCATGCTCGACCGGGATGAGCAGAATGCCAAGCTGAAGGGAGAACTGGAAACCAAAGAGAAAAGCAACCAAGAGCTGACTGTTCATTTGAAACAGACCGAAGAAGAGAACACCAACCTCGGTGTTAAGATGTCGAAGATGGACACGGAGAAGTATCATCAGGAGATGATTAACTTCTCCTATGCTTGTGCCTTTGCGAGGGTTTTTGAAATGAATTTTGCAGATAGCATCACCGTCCTTCCTACAAACGACAGCCTTGAGCCATTTAAAGCCGATCCGAAAGAATGGTGAGCATAATTCGGTCGACTATCCTCATGGCCCCGGTCCTATGACGGATCTTCCTTTCGCCGATCTTCTGGATGTTAGCATGAACTTTTCATTTCATGGCCGGGATGACTATTTGTAATGTTTTTTTTCGGATGGGGTTCCGTAGTTGATCCGAATAACCAAGATGAAGAGACGGCAATCATGAGACGGGGGGGCGATCACAACATTTTGGCGAAAGCGTATAATACAAGAGATGATGAGAGAGTGGTGACTAGCACCGCTTCGTAATGTTGACGAGCATAATTCTCATGGTGGCGATGCGAGCAGAGCTCATAGAGGCAGGGGAGCGAAAGGCAGAACATTTCCCGATGTAAGGTCTCCCTTAAATTTTATAGATTTCTTCTCCTATGACTCCGAAGTCTTAAGCTTTTTCTTGTTTCATATTTTGAAGTTTCTCTGTGTTAGGCTAGGATAGCCTGTTTTGCTTGGCCGGGATGACTGTTGTAATGTTTTGAACTTTCGGATGCTATTTTCTTGGCCGTTAGTGCCCCTAATTCCTTTTTATTAATAGAACCATCTGATATGTTTGTGTTTAATCTTGACTTTATTTTATGATTGTCTTATGTTGTTGCAATCATGATGGTTGTCTTATTTAGTTGCAACTGTTGCTCGTTCACGATCGTCTTATTTTGTTGTGATCACTTCTGCTCTGGTCTTCTTATTTAGGTGTGACCATGTACCCAATGCTCGCTTTGTTGCGGGCATTGTAAGCACATATTCTTTCGCCAAGCAAACACAAACTTGGCTCTGCTCGATTTTTATTAGACTCTGGTCGTCTTATTACGGTGCGACCAGGTTGGGCATGGCCAAACAGACTAGATAACTAAATGAGACCATGCTAGATGTTTTTAAATTAAGACATTTGTTTACACTTACTCGATTTTTATGGGCTTTGTCGCTCTAGGTGAGCGGTCGAGTCGGGTTGTATTATGCTTTCTTCTAAAAGCGAGCAAACATAGATGCGTGTTTAACCTCAGCTTTACTTGCTCCACTCGCCGTTACTGATAATATTTCTTTAAATTTGATGCATTCCATGAATAAGAAAGCGAAGTTCCATCCAACTCCTCCAAATCGTATGGATATTCATTGTTGGATTTAGCAAATGCTCCATTACTCGTAAAGGGCTTTTCCCATGCTCGGAAAACACCACCGATACCCACATTGGTTGATTGCTTGCCTCGAGGATGAGCTCACCGACTTTTGAACCTCTGGACTCGAACTTTGGAGTTATAGATTTTTTCTGACCTTTGCTTATACATGGCATTCTTGAGGTCGGCCTCGAATCTTTTTTCTTCTAACAAGTCCGCACTGAGGGCGAGCGCCTGATCATTGGTATGCTCGCCAAAACACATAGTTCGATGACTCAGGATTTCGACTTCTGCCGGGATTACTGCTTACGTCCCAAAGGCCAAAGAAAATGGGGTCTCGCCCGTGGAAGTCCTGAAAGTGGTGCGGTACGCCCACAAAACTTCTGGTAGTTCCTCGGTCCATCCCCCCTTAGAATCACCGAGTTTAGCCTTGAGGGTATGTTTGATGATTTTATTGACAACTTCAACCTATTCGTTCGACTGGGGATAATACGGAGTGGAGTAGTGTTTCTTGATTCCCCAACGAGCACAATTTTGGCGGAACTCACTTCCGTCGAATTGTTTGCCGTTGTCCGTTACCAATGATTGGGGTAGCCCGAATCGGCAAATGATGTTTTTCCAAACAAAATTCCACATTTTTTACTCCGTGGCTTTCACAATAGCTTCAGCCTTAGCCCATTTTGTATAATAATCAACGACGACCACAACAAACTCTGCTCATACCCCATTTAACCCCGGGATGTGCCCGCTAACGTGTTTTGGGGAAAGGGCAGATCATGTCGATCCCCCATTTGGCAAAAAGGCCGAATGGGCTATAGGCGGGAGATCGAGTTCCTCTCTTCAGCCGATCGCTTTGAGTTCTTCATGCGAATAAGCGGGGGCATAAACTTGGAAAATCATGACATGCGCGAGCATACTTTTGTTAAGCGAATCCTTTTTTAGTGTGGGCAAGAATGTATAATTTTGTT
Source organism: Stenogyne calaminthoides (assembly GCA_037126765.1). NCBI lineage: Eukaryota > Viridiplantae > Streptophyta > Magnoliopsida > Lamiales > Lamiaceae > Stenogyne > Stenogyne calaminthoides. The sequence continues at coordinate 7,115,743 of JBBCBC010000038.1, forward strand.
TGATTGTTTTTGTAATCCAAAGCATGTCCAAAAAGCGGCTGTGTGATTTCCGTGATAAGAAAATTAATTGCATGAATTTGGGCGAGGATCGATGGCCATCGGTTTTAATTAAGTGACACATCTTAATAATGGGAGAGAGAAACCTCGTTTATATATAAATGCCATCTCCATTGTAAAATGGCGAGCATCTACAATCTCGAAGGGGAGGAAGCGAGAAAAAATTTTGTTCTCCGGAGGACCCCATTCTGTAGATAGTTTAGAATCGGTGTCATCCGCATTCTTGCTCGACGGTTATCTGGGCAACCATAATTCTCGGGATGGATGGCGAGCACGTCGTGACAACCACAACATCTGTTAAGTTAGATACCCCATTTGCGGTCGCCAATCGAGCTAAAGCATCCGCAAATGAATTTTTTATCCGGGGGAGCTGTTTGATATATACCTGCTCGAATTGCTCTAGCAAATCCTTGCTAGCAATTGATATTGAGCCATCTGTTCGCCGCCTCCTCATCGTTTTGGCGTTTGGGCGATTCGCCCTTAACACGATATCGATCGGTTGGGAGTCATAAATCATGAGTTTTCGAATTCAAAAGAAACCGATTGTCGATAGCCATGTGTGTAGCGCGAATATTGAACCAGCTTCATACTCGGCCTCATTGTTGGTGGTTGGGAAATTGAAACGAATGGCCGTCGTGAAGATTTGTCGGGTTGGGCTGATGAGCACCACCCCTGCTCCAGCTTTTGTGCTCGTCGACGAACCATCGACATACATGTGCCATGGTTGGTCGATTCCTTTTTCGGATAATTGTGGATATGTTAGTTGGACCATGAAATCGGCCATGACCCTCGGCAAAACTTTGGCCTTTGATCGTTCGCATCGAGGCGTTAAAGATCGGGACGTTATGCCGAATCGACCTAGTTCATATGTTGACAAACGACCCATTTTAGTAATCTCCCTAACATATCCACCCTTTCGACAATTTGGAATATCCGAAGAAAATCAAACTTGTCTTAAAAAAGTGGGAAGGTGGTGAGAAAAGAAGGATTGAATGGTCGAAGAAATAAGGTCGTAGCTTGCAAACACTCATAATGAGAGTGTATGAGGCCCGACTTTTTGGGAAAACCAAAGAGAGGAATAACGATCTTCGAATAAAAGATCTCTCAATACTTCACTAACATAATATATAGGCAAGTGGGTTGTTTCCTGAAGATGGCGACGGACGAGCGGACAATATGGATCTAGATGGGATATTGTTGAACAAACGATGGCATGTTGGAGGTTTGAATGCCAGATAGAGATATCATTTTTGCTCACGATTGATATATGGACATTGGTTTGGATAAGATCTGAGTGTCCGCCAGGTACAACTTCAAAGACTCGAAAGCACTTTGGCAGTGTTTTGTCCACCGAAATTATCCTTTCTTTAAGGCATCAAAGAAAGGCCTACACTTGTCCCGATTTTTCATGTTCAATATATGAATCGGTTCAGGAGGTGGGGAAAAAGCATAGTTGATATGATGGGGTTCATGGGGACTTTCTTTACATTTCTAGGGGCTTGCATGTCGAGCATAGCTTGGATCTTTGATTGGACTAAGTTTGCCTCGATCGAATGAATATTTTCATATTGACCATATGCCCGAGGAATTTTCAGGGATCCGAATGTAAGGCAAAAAAAGCGCACTTCTTTGGGTTTAACTTCATGTTGTACGCTCAGAGAATATCAAATATTTGAGCAAGGTGGTCGAGGTGATCTTCTTTGTGCTCGCTTTTGACCACAATGTCATCAATGTACACCTCGACTGTTCACCAATGTGCTCGTCGAACATCTTGTTCACCAATCTTAGGTACGTTGCAAATGGATCTTGGACATTAAAATTTTTAATTTGAATGGCATAATTTTGCAAAGAAGACATGATTTTTTGTTTTTTCATTGCGTAAGTCGTGATCAAACATTTTATGGAGGTGATTTCGATTGTCGGGGATGCATAGGGATTTGATGGTACCCGTTAATAAAGGCATCCATGAACGAAAAGAGCTCATGCCCCGCGGTGTTGTCGACCGGATAATCAAACCCACATCACAAAGGATTTATCAACTTGATTGATATATTGGGGATTTATAATATGAAGTTAAAAACGGGAAGTTATCTTTGGGGCACGCCTTGTTTAAATCGGTAAAGTCTATGCACAACCTCCAGGTTTTGTTTAGTTTCCGGAGATTAGCCAAAACCGGTTTAGGATTGCTAGCCATAAACCTTTCTTTGGCACTTGACTTTCGATGGACCGAGCATTGAAAAATGCATTTGAATCATTAAAGCAACACCTTTGGGATAAGTAATGAAAACATCAACGACCATGGGATTTAATTATGAATACTTTTTAACCTCGTAAGATCGCTATGTACAAAGTCGATACTTCTCCGGACCAAATTTTGGGCTCATTTTCAATTTATTATGGGTTATTGGGGTTCGTGTTGGGTCGATATTGAGGTAGTGGCACACATGCCTAGGATCGATGCTGACCATGTCCTCATGGGACCACACGAACACATCCAGATTTGTCCGGAGATCTATGGCGAGATCATTTGAGTTGACGGAAATTCGATTCAAGAGTTGATGGAGCCGATGAAAATTTCCAAGTCCGATTTGATTTCCGGAAAAAGCTTTTGAAGATGGCTTTGATCGACTCTAATTCCTAACAGTGTTTCGTCTCTTTTTTGAATGGGGGATAATTTCCGGGGATCTATAATCGACCACCCCTGGTGCTCATCTTCAATCTCCATTGGATCGAAACTTATGCAAGGTTCCAGGTCGGGTAACTCGTGTTCAGATTGTCCATTGGGCAGATCTATATTCATAGGATCGGGGACCTGTCTGGTTGCCCCGGGGGAGATATGTGTTGATAGCAATTTTATCGGGTCGGATAAACGGATCGTAATGTGGCTATAACGTAAACCCGATTAATAACTATCAAACATAATAAACGAACAAAAACACTGCGGGAAGAACTCTTGAGTTCTTCCCTTAAATATTATTTTTTGTATATATCATGAATGAGGGACAAAAATGGGAGAGAGTTACAATGAGGTGTGGTCCTCTATTTATAGAGGAGAGGACCACCCTTGATAGGCCAAAAAACCCTCCAAACTCATATAAACCCTTTATTTTCGGGCTTTATTACAATTGTAGATCTAATAATTAAAACTAGATCTACATTACACTAAATGTTTTTGTCTCGTCTCGTGAGGTCGACGTTGACTCCTGATTTGGCCGAATTATCTTCTTGTGTTGTGCTTTGCCGGACTTTTGCGATCGGGTACCGGGTGCGACCTCGAAGGAGAAGGGGGGATTTCAAAAGCAGGCCTTATTCTTCAAGAATTTTTTACCTCGTCAAATGAAAAATATGGATCGTCCCCGAGGGAGGCAAAACCGCTCGTTGAGGTTGTCAACCTCGCGGACCGAAAAAAAATTTGACACATTGACCGGGACTTTCGAGAGATATTTGTGTCATTCATAGCCCAAGTTGTGAAGAATTAGCCGTCTTTAGGTACAAAACCTTGAGATGTAAAAAAGTCAAAAATCGGTCAACATTCATTTATTGTTATATTTTTGACGGTTTTATAAATCGATTTAGGTATGATTTAGGAAAGAAGAAAAAAAAAGAAGAAAATAAAAAAAAAAGAAAAAATTTTTGCGATTCTTAGAACGAAAAATAATCATTTCGACACCCGCCCGACCATAGTTAATGCGAAAAGTTGACAAGGGGGGGCATTTATGTCGCTTGTTTTTTCAGAACTGAAAGGTCCTCAAGGTCGCTCGATCGCCTATCCTCGGTCGGGCCTTGATGTCTCAAAAAGGGGCGTCTGCAGGTGTTAGCCTTGGTAAAATTCCATCCTCTTTATCCCGGGGTATCTCGGAGGTCCAAATTTTGATCAGTGACCTCGTGCAACATGCTCACAACATGTCGGATCAACGTATTTTTTGGGTACCGATCTCGCGTCTTGGATAATCGGTTCGATTTGGGCCTAGGCGCAGAGGCTCGAAGGTGGCCCCTGGCGACGTGTCGGATCATTTGAGCACATATTCAGTTTGATTTGTGCTACAACAATATATTCGCCCGGAGAGTTGTATTCGCCCGTGGCAGTGCGTTCGCCTGTTGGCTTAACTCTCCAATTTCCCATATTGGTTCTACCATGATGACGGTATTCTGCTTTTCTGGTGCGCATGATAGTAAACAATCATGGACCTTTTTTTGATCATCTTTTACGCTGCCCGTTCCATCAAGAGTTGGAAATTTTACACAATAGTAGTAAGTCGAACAAGCAGCTTTAAATTCCTGGATAAATAGGCGACCTAAAAACCCGTTATAAGTAGATGGAGCATCGACGATTACAAAATCAAGCATTCTAGTTCGTCGGATCTCCAGATTCGTATTAGACTCTAACACGATTTCTAACCTATTCAGACTATAGGGACGGGTTACAGATTCCCCAAAGCCCATGATGGTATGATCACATGGTTCGATATACATACTTAGATCCCCGACCTGCTTTTCCATTTGGTGCAGAGTATTGACAAATAGTATGTTCGCATATGCCCCAGTATCGATCAGGAGCCGATGCACCTTTAGACCGAGAAGCTGGGCACTGATGGTTAGAGAGTCATTATGGGGGGGTGATTATGTCGTCGAGGTCATCTTCGGAGAACATGATCTGGTGAGAGGGTGGCGTGCTAGATGATGTGCTCGCCACATTCACCTGATGGATGTTTTGCATGGCGCACATTTCCATCTTCTTGCGTCTATTTGATAGGGAAGGTGTCTGATAGTAACCCCCCACAGAGCCATATTCCGGACGGATCATGTTGATTTCCTCCCCCTCCCGACCTCTGTCCGTGGTTGGGGCTCCTTTTTTTGGTAAATCCAACTATCGTCGGAACTCCTCCCAATCGTTGTCTGACAGCCCCTCCGCCTTATGTTTTCTCTTCTGATCGCCCGGCCTTTCACTCCGGGTTTTTATGTTCGCCGGCTTCTTTATATATTGGGTAAGGTGATTTTCTTCATACAACTTCCAAAGTTATCGCATAAGGTCATGAATGAGGTGTGGTCCTCTATTTATAAAGGAGACCAATTTTGATAGATAAAAATCCCTCCAAACTGATATAAACCAGATTGTGCCGATAAACTCATGAAATGAACAGAACTTGGAAGGATTAAGCTGGTCTTTATCCCTGAAGATGCGCCGGGGTTTTTCCAGCATATCTTGGTCCTTGATCTAATTGTATACCATCTCAGTCGAGACCCCGAAAGAGAAGAACTGATCGCCAGCGTGCGCTTCGGTCCTCGATTCAATGTTTTAAATGGTTGGTTTCGGGGGTTTGTCAAATTTTCCTTCACCTCAAGAAGTTAGCCTTGGTTTTTCGGCGGACGACCACTTGCGAGAAATAAATTTTTAAGTTTCATTTCAACGGTCGCCACATCACTTTACAAAAACAAAAGGTTTTCCTGGGCCTAGGATTATCAAAGGCGAGCAAGTCTTTAATAATCGTTATACTTTTTTTTTTTCAAAGTTATCACGGATCTTTTTCGGCAGAGTTTCAGTTTTCAAGCCAAACCCTATAAAGATATGTGTTTGGCCAATCCTAATGCATGACATCCCACATGTCCATATTCAGGGTCAATCCTCCAACCACCGTGAGGATCTTGGCATCCTCTTTGTCCAGGAGCCCCAGTTCATATAGACACTTATCAAACCTCTCCACGTTTATGCTCGGTCCCATTCCATGATGGCCCTTAAATTGGGAAAAATGTGTTATAAAAGTCGAAAGACAAATTTCGCCTCGGGGTTTGTAGAGCCGATTCATTGACCGGGCCGAAAAAAGACATCTTTAGGGTTTTCATGGCGGAAAGAACTAATTTAAAGAGGTTGTTCCATCAAAAATTTAAACACATAGATGAGAAGTGGGACAGAATTTTGTCCCAATCTGATTTCTAACGAATCAACGAATGGATGCGTGGGCGAGTTGAAAACCATCGAATCCGGGGATCTCATTCAAATGGCGGTGTAGGGATGCACCTTTCTATAATAACCCAAAGAGGCCATGATTCATGGGGAACGATCGTCCTGACAATGCGTTAATTTCGTCGATGGCCCGATGAAATGGCGAAGGAAAAAATTTTAATAAAATCCGAATACTTGATGAGATGAACCAACATGGGTCTATTCAAAGATCGAATATGGGGATTGGTGGTCGATTTGAATTTTGCGGTGGACCTAAACTTTTCTTGCACCCCCAAAAAAGAAAGCGCCATGACCGAGTGTTCAAATTTTAGTTAGTGAAAAGAACACGCCAATCGCACAAATCCCACATGATGATATTCAGGTCAATCCTCCAATCTAGAAGATGGCTTGGCGGGTTGGCCCCATGATATAGAGGCCTCGATCGTTTGTACTATAAATGGGAAAAATTCAAAAAAAAGGTTGGTTCATAAAATAATCTCTATAGCAAATTTCGTGGAACTAACGTTCAATCCTATGGTTTAGATCGACGACGAGTATCAAAACCATCCAACGGGTCCCATCTACAATTTTATCTAATAATTATGGCCGGATTATCTTTCCCCAACACCATCACGAGTTGACCAGCATTATTCATTGATCAAATGATCGCGACCTCGGGAGAATGCTTTTCGCACAAATCCCCTTCCGAGAAGGTCTTGACATTCCCTTGACTACGGGTGTTTTTTAACGATTTTCATTCGGTGATGGATAAACAATTTAGTCCCAATCGATTTCTCGACTTTGCATCGCTTTTCGTGGTGTAGGCGATCACCTCGGAAAGAGAATGCCCGTTGTGTTATTGATTTCTTTGTTCCCTCCGGGGATCTGGGCGCTATGATTGCCAAGTCGGTCTTTAACAGAAATTAGATCTTCAAGCGTATCCCAGTAAACGCCCAAACGCATTATTGTGCGGACCTTGAGGGTTCGATTCGTCGTCCGACAAGTCATCGGCATTCTTGTTGGCCTGCTTCCGCACAATTTTTTTCTTAACCTACTCGCTATCAAGTGTATGCGAGAGTTGATCGTCATCATTTTGAACTTTCAACTTGGCCAACTTCTTTTCGGCCCTCTCTTTGTGTGCTCTCAGCAAGAAAGTAATGGCCTTTGCGGTGGCCGTCGGATCATTAGCGATATCTTCAAGATTGATGGTTTCCAAGGTCTGATCCTCTTGAGGCTGAGGTTGAGCCTCTTTCTGAGCGTGAGGTTTGCTCTGTCCCGATCTCTGAGTCTGTGTATTCCGAGATTGAGGCATTATATTTCTATTTTCTGCCTCGGTTTTTTAGGATTGTGTATGGGCTAGTTATTTGTGTTTTCGACCCTCCTTCTAGTGCCAATTGTTGATAGTCCTCCTACGTGGAAAATATGACATGGCTGTGTTGACTGACAACTAAACAAATTAAACCCACCGTGTCGAGCACGGGGCGTGCTTGGCGAGCACAGTGATGTGAATAGTTAGAACACAGATTTGGTGACCAAGTTCGTCAAGATTGACTATGTCTAGGGGTGTACCAAGCCAGGAATATGTTATTGAGGGTTTGGGGGGGGTGACGAGCTCAAAATTAGTGTTCACTATGAAAACTAGTGGTTAGCTATTATGAGTGTGTGATTAGAGAAAAATCTCAACCCTTTCTTTGTTCTTTGAGGGTCTATTTATAGAGCTCGGGTGAGCTGGTTGTGTCCTGGCTAGCATGAGCTGGTGAGTTCATAGCATGCACGAATCAACGTGGTGCTGCCACTTTTCCTGTTGTGCTTCTTTGGTCGACATCTATTTTTGCTTGCTTGAGAAGTCTCCGACTTGTCATCCAGGTGGTAACGGTGGCCTCGTACGTGGCCTGATCCTTGTGTTCGCTTGGTGGTGTTCCGTTCTTGCGAGGCCCTAATGTTCGCTTGGAAGCCGCGGCCGCAGGCCAGGTTCCATGGCCTTGGTCCTGTGCTTGCCTTAGAGGGCGAGCACATCTTTCGATCTCTACTTCTTCGGATCTTGGTTGGCTGGCTATGGTTACTCGCCCTCTTACACGCCTTACTGGGCGAGCATAAAGTATGTCGTGTAGTGGACTTCGTCGCCCTCTGGGCGAGCCCCGAGCGAGCATAGCTGGTCGCCCAGAGAGTTCGGCCAACGGGGCAACGCTAGCTGGTGAGGTCCGCATGCCCCCCAGGCTTTATGTGTCCACGTGCTCGACGGACGAACACGTGGTGGGGGTTCTTGACATAACACAACAAGGATTCTCGTCGGAGCGCTCTAAAAATCCGGCGAAAGGGGGGCAGAATACACGAAGGGATATTTGCAGAGGAGAGCTTTCAAAAATATACCTAAAACACTCCCACCTATTTATAGAAGGAGTAGTAGGGGCAAATTTGCAAATCTGCCATAATCCGGGCCCTAACCTGAAATAAACTCACAAATTCGCGTGTGGATAACATCGCGCCTACCCATTGGCGCGATTCACGCCTACCACGTCATCGACTGTCATGCCATCATTTCGAATCAGCAAAATCCGAGGTCAGACTGACACATCAATTCAGATAATCGAGGCGACGTTTCGCCTGCTCTAGGATATTGACTCTCTTCAACGGTTCCTCTTTGTCGACTCATCACAAGTCGGGTGAAACTAAGGTCAAGTCAAGATCCCGATGCGATCACGTGACCTCAACTTGAGGGGCAGTTGTTGTGATAAGGATAAAACTGTTCTCGAAAGGGTTTGATATCCACAGTCGACTATTCATCATCCCCCCGGGTACGTTGATCGGGAAACTAGGGGTTCAAGGTAAATCATATATGAACCATCTGCGTGACCGACCTTGAGGTATTATGCTCCCAATCACCATTGGCAGGTCCGGGGGACGACCTGGACAGGAGGTTCCTCAAGAGAGTTAACGACTTCCAAGGTTGCATGGGAACGTCAAGTCGCCGATTAACGAGCCATATCAACTTTCTTCTAGCGACCTCCGTGGGTAGTTACAGGTCGTAAATATGGAATAGATTCATGACAGCCAAGGTAGCGGATTTTCAGGAGATAACTATGGAAGGTGTATCTATTAGTGAAGATTTCGCCCCTAGTCGCGGGATTTTCTTCTCAAGATAGCTCGTCCAGCAGCCGGCCCCCGAGGGCCACTCGAGAAGGCCCATGAAACTCTTTTGACCTAGTTTGTAATCTATAAATATTAGTTGTGTAATATAATATAAAGAATCGAGAAAATCTTAGCTCTTAGGCATATACATATCATACAGAAACCTGGCTTGGACGCCACCGGACGTAGTCTATTTCACAGACGAACCGGGTCACCAAATCTCTTGTTCCATTTACTTGCTTTGATCACCTACTCCATATTATAACTGTGAATTATTGTTCGTTCGGTCCAAAGTATAAACTGGATACACCACTACAATGGCGAACACGTATTTTATTCCTGGGCGAAAACTTGTTGATGCAGGTGTGCTCGCCCTTGGTGATGCTGGCGAACACATGAGGAGTTCTAATAGCCAAGTAAAGGGCTTACTTACTTGGCGAGCAACTTGTGAGTAGGTGGGAATATTCCGCTTGCGCATTGGTCCACGTATTCGCCCGACGAACATGTGTCATGTGGTCTTTTGATCGGGTATAACAATACTCCCTAGCCCTAGTCGCCTGTGCTTGTCGTGGGGGCCAGGCTGTTGGTATGCTTCCTAGCGGATGTCGAGGCGATGCCTTGATTCTCGCATACGCGGCGTCTCGAGGTGGAAATCCCATCATTATGGAAGGAAATCCAGCGCACACTGGCCGAGGCCCATGGATCGAGGTTTTTTTTTAATTTTAAATTAAAAAAAAACCCTAATTCCAGAAGGTATATAAGCGCCTATTCCCTCTATTTTTCATTCTTCTTCTTCATCTCCGAACTTCTTCTTCTCTGAACTTCTTCTTCTTGCAAAATTATCTCTCTAGTTTGTCCAGCGTTCTTCATCTTTTCCAACGAAGACTCCTTTCGGGTAAAAACTCGCGCTTTCATTTTTCTTTCAAAATATCTTCGTTCTCCGCATCATCTGCTACTAAGTTTGTAGTGGCAGTACAAGGGTGGCCCGTGTGGTGGCGGCGATGACAGTGCACAAGTGGTCGGCGTGGGTGACGATGGCGGTGAGCGGGTGGCGGCAGTGCATGACGGTGGAGTGTATGCAAGTTGAAGGGGTATGAGGGTGAAGAGTTAGTTTAGGAAGTGCAATGGGGTGTTTTAATCCTAAGATCAGTGAACTTATCAGGGTGGTGTAGTTCCTAAAAATGTGGGTGCTAATAACCTGTGCCAAATCTAAATAGAAAAACTCCAGGCCTGTGTAATTAATTAAAATTGTTTCATCTCCTAACAAGCTATGTGAAATGATAAAAACTTGTGTAGACTTGATTCATGCTATGAATTTTATTTTTAATTCATGATATTTGATCCTACCTAGGATATAATACGGGTCAAATTTAGTGGTTTAGAAAAATGTGTTGAAAATAAGTAAAATGGGTCAAGCAATCAAAGTTCATAGCATATACCTGGTTCATGAGAGACAAACTCATGTGAAATATATCAAATAATATATTTTTTTTGAAGATTTATCAGAGAGATATATGTTATTATATAATATTTGTCACTTTTGTCATAACACATCAAAATAATTATAAAAACTATATTATTATTGACTTGCTCTCAATTGGTGAAATTAGTTTACTTCACATAATTTCACTTAATAGGTCAATTAAATTATCCCCGCCGGCCGCCGTCACTATTAAAATATATATATTTCCTGAAAAAAATGTAGTTTGGGCACAAGTGCATATTAAAAATAAATATCTAGTAATGCAAAGTCGTTTTATAAGGTAATTTTTAATTATAAAAACTATATTATTATTGAGTTGCTCTCAATTGGTGAAATTAGTTTACTTCACATAATTTCACTGAATAGGTCAAATTAAATTATCCCCGCCGGCCGCCGTCACTATGAAAATATATATTTCCTGAAAAAAATGTAGTTTGGGTACAAGTGCATATTAAAAATAAATATCTAGTAATGCAAAGTCATTTTATAAGGTAATTTTTAATTTTTGCAGCCTCACAAAGTCGACCATGACTTATTAAACTACGTGTTTGCATCATAAAAAATCGTGTTGTGAGAAATTATATGGAGACTTGGCAATGGGGCGGGGCCGGGGGACAACTCCCCGGGGGCAGGGAATCCCCGCGAACTATTCGGGAAAAAAATCGACCCCGTTCCCGCCCATCCGGAGAATTTCATCCCCACGGGGATTCGAGGAATCCCCGCCCCACCTCTTTTTTTTTTTTAAATCGAATTTTCACAATTTTAATATGAATATAAAATTTTAAAATACAAATTAAATAACAACAATAAAAATTAAATAAAGTTCAACATCAACTAAAATTCAAAATATAAAATTAAGCATACAACATAAATAAAAATTAAAAATAATATATTGTTCATCTCATTTGTTCTCTCTCATAATTAAACAACTTCAAATCTCCGTTTCACGTGCATCAATATCAAGCTTCTCCTTAAAAAAATATAAATAATTTAAATATTATATATATTAGTAAACTATGATTTCAAGATTAAAGTTTAGAATTTTAAAATATATTATTTAATTATATATATATATATATATATATATTAATTTAAATTATAAAAATTCGGGGCCCCGCAGGAAACGGGGCGGGGAATGCTATCCCCGGCCCCGCCCCGACCTTCGGGGGAAAAAAATTCTCCATCCCCGCCCCACGGGGAATTTTCGCGGGGATTTCCCACCCCGATCGGGGCGGATCCCCACAGGAACGGGATTCCCGCCCATTTATCAAACCTAATTATATGTATTGGTTATTTTTATATTCAGCCAATTCTAAAAAAGTTGGAAAGAGTAGGTGTTAGTCATTGAGAAAATTACTCTAAGGTACAAGTTTTGTTACAATATTACTCTAAGTTACATTTTGAACTAAAGTGCAAACCATTTTTTGCACAATGTACGTTAGAGTAAAACTGTAGCAATTTTTGTACCTTAGAGTGAGGCACCCTTAGTCATTTGAGTCAATGTTAGGACGATCGAGACATTATCATACATCTTATCAAAGTTCTAACTTTTTCATGCAAATTGCTTTAAGAAAATTTCTTAAATTTACAAGTGGTTATTTGTTTACCTTATTATTATCACTTCAGATTCTTTAATTAAGAGTAAAATAAATAGGACAAAATTTAAGAAATTGCAACAGCTCGTAAAAGATAATGGCATATATACGTGACAAGAAATTTTATTTACTGTATAATAGTATGACTTATTTATTTATATGGTCTCAGTCTCAACCATGTTTTAAATATATATACGGATATTAAAATAAAATTTATTCTTATGCATGAGAGAGGTCTCACACAAGGGACCACTTGGAGAGCTGTTCGAAAAAATGATTGTCCAAGTGGAGTTCTCCAAGCTTAAATATGTAGTAGTGTAATTATATATATACTGATTATTACGAGATAAAACACACCCTAGTTTGTGGGGCCCACACACACATATATACCTACATAGATGGAAAATCTCCATTATATATATATGTTTAATCACTTGAGAATATCACTGAACTTTTTGTCTATCGATCATTTGATTGTTTATATTCTTCATCTCACACTTGTAACATTGACTTTTTTGTCAGAAAATGGAGAACCGGCAGCATAACTTGAGTGATTCGGTCAACGTAGCAGGGCTTGAGAACCCCAAACTCAACATTTGGACGCATTTTACACAGAATTACTCGCCTGCTTTCCTGAAAAAGGTAAATATATCTACACACACATACACACTCTGTATTAATCAAAGTTTCGGAATATGAAATGAGACACAAGTTATAAATAGTCGATTACTGAAATCTTGACCCTGAAAATGGGACTTCATCCATGTTTCATTGCAAAACCTTTTCATGTATATGTATAATATTGTTGCATGACGCGACATGCCATGTCATTAATTTTACAATTAAACACAAAATCCGCGTATTTTTATTGGATAAATATTTTTGCGTATATCCTGTATTGTTTCATCTTATTAATATTTATGACGTTGTTAATGCATGTCATGTAACTGCACTGATCATCCCATTTAACACAATATATTCAATTATTGGAAAAATGTTTACGTAATGCCCTGTTTCTTCAACATATACATATATATGGCACGACGACGATAATAAATTAAAAGATGAGACTGTACCTACTACTACTAGCTAGTCATGACTCATGTGGTGCAACAGTGGATCCATTAAGTTGAAACACATGCACTTGTTAATTAATGACTACTTTTTTTATAAAATAATAATAATAGTGAATTAATATATATTTAAAACAGGTGATTGCAGAGATAATTGCGACATACCTGCTAGTGTTTGTGACATGTGGTTCAGCAGCTCTTAGTGAAAGTGATGAACACAAAGTATCAAGACTTGGGGCATCCGTCGCAGGTGGTCTCATCGTTACCGCTATGATTTATGCCGTCGGCCACATCTCCGGTGCTCATATGAACCCCGCCGTCACTTTAGCCTTTGCCGCCGTTAGACATTTTTCCCTGGAATCAGGTTCCAACTTCTAATTTATTCATTATTAAATTAACTATTTAACTAATCTTTATTCATTTCATTCAATGATGTGGACTTCTATTATATGTCTTTTATTTATATGTTCTGAATTTTCTATTGCGAATTAATATATTAATTTTAATTAGTATATACATAAATATTATAAATAATTGGACTTCATGCATGTGGTTGGTTGTATTGATGGATCACATGGGAGACGACGCCTCATGACGTCTGCTTATTCGAGGTTTGGTTGCTAAAAAAAAATTAACTGTTATGTACAAAATTATAATTATTAAAAAAATACGCTATAGTTTTAAATAGTGAAAAATTTTTATATATAACAATGTTAATTTTTTATGTAATAGTGATAAAATTCATGATATAGATGGATTCACGTAATTGTTATTCAACGATATTTTCTGAGGATTCAATTATTGATGGAATTTAATCGGATAATCCAAGTAAACATTTACACATATTTTAGAATATAAATATATACAACACGTTAACATTAATTAATTAAATTCAACAAGAATGTCAAGGTGAACTTGACATAATTAAAAATCACATAAACATATATTTTACGGTGTAGTTGATAATTTTTTCCTCTTTATACATAAAAAAATATTTAAACACGATTTAGTTTATTTTATAAAGCCTCGACTCCTTTTGTTGCAGCATTGTAATATAAACTATTTTGACAAATTTAGGAATAAAATTGTAGATGGGATTTGTAGGTACCATTTTATGCAGCCGCACAAGTAACAGGGGCGATTTCAGCCGGACAGACTCTACGTCTTCTATTGCATCCTATAAAACACTTGGGCACCACTTCGCCTTCTGGATCCGACCTTCAAGCCTTAGTCATGGAAATCGTCGTAACATTTTCCATGATGTTCATCACCTGTGCTGTAGCAACTGATACCAAAGCCGTAAGATCATAGTTAAAATAATCTAACAAAACGATACGATTCTTGAATATAAATTAGGATTTGGAAACTATATTTTCTTGTTTTTGTGTGTATAGATGGGGAGCTTGCAGGGATAGCAGTGGGTTCGGCAGTATGCATTACGTCAATCTTGGCTGGGTTAGTAAATTTAACATCAAGTTAACATGTATGAGAATGTTAAGGAAATTAATAATATACACAAACCAATTACAGGCCGATATCAGGAGGTTCGATGAATCCAGCTAGAACGATGGGACCAGCAATAGCTAGCAATTACTACAAAGGGATATGGGTGTATTTAGTTGGACCCGTTTGTGGGACATTGATCGGAGCTTGGTCCTATACTTTTATTCGGGTTTCGGACAAGCCAGCCGCATCTGTAACTCCGCATTCTTTTTCGTTCAATATCCGACGGATGAGGAGCAATGATGACATCATCTCAACTTATGACAATCATACCCATGTTTAATCTACTTTTTCTTGCTTCTCCTTGTACAAATGTAAAAATCATTGCAATACGTCTGGATTTGTGACTTGTTTTCTCAATGAGAAATGACTAAACATCTACAATCCACGATCTATCATTTATGTATACGTAACAAATAGCACGTCCACAAAAACTTGTGTGTGAACAAATATATATATATATATATATATATATATATATATATATATATATATATATATATATATATATATATATATTTTTATATGGAATGATATAGAACAGGATTAATGGTTTTTATGGAACGATTAATGCCGGTCATGCCAACTATTCCTAAACCATGAACCATAAAAGCCTAAATCATGAACCATTCGGTCGGATGAACCATGAACCAAGGATTCTCGTCGGATCGCTCTAAAAATCCAGCGAAAGGGGGGGTAGAATACACGAAGGGATATTTGCAGAGGAAAACTTTCAAAAATATACCTAAAACACTCCTGCCTATTTATAGAAGGAGTAGTAGGGGCCAATTTGCAAATCTGCCATAATCCGGGCCCTAACCAGAAATAAACTCACAAATTCGCGTGTGGATAACATCGCGCCTACCCATTGGCGCGACTCACGGCGCCTCACGTCATCAGCTTGTCATGCCATCATTTCGAATCTGCAAAATCCGAGGTCAGACTGACACATCAATTCAGATAATCGAGGCGACGTTTCACCTGCCCGAGGATATTGACTCTCTTCAACGGTTCCTCTTTGTCGACTCATCACAAGTCGGGTGAAACTCAGGTCAAGTCAAGATCCCGATGCGATCACGCGACCTCGACTTGAGGGGCAGTTGTTTTGATAAGGATAAAACTGTTCTCGAAAGGGTTTGATATCCACAGTCGACTATTCATCATCCCCCGGGTACTTTGATCGGGAAACTAGGGGTTCAAGGTAAATCATATATGCACCATCTGCGTGACCGACCTTGAGGTATTATGCTCCCAATCACCATTGGCAGGTCGGGGGGACGACCTGGACAGGAGGTTCCTCAAGAGAGTTAACGACTTCCAAGGTAGCATGGGAGCGTCAAGTCATGGATTAACGAGCCATATCAACTTTCTTCTAGCGACCTCCGTGGGTAGTTACAGGTCGTAAATATGGAATAGATTCATGACAGCCAAGGTAGCGGATTTTCAGGAGATAACTATGGAAGGCGTATCTATTAGTGAAGATTTTACCCCAAGTCGCGGGATTTTCTTCTCAAGATAGCTCGTCCAGCAGCCGGCCCCCGAGGGCCACTAGAGAAGGCCCATGAAACTCTTTTGACCTAGTTTGTAATCTATAAATATTAGTTGTGTAATATAATATAAAGGATCGAGAAAATCTTAGCTCTTAGGCATATACATATCATACAGAAACCTGGCTTGGACTCCACCGGACGTAGTCTATTTCACAGACGAACCGGGTCACCAAATCTCTTGTTCCATTTACTTGTTTTGATCACCTACTCCATATTATAACTATGAATTATTGTTCGTTCGGTCCAAAGTATAAACTGGATACAACACTAGAATGGCGAACACGTATTTTATTCCTGGGCGAAAACTTGTTGATGCAGGTGTGCTCGCCCTTCGTGATGTTGGCGAACGCATGAGGAGTTCTAATAGCCAAGTAAAGGGCTTACTTACTTGGCGAGCAACTTGTGAGTAGGTGGGAATATTCCGCTTGCGCATTGGTCCACGTATTCGCCCGGCGAACATGTGTCATGTGGTCTTTTGATCGGGTATAACAATACTCCCCTATTACAATGCTTTGGCTTGTCGTGGGGGCCAGGCTGTTGGTATGCTTCCTAGCGGATGTCGAGGCGATGCCTTGATTCTCGCATACGCGGCGTCTCGAGGTGGAAATCCCATCATTATGGAAGGAAATCCAGAGCACACTGGCCGAGGCCCATGGATCGAGGGTTTTTTTAAATTTTAAATTAAAAAAAACCCTAATTCCAGAAGGTATATAAGCGCCTATTCCCTCTATTTTTCATTCTTCTTCTTCCTCTTCTCCGAACTTCTTCTTCTCTGAACTTCTTCTTCTTGCAAAATTATCTCTCTCACTACTACACATTTGAGTTTGCACAGCTGCACTTGGACAACCTTTTTTTCAAACAACTCTCCAAGTAACAGCTTGGAGAGCGGTTTTATAAAAAAAAAAAAAAAAACAAAGACAGCGGTTTCAAACCGTTGTCCATAAATCTTGGACGGGCGGTTTCAAACCGCTATCTTAAATCATTTGCACAAGTGGTTATTAACCGCCGTCTAATAAATGCTAACTGAGGTTATTAACATTTGTCCAAATCGCTTAGACAAATGTTAATAACCCTTTGTCTTTATATATATATATATATGAGCCGAGACCTAGCTCGGACTTCATTTCTTTCTCTCAATTTCCTCTCCCCAAAATCGCCCAAAAACCGAAGACCAAATCGCTGCCCGTCATCGGTTTCTTCAACCAAATCGGGCTGTCAAATTGTTGACACGCTAGCTGTCGTAAGTAAATTTCTCCTCTCCTCCCCCAAATCGTCAAGCCCTCCCTCCTCTCCTACCCACGCAAGCCCAAGACTCCTCCCGCCCCCCCCGCCCGGTGTTGCCGCCATCCTCCCCTCCGCCCGCCCGTATCCATAACACTTAGTTGGTACAATGGCTTGTGGAATCTTTAATTTGGCTTTTTTTAGCTAAAATTATATATTATTTTGCTTCAATCTTAGTTTAATTTGTTTATATTATTTATGTTGCGGTGGAGAGCCGGTGGGCTGTGGGTATATATGTGTAGGTCGAATATACATTGAATTATCCATTGAGTAATGAACCAGAAAGTTTTTATCCTTAGCTTTCAAGCTTTAGTTTTATTCATAATGACAAGTCACTTTCTAATCAAATACTATTTAAGAGCAATTAACTGGAGGCCTCAACTGCTGAAATAGGCCTCAACTCAAGTCGTATTTCCATTGAATTTTTCAAGCTTTAGCTTTATTCATATTATATATGTTGCTCTTGTTGTTTTTTGAACTGAACTAATCTTGTTGTTTATAACACTTAGTTTTGTTTATATTATATATGTTGCTCTTGTTTTTTAGCTGAAATATTATATTTTGCTCCATAACATTTAGTTGCTCTTGTTGTTTATATTACTGGTCTACTTCAGAAGACAATGTCATTCAAGCCTAATACACATGTGTTCATAGTATAAGAGTATGCTATCAACTGAAATTTTAATTTATAAGTAGATGATGCAGATGTAACTTATAAGTAGATGTATCATGTATACTGCATAGATAGTTCTTATCATGTATGAAACATCCGGTTGTGAATATTGTTTTTTTTTTGTTTATTAAATGATGTTTCTTCTGCTTTACAGGATCATGTCTCGTTTGCCATATCCCGGAGATGATGGAGATTCTGATGGAGATCATGGCGCATATGATCATGGTGCATATGATGACTTGAGAGAGTGTGACACTGATGCTCCCACCACCACTAGTAGCTCCGGGGAGAAGCGCTTTTCGAGGGTATAGTTACAATGTCATCTATTAAGAGAGCTCAGCAAAGGAAAACACTTCAGGTAATTTTATTACAATTGAACAGTTTGAAATTGATAAATATATTGATTGATCGTTGAACCTAATTAAATACTATGTTATTGCAGTTATCGTTCAATGAGTATGGACAAGCAATAGGAAAAGAGAGTGAGTCGTTGTCCTTCTACATTGGAGCTTTTTTGTCAGGAGCGTGATCCCTATCGTCTTTTTGACCAAGGATGGCGTAATTTCAAACTGACTCCTTTGAAGGAAAGATTATGGGACGAGCTTACGGTATATTAATTATATATTTATTGAAAGTTGTAGTATGACCCTTAAATTTACTAAATTGTTATGTTATATGCGTATAGACTACCTTCAGAGGTCTTGACCTCACAAAGAAGAAGCGGGTATTTCTTTGGTTCGAGTAATCCAAGAATTTAGGACCGTGATCGAATAAGCTGGTCTTTATGGTGGCTCCATAATAGCCCTATGGTGGCTCCATCTTTTGGGAGGAGTTTGTGAGCAGAGCTATGGAGGATGATTTCCAGGTAAAATTGATCAATGTCATTTCCTCAATTTCTAATGCCCTAAGTTTTTCAGTGTTTATCATATTTCTATTATATTGTAGGATCGAAGCAATAAAAATCGCGATCAAGCCAAGTCGATGGAGGCGCGATATCGTGGATCAACAAAGGTTATGCATTTAATAAGAGAAAATATGGTGAGATCAAAATCCTAACTTTTAATTTTTTTTATATATTCACTTTTAATATATCTAATAAAGGACACGTTCATCACTATCGTAGAAAGAGGAAAAGAAGAAAAACCGGAGAGTGAGCCTATTGTTACCAATTTCGACTTATTTAGGACTACCGAAAGGGTCGAGGCGGGAATATTCACGATCCCAATGCACAACGATCATCGAAGAAGTGGTAATCTATCAATTAATTTATCTTTCAATTACAAACTATTATTTATAAACAAATAATTAAATAATAATCTTTTGTTTTTTGTGATTCAGGAGGCGTCTATCTCGAGACCATGGCCTTTGGCGACATTCGCATGATCGCCCCGATGATTTGTTTGGATTTGCCATGGGTCGCCAGAAAGCATCCAAATCCGCCACGGAGTGTCGGATATGGCGTGATAAGACATCTTTAACAATGACATCTTTCAAGCCATGCATATGGTCTTCAAGCCATAATGTGGAGCGTTACCAAGTTGGCTAAAGATGTGGAACGTTTGAGGTCCGAGAAAAGATCGAGCCACGGAATGTCGTCGAGTGGAGCAAGTTGTGAACATAGTGTCGCTAATGCTATGTTTTTATTAACCCTAGGGGCGACTTTATTGAGACACTTCAAAACGTCTCACGTGTATCGATATGCATGTCTCACATTTGTTTTAATTAAAGACTAATGTATTAAAATTTTCTAACTAAATATCTTATTGAACGACCAATGACCTTTTGCTACAGATCCGGAGGATCCCGTCGGTTGGTGACCAGCTGCTCGTTTACGCGGCTCCCATGGAATGATTCATGGTCATCCCATCACTCCCCGGTTTCGTGAGGGTCACACTTTCGATGTACCCGTAATCGGAGAGGAGGATTCAATGATGCAAAACCAATCGATGAAGCCGTCCACAAATCGTAACAACTCGGGCACTTCATCGAATGGCGAGCAACTTGGTCTCTAGCACCATGAGGGTAAAATATTTGTTATTAAAGTTCATTATCTTATTTGTGGTTCTAAATAATATCCTAAATTAATTGTAGAATACTTGAGCCCACATGAGGCTAAATCGAGGGACTCCATCAAGGCTTAAGACTTGGTTATCCCATTTGGAGACTTAGATCAAGATGATCATTTGATCTAGGGTGCCGGATGGTATCGTCTAATGCTTTTCGATATCGTCACAGTTCCTATGCTTCTTCACTTTCATCGAATACTTTTCAAGAATTAAATCGATGAGGAACATGTCTTGAAAATCTTGAATGACGAGTGGTTGAGTGCAACCACCATAGCCCTTTACCTCGGTATGTGTTTACTAATTCTCAATATTCACTTTTACTGTATAGTTTAATTTTCTTTTTTAAATATTAATTTAGTGTATATATGTTGGTTAAAGATATTTAGGTGAGCTATATCTCTCCGGAGATAACCGAAAGCAAGTGGAATGTACTCCTTCGCGTCTCCCCAAGTGTCTTGCATAATGGGTGATAGGGTACAAACCATGGATGGGTTCGTTAATCACATCTTTGAATCTAAGCGGGAGCGATCATCTCATTTTTTTTTTGGCCAACAAATGTGGGGTGAGTGATAAACATTTCGTTAAAATTTGTATTCATGTTTATAATATTTGCACATATATATGCTAAATTTGCGTTAATTTTATTACTCTCAATATAATATAGGAATCATTGGGTCTTTGGTCGCCATACACATGAATACATTAAGTGTGTATTTTATGGACCCATTTCGTGATGAAGTTTATTCTAATCATACGATCTCGTTTCATATATGGGCGTAAGTTCATTTTTAATATTCTATACAATGATTTGTTTTACTTTTAAAATTATGCATATTTAATCTATTTTTATTTTTTAATTATAATAATAATAGTGTGATGGCGATGTATCGGAGTCGCCGCCAGAGTAAGGGCTCAAGATCCAAAGTTAAATAAAGTGAACTTGATTAACATTAAGGTAAATTTAATTTAGTAAATTATCAAACTAATTAATAGAAAGAAATCATAATTGTAATACGTGATTATATTGTTAATCAATGTGTTCCGAAAAACAACGAGATAATGACCATTGTGGTCATTTTGTTTGTTGCTTTTATAGAAGATATAATCCGTGACTTCTATAATCGAACATTCCTCCCAATGTAAGTCAATTATTGATTTATTTAAATTATTATTGATTGAATAAAAATTCATACTATATTGATTGATTCGTTTTTTTGCGGTTTGTCTATGAACATGAGCTCAAGTCTTACTCCAAGAAAAGATGGAGAAATGGAAAAACGATTGGACGGGGTACCTTTACAATCGTTTCTTATATTCATACGATCAATATTGAGAGAATGTTGTTTGAAATATTGGTAGCATGTAATTAAATTATATATTTGTGATGATATATATTTCATGTTTTTGGTGTATTGGACGTATGTTTATGATTGTATGTTTATATATTTCGATGTTTTGGTATATATATGTGGTTTATGGTTTTATTATAGGATTTTTGGTTTATGTTATATGTTATTGGACGTATATATAAGTTTTGGTTTATAGTTTTATTATAGGATTTTTAAAATGTAAATTAATAATTAAAAAAAAAAAAGATATTGGACAGCGGTTTTCAACCGCTGTCTATGTAAAATAAAAAACGAATTAAAAAAAAAATATATCAGCTTGGACAGCGGTTATCAACCGCTATCTAAGCTGAAACTTCAAAAGCAGTTAAAAACCGCTGTCCAAGTACTTTTCTTGGACAAGCGGGTTTTTTATCGGTATCCAAACTTGGACGGTGATGTTATAAGCGGTTATAACCGCTCTCCAAGGTCATTTTTTACAGTTGTCCAAGCCCAAATGTGTATTAGTGTCTAGTTTTTCCAGCGTTCTTCATCTTTTCCAACAAAGACTCCTTTCGGGTAAAAACTCGCGCTTTCATTTTTCTTTCAAAATATCTTCGTTCTCCGCATCATCTGCTACTAAGTTTGTAGTGGCAGTACAAGGGTGGCCCGTGTGGTGGCAGCGATGACAGTGCACAAGTGGTCGGCGTGGGTGACGATGGCGGTGAGCGGGTGGCGGCAGTGCGTGACGGTGGAGTGTATGCAAGTTGAAGGGGTATGAGGGTGAAGAGTTAGTTTAGGAAGTGCAATGGGGTGTTTTAATCCTAAGATCAGTGAACTTATCAGGGTGGTGTAGTTCCTAAAAATGTGGGTGCTAATAACCTGTGCCAAATGAAAATAGAAAAACTCCAGGCCTGTGTAATTAATTAAAATTGTTTCATCTCCTAACAAGCTATGTGAAATGACAAAAACTTGTGTAGACTTGATTCATACTAAGAATTTTATTTTTAATTCATGATATTTTATCCTACCCAGGATATAATACGGGTCAAATTTAGTGGTTTAGAAAAATGTGTTGAAAATGAGTAAAATGGGTCAAGCAATCAAAGTTCATAGCATAGATCTGGTTCATGAGAGACAAACTCATGTGAAATATATAAATTTTTTTTTTTTTTTTTTAAGATTTATCAGAGAGATATATGTTATTATATAATATTTGTCACTTTTGTCATAATACATCAAAATAATTATAAAAACTATATTATTATTGACTTGCTCTCAATTGGTGAAATTAGTTTACTTCACATAATTTCACTTAATAGGTCAAATTAAATTATCCCCGCCGGCCGCCGTCACTATTAAAATATATATTTCCTTAAAAAAATGTAGTTTGGGCACAAGTGCATATTAAAAATAATATCTAGTAATGCAAAGTCATTTTATAAGGTAATTTTTAATTTTTGCAGCCTCACAAAGTCGACCATGACTTATTAAACTATGTGTTTGCATCATAAAAAATCGTGTTGTGAGAGATTATATGGAGGCTTGGCAATGGGGCGGGGCCGGGGGACAACTCCACATCCCCGTCCTTGCAAAATTCGGGGCGGGGGCAGGGAATCCCCGCGAACCATTCGGGAAAAAAATCGACCCCGTTCCCCGCCCATCCGGAGAATTTCATCCCCACGGGGATTCGGGGAATCCCCGCCCCACCTCTTTTTTTTTTTTAAATCGAATTTTCACAATTTTAATATGAATATAAAATTTTAAAATACAAATTAAATAACAACAATAAAAATTAAATAAAGTTCAACATCAACAAAAATTCGAAATATAAAATTAAGCATACAACATAAATAAAAATTAAAAATAATATATTGTTCATCTCATTTGTTTTCTCCCATAGTTAAACAACTTCAAATCTCCGTTTCACGTGCATCCATATCAAGCTTCTCCTAAAAAAATATAAATAATTTAAATATTATATATATTAGTAAACTATGATTTCAAGATTAAAGTTTAGAATTTTAAAATATATTATTTAATTATATATATATATATTAATTTATATTAAAAAAATTTAAAAGGGGGGCCCCTGGGCAGGCGAGGAATGCTATCCCCGGCCCCGCCCCGCCCCGACCTTCGGGGGAAAAAAATTCTCCATCCGCCCCCACGGGAATTTTGAGGGATTTCCGCCCCGATCGAGGCGGATCCTGAGGAGAACGGGGATTCCGCCCATTGTCAAACCTAATTATATGTATTGGTTATTTTTATATTATTGCCAATTCTAGACAAGTTGGAAAAGAGTAGGTGTTAGTCATTGGAAAATTACTCTAAGGTACAAGTTTTTTTCTGACAACGTTTATTCTCAAAAAATGGTTACGTTGTTCAAAAAAAATGGTTGCACTTTAGTTCAATTTGGGTTTGAACTAAAAAGAGCAAAACTATTTTTTTACACAGTTCTAACTTTTTCATGCAAATTGTTTTAGGAAAATTGCTTAAATTTACAAGTGGTTTTTTGTTTACCGTATTAGTGACTTGACACCCTTAGTCATTTGAGTCAATGTTAGGACGATCGAGACATTATCATACATCTTATCAAAGTTCTAACTTTTCATGCAAATTGTTTTAGGAAAATTGCTTAAATTTACAAGTGGTTATTTGTTTACCGTATTATTATCACTTGAGATTCTTTAATTAAGACTAAACTAAATAGGACAAAATTTAAGAAATTGCAACAACTCGTAAAAGATAATGGCATATATACGTGACAAGAAATTTTATTTACTGTATAATAGTATGACTTATTTATTTATATAGTCTCAGTCTCAACCATGTTTTAAATATATATACGGATATTAAAATAACATTTATTCTCATAAAAATTATAAAGAGGTTTCACACTGTTTTAGGTTATAAATTGGGCCCCCTCATTAAAAAATTTCATGAGAGGTTTCAAAAAATGATTGTTAAAAAATAATTGGAGAGTTTCTAAAGCTTAAATATGTAGTAGTGTAATTATATATATACTGATTATTACGAGATAAAAACACACCCTAGTTTGTGGGGCCCACACACACATATATACCTACATAGATGGAAAATCTCCATTATATATATATGTTTAATCACTTGAGAATATCACTGAACTTTTTGTCTATCGATCATTTGATTGTTTATATTCTTCATCTCACACTTGTAACATTGACTTTTTTGTCAGAAAATGGAGAACCGGCAGCATAACTTGAGTGATTCGGTCAACGTAGCAGGGCTTGAGAACCCCAAACTCAACATTTGGACGCATTTTACACAGAATTACTCGCCTGCTTTCCTGAAAAAGGTAAATATATCTACACACACATACACACTCTGTATTAATCAAAGTTTCGGAATATGAAATGAGACACAAGTTATAAATAGTCGATTACTGAAATCTTGACCCTGAAAATGGGACTTCATCCATGTTTCATTGCAAAACCTTTTCATGTATATGTATAATATTGTTGCATGACGCGACATGCCATGTCATTAATTTTACAATTAAACACAAAATCCGCGTATTTTTTTATTGGATAAATATTTTTGCGTATATCCTGTATTGTTTCATCTTATTAATATTTATGACGTTGTTAATGCATGTCATGTAACTGCACTGATCATCCCATTTAACACAATATATTCAATTATTGGAAAAATGTTTACGTAATGCCCTGTTTCTTCAACATATACATATATATGGCACGACGACGATAATAAATTAAAAGATGAGACTGTACCTACTACTACTAGCTAGTCATGACTCATGTGGTGCAACAGTGGATCCATTAAGTTGAAACACATGCACTTGTTAATTAATGACTACTTTTTTTTATAAAATAATAATAATAGTGAATTAATATATATTTAAAACAGGTGATTGCAGAGATAATTGCGACATACCTGCTAGTGTTTGTGACATGTGGTTCAGCAGCTCTTAGTGAAAGTGATGAACACAAAGTATCAAGACTTGGGGCATCCGTCGCAGGTGGTCTCATCGTTACCGCTATGATTTATGCCGTCGGCCACATCTCCGGTGCTCATATGAACCCCGCCGTCACTTTAGCCTTTGCCGCCGTTAGACATTTTCCCTGGAATCAGGTTCCAACTTCTAATTTATTCATTATTAAATTAACTATTTAACTAATCTTTATTCATTTCATTCAATGATGTGGACTTCTATTATATGTCTTTTATTTATATGTTCTGAATTTTCTATTGCGAATTAATATATTAATTTTAATTAGTATATACATAAATATTATAAATAATTGGACTTCATGCATGTGGTTGGTTGTATTGATGGATCACATGGGAGACGACGCCTCATGACGTCTGCTTATTCGAGGTTTGGTTGCTAAAAAAATTAACTGTTATGTACAAAATTATAATTATTAAAAAATACGCTATAGTTTTAAATAGTGAAAAATTTTATATATAACAATGTTAATTTTATTCACAATAAGTGATAAAATTCATGTATAGATCGATTCACGTAATGTTATTCAACGATATTTTACAGGATTCAATTATTGATGGAATTTAATCGGATAATCCAAGTAAACATTTACACATATTTTAGAATATAAATATATACAACACGTTAACATTAATTAATTAAATTCAACAAGAATGTCAAGGTGAACTTGACATAATTAAAAATCACATAAACATATATTTTACGGTGTAGTTGATAATTTTTCCTCTTTATACATAAAAAAATATTTAAACACGATTTAGTTTATTTTATAAAGCCTCGACTCCTTTTGTTGCAGCATTGTAATATAAACTATTTTGACAAATTTAGGAATAAAATTGTAGATGGGATTTGTAGGTACCATTTTATGCAGCCGCACAAGTAACAGGGGCGATTTCAGCCGGACAGACTCTACGTCTTCTATTGCATCCTATAAAACACTTGGGCACCACTTCGCCTTCTGGATCCGACCTTCAAGCCTTAGTCATGGAAATCGTCGTAACATTTTCCATGATGTTCATCACCTGTGCTGTAGCAACTGATACCAAAGCCGTAAGATCATAGTTAAAATAATCTAACAAAACGATACGATTCTTGAATATAAATTAGGATTTGGAAACTATATTTTCTTGTTTTGTGTGTATAGATAGGGGAGCTTGCAGGGATAGCAGTGGGTTCGGCAGTATGCATTACGTCAATCTTGGCTGGGTTAGTAAATTTAACATCAAGTTAACATGTATGAGAATGTTAAGGAAATTAATAATATACACAAACCAATTACAGGCCGATATCAGGAGGTTCGATGAATCCAGCTAGAACGATGGGACCAGCAATAGCTAGCAATTACTACAAAGGGATATGGGTGTATTTAGTTGGACCCGTTTGTGGGACATTGATCGGAGCTTGGTCCTATACTTTTATTCGGGTTTCGGACAAGCCAACCGCATCTGTAACTCCGCATTCTTTTTCGTTCAATATCCGACGGATGAGGAGCAATGATGACATCATCTCAACTTATGACAATCATACCCATGTTTAATCTACTTTTTTCTGGCTTCTCCTTGTACAAATGTAAAAATCATTGCATTACGTCTGGATTTGTGACTTGTTTTCTCAATGAGAAATGACTAAACATCTACAATCCACGATCTATCATTTATGTATACGTAACAAATAGCACGTCCACAAAAACTTGTGTGAACAAATATATATATATATATATATATATATATATATATATATATATATATATATATATATATATATATATATATATATATATATATAAGTAATGATATAGAACCAACTATACGGTTTTTTATGGAACAGGATTAATGACGTGTCATGCCAACTATTCCTAAACCATGAACCATAAAGCCTAAATCATGAACCATTCGGATTCGGGTGAACCATGAACCAAGGATTCTCGTCGGATCGCTCTAAAAATCCCGAAAGGGGCGTAGAATAATACGAAGGGATATTTGCGAGAGAGGAAAACTTTCAAAAATATACCTAAAACACTCCTGCCTATTTATAGAAGGAGTAGTAGGGGCCAATTTGCAAATCTGCCATAATCCGGGCCCTAACCGGAAATAAACTCACAAATTCGCGCGTGGATAACATCGCCTACCCATAAAGGCGACTCACGGCGCCTCCGTCATCGACTGTCATGCCATCATTTCGAATCTGCAAAATCCGAGGTCAGACTGACACATCAATTCAGATAATCGAGGCGACGTTTCACCTGCCCGAGGATATTGACTCTCTTCAACGGTTCCTCTTTGTCGACTCATCACAAGTCGGGTGAAACTCAGGTCAAGTCAAGATCCCGATGCGATCACGCGACCTCGACTTGAGGGGCAGTTGTTTTGATAAGGATAAAACTGTTCTCGAAAGGGTTTGATATCCACAGTCGACTATTCATCATCCCCCGGGTACTTTGATCGGGAAACTAGGGGTTCAAGGTAAATCATATATGCACCATCTGCGTGGACCGACCTTGAGGTATTATGCTCCCAATCACCATTGGCGGTCGGGGACGACACGGACGGGGAGGTTCTCAAGAGAGTTAACGACTTCAAGGTAGCATGGGAACGTCAAGTCGCCGATTAACGAGCCATATCAACTTTCTTCTAGCGACCTCCGTGGGTAGTTACAGGTCGTAAATATGGAATAGATTCATGACAGCCAAGGTAGCGGATTTTCAGGAGATAACTATGGAAGGCGTATCTATTAGTGAAGATTTTACCCCAAGTCGCGGGATTTTCTTCTCAAGATAGCTAAATCCGACAGAAATTTGCCCCGAGGGCCTTCTGAGAAGGCCCATGAAACTCTTTTGACCTAGTTTGTAATCTATAAATATTAGTTGTGTAATATAATATAAAGGATCGAGAAAAATCTTAGCTCTTAGGCATATACATATCATCTGTAAAACACGGCTTGGACTCCACCGGACGTAGTCTATTTTCACGCATTTAACGGGTCACCAAATCTCTTGTTCCATTTACTTGTTTTTGATCACCTACTCCATATTATAACTATGAATTATTGTTCGATTCGGTCCAAAGTATAAATGGATACAACACTAGAATGGCGAACCGTATTTTATTCCCGGCGAAAACTTGTTGATGCTTGGTGTGCTTTCCTGCGCTTCGTGATGTTTGGCGAACACATGAGGAGTTCTAATAGCCAAGTAAAGGGCTTACTTACTTGGCGAGCAACTTGTGAGTAGGTGGGAATATTTCGCTTGCGC
Source organism: Stenogyne calaminthoides (assembly GCA_037126765.1). Lineage (NCBI taxonomy): Eukaryota > Viridiplantae > Streptophyta > Magnoliopsida > Lamiales > Lamiaceae > Stenogyne > Stenogyne calaminthoides. The sequence continues at coordinate 7,144,681 of JBBCBC010000038.1, forward strand.
ATTGGTCCACGATTCGCCCGTGAAACATGTGTCATGTGGTCTTTGATCGGGTATAACAATACTCCCTAGCCCACAATGCTTTGTGCTTTGTCGTGGGGGCGGGCTGTTGGTATGCTTCCTAGCGGATGTCGAGGCGATGCCTTGATTCTCGCATACGCGGCGTCTCGAGGTGGAAATCCCATCATTATGGAAGGAAATCCAGAGCACACTGGCCGAGGCCCATGGATCGAGGGTTTTTTTAAATTTTAAATTAAAAAAACCCTAATTCGAAAGGTATATAAGCGCTATTTCCTCTTTTTTCATTCTTCTTCTTCTCTTTCTCCGAACTTCTTCTTTCTCGAACTTCTTCTTCTTGCAAAATTATCTCTCTCACTACTACACATTTGAGTTTGCACAATTTGCACTTGGACAACCTTTTTTTTCAAACAACTCTCCAATAATGACTTGGAGAGCGGTTTTATAAAAAAAAAAAAAAACAAAAGGCGGGTTTGAAAACGTCCATAAATCTTGGACAGCGGTTTCAAACCGCTATCTATTCACTTACCTGCCGGTTATTAACCGCTGTCAAAATAAACTTTGTCGGTTATTAAACATTTGTCGAAAATTTTCAGAACAAACGGTTAATAAACGTTTTTTTTTTTTTTATATATATATGAACCGAGACCTAGCTCGGACTTCATTTCTTTCTCTCAATTTCCTCTCCCCAAAATCGCCCCTTAAAAACCGAAGACCAAATCGCCGCCGTCATCGGTTTCCTTCAACAAATCACCCGTAAATGAATTGACCTGTGGCCGCCGTCGTCGGCTTCTCCCTCTCCCCCCAAATCGTCGCGCCCTCCCTCCCTCTCCCTCACTTGCCCATTGCCTCACCCTCCCGCCCTCCCCTACCGCCCTGACCGTCGTCGCCATCCTCCCCTACCGCCGCCGCCTGCGCCTCCATAACACTTAGTTGGTACAATGGCTTGTGGAATCTTTAATTTGCTTTTTTAGCTAAAATTATATATTATTTTGCTTCAATCTTAGTTTAATTTGTTTATATTATTTATGTTATGATTGGAGAGCGGTTGGAACGTGGGTATATATGTGTAGGTCGAATCTACATTGAATTATCCATTGAGTAATGAACCAGAAAGTTTTTATCCTTAGCTTTCAAGCTTTAGTTTTATTCATAATGACAAGTCACTTTCTAATCAAATACTATTTAAGAAAGCAATTAACCTGGAGGCCTCAAGCTGCTTTGAAATAGGCCTCAACTCAAGTCGTATTTCCATTGAATTTTTCAAGCTTTAGCTTATTCATATTATATATGTTGCTCTTGTTGTTTTTTGAACTGAACTAATCTTGTTGTTTATAACACTTAGTTTTGTTTATATTATATATGTTGCTCTTGTTTTTTAAATTTGAAATATTATATTTTGCTCCATAACATTTAGTTGCTCTTGTTGTTTATATTCTTGGTCTACTTGAGGAAGACAATGTCATTCAAGCCTAATACACATGTGTTCATAGTATAAAGTATGCTATCATTTGAAATTTTAATTTATAAGTAGATGATGAGATGTAACTTATAAGTAGATGTATCATGTATACTGCATAGATAGTTCTTATCATGTATGAAACATCCGGTTGTGAATATTGTTTTTTTTTTGTTTATTAAATGATGTTTCTTCTGCTTTACAGGATCATGTCTCGTTTGCCATATCCCGGAGATGATGGAGATTCTGATGGAGATCATGGCGCATATGATCATGGTGCATATGATGACTTGAGAGAGTGTGACACTGATGCTCCCACCACCACTAGCAGCTCCGGGGAGAAGCGCTCGGGGGTATAGTTACAATGTCATCTATTAAGAGAGCTCAGTAGTAAGGAAAACACTTGAGTAATTTTATTACAATTGAAGCGGTTTGAAATTGATAAATATATTGATTGATCGTTGAACCTAATTAAATACTATGTTATTGCAGTTATCGTTCAATGAGTATGGACAAGCAATAGGAAAAGAGAGTGAGTCGTTGTCCTTCTACATTGGAGCTGTTGTCAGGAGCGTGATCCCTATCGTGCTGCCAGCCAAGGACTGGCGTAGCCCCAAACTGACTCCTTTGAAGGAAAGATTATGGGACGAGCTTACGGTATGTTAATTATATATTTATTGAAAGTTGTAGTATGACCCTTAAATTTACTAAATTGTTATGTTATATCGTAGATAGACTACCTTCAGAGATAGGAAACCGGTCTTTACTCAAAATTTAGTCCTCCCCTCTGCGTCGAAATAGCCCTATGGTGGCTCATCTTGGGAGGAGTTTGTGAAAGAGAAGCTATGGAGGATGATTTCCAGGTAAAATTGATCAATGTCATTTCCTCAATTTCTAATGCCCTAAGTTTTTCAGTGTTTATCATATTTCTATTATACTGTAGGATCGAAGCAATAAAAATCGCGATCAAGCCAAGTCGATGGAGGCGCGATATCGTGGATCCAACAAAGGTTATGCACGAATAAGAGAAAATATGGTGAGATCAAAATCCTAACTTTTAATTTTTTTTTATATATTCACTTTTAATATATCTAATAAAGGGACACGTTCATCACTATCGTGAGAAAGAGGAAAAGAAGAAAAATTGGAGAAGTGAGCCTATTGTTACCGTTTTTCGACTTATTTCAGACTACCAGAAAGGGTCGAGACGGGAATATTCACGATCCCAATGCACAACGCATCATCGAAGAAGTGGTAATCTATCAATTAATTTATCTTTCAATTACAAACTATTATTTATAAACAAATAATTAAATAATAATCTTTTGTTTTTGTGATTCAGGAGCGTCTATCTCAGACCATGACGCCTGACGACATTCGCATGATCGGCCCTGATGATCTGTTTGGACGGGCTATGGGTCGCCAGGAGCATCCCGGCCGCTTACGGAGTGTCGGATATGGCGTGACGAAGACATCTTTAGCAATGGCTTTTGGTCTTCAAGCCATGCATATGGTGGGTATACTAACGAACAAGGTTACCAAGTTGGCTAAAGATGTGGAACGCTTTGAGGTCCGAGAAAAGATCGAGCCACGGAATGTCGTCGAGTGGAGCAAGTTGTGAACATAGTGTCGCATTAATGCTTTATGTTTTCAAACTAACCCTAGGGACGACTTTATTGAGACACTTCAAAACGTCTCTCACGTGTATCGATATGCATGTCTCACATTTGTTTTAATTAAAGACTAGTGTATTAAAATTTTCTAACTAAATATCTTATTCAAACGACCCAATGACCTTTTTTGCTACAGATCCGGAGGATCCCGACGGTTGGTGACCACAAAGCTCGTTCGTTACAGCTCCCATGGAATGATTCATGGTCATCCCATCACTCCTGGTTTCGTGAGGGTCACACTCGATGTACCCGTAATCGGAGAGGAGGATTCAACATGCAAAACCAATCGATGAAATCAATCGAAACAAACGGTCGGGCACTTCATCGAATGGCCGAGCAACTTGGTCTCTAGCACCATGAGGGTAAAATATTTGTTATTAAAGTTCATTATCTTATTTGTGGTTCTAAATAATATCCTAAATTAATTGTAGAATATGCCGTAAGGCCCACATGAGGCTAAATCGAGGACTCACTGCGCTTAAGACTTGGTTATCCCATATTTGGAGACTTAGATCAAGATGATCATTCTGATCTAGGGGTGCACCGGATGGTATCGTCTAATGCTTTCGATATCGTCACGGTTCCCATGCTTGCTCACTTTCGTGAGAATACTTTCCAAGAATTAAATCAATTGAGGAACATGTCTTGCCAAATCTTGAATGACCGAGTGGTTGAGTGCAACCACCATAGCCCTTTTTTACCTCGGTATGTGTTTACTAATTCTCAATATTCACTTTCTACGTATAGTTTAATTTTCTTTTTAAATATTAATTAGTGTATATATGTTGGTTAAAGATATTTAGGTGAGCTATATCTCTCCGAGAGATAACAAAGCAAGTGGAATGTACTCCTTCGTCTCCCCCAAGTGTCTTGCATAATGGGTGATAGGGTACAGACCATGGATGGGTTCGTTAATCACATCTTTGAATCTAAGCGGGAGCGATCATCTCATTTTTTGGCCAACAAATGTGGGGTGAGTGATAAACATTTCGTTAAAATTTGTATTCATGTTTATAATATTTGCACATATATATGCTAAATTTGCGATTAATTTTATTACTCTCAATATAATATAGGAACCATTGGGTCTTTGGTCGCCATACACATGAATACATTAAGTGTGTATTTTATGGACCCACTTCGTGATGAAGTTTATTCTAATCATACGATCTCGTTTCATATATGGGCGTAAGTTCATTTTAATATTCTATACAACGATTTGTTTTACTTTTAAAATTATGCATATTTAATCTATTTTTATTTTTTAATTATAATAATAATAGTGTGATGACGATGTATCGGAGTCGGCGCCAGAGTCGTGGCTCAAGATCCGGGTTAAATAAAGTGAACTTGATTAACATTAAGGTAAATTTAATTTAGTAAATTATCAAACTAATTAATAGAAAGAAATCATAATTGTAATACGTGATTATATTGTTAATCAACAGTTCGAGGTAACGAGATAATGACCATTGTGGTCATTTTGTTTGTTGCTTTATAGAAGATATAATCCGCGCTTCTATAAATCTAACATTCCTCCCAATGTAAGTCAATTATTGATTTATTTAAATTATTATTGATTGAATAAAAATTCATACTATATTGATTGATTCGATTTGTTTGCGGTTTGTCTATGAGCGTGAGCTCAAGTCTTACTCCAAGAAAAAGATTTGGAGAAATGGAAAAACGATTGGACGAGGGTACCTTTACAATCGTTTCTTATATTCATCTGATCAATATTGAGAGAATGTTGTTTGAAATATTGGTAGCATGTAATTAAATTATATATTTGTGATGATATATATTTCATGTTTTTGGTGTATTGGACGTATGTTTATGATTGTATGTTTATATATTTCGATGTTTTGGTATATATATGTGGTTTATGGTTTTATTATAGGATTTTTGGTTTATGTTATATGTTATTGGACGTATATATAAGTTTTGGTTTATAGTTTTATTATAGGATTTTTAAAATGTAAATTAATAATTAAAAAAAAAAGATATTGGGGCGGTTTTCAACATTGTCTATGTAAAATAAAAAAATTAAAAAAAAAATATATCAGCTTGGACAGCGGTTATCAACCGCTATCTAAGCTGAAACTTCAAAAGCAGTTAAAAACCGCTGTCCAAGTACTTTTCTTGGACAACGGTTTTTTATCAGCTGTCCAAACTTGGACAGCTGATGCTTGGAGAGCGGTTATAACCGCTCTCCAAGGTCATTTTTTACAGTTGTCCAAGCCCAAATGTGTATTAGTGTCTAGTTTTTCCAGCGTTCTTCATCTTTTCCAACAAAGACTCCTTTCGGGTAAAAACTCGCGCTTTCATTTTTCTTTCAAAATATCTTCGTTCTCGAGAGATCATCTGCTACTAAGTTTGTAGTGGCAGTACAAAAGGGTGGCCCGTGGTGGTGGCGGCGATGACAAGTGCACAAGTGGTCGGGCGTGGGTGACGATGGCGGTGAGCGGGTGGCGGCGATCTTGTGACGGTGGAGTGTATGCAAGTTGAAGGGGTATGAGGGTGAAGAGTTAGTTTAGGAAGTGCAATGGGGTGTTTTAATCCTAAGATCAGTGAACTTATCAGGGTGGTGTAGTTCCTAAAAATGTGGGTGCTAATAACCTGTGCCAAATGAAAATAGAAAAACTCCAGGCCTGTGTAATTAATTAAAATTGTTTCATCTCCTAACAAGCTATGTGAAATGACAAAAACTTGTGTAGACTTGATTCATACTAAGAATTTTATTTTTAATTCATGATATTTTATCCTACCCAGGATATAATACGGGTCAAATTTAGTGGTTTAGAAAAATGTGTTGAAAATGAGTAAAATGGGTCAAGCAATCAAAGTTCATAGCATAGATCTGGTTCATGAGAGACAAACTCATGTGAAATATATAAATTTTTTTTTTTTTTTTTTAAGATTTATCAGAGAGATATATGTTATTATATAATATTTGTCACTTTTGTCATAATACATCAAAATAATTATAAAAACTATATTATTATTGACTTGCTCTCAATTGGTGAAATTAGTTTACTTCACATAATTTCACTTAATAGGACAAATTAAATTATCCCCGCCGGCCGCCGTCACTATTAAAATATATATTTCCTTAAAAAAATGTAGTTTGGGCACAAGTGCATATTAAAAATAATATCTAGTAATGCAAAGTCATTTTATAAGGTAATTTTTAATTTTTGCAGCCTCACAAAGTCGACCATGACTTATTAAACTATGTGTTTGCATCATAAAAAATCGTGTTGTGAGAGATTATATGGAGGCTTGGCAATGGGGCGGGGCGGGGACAACTCCCATCCCCGTTAGAGAAATTAAAATTAAAGGCGGGGCGAGGAATCCCATGAACCATTCGGGAAAAAAATCGACCCCGTTCCCCGCCCATCCGGAGAATTTCATCCCCACGGGGATTCGGAGAATCCCCGCCCCATCTCTTTTTTTTAAATCGAATTTTCACAATTTTAATATGAATATAAAATTTTAAAATACAAATTAAATAACAACAATAAAAATTAAATAAAGTTCAACATCAACAAAAATTCGAAATATAAAATTAAGCATACAACATAAATGAAAATTAAAAATAATATATTGTTCATCTCATTTGTTATCTCTCATAGTTAAACAACTTCAAATCTCCGTTTCACGTGCATCAATATCAAGCTTCTCCTTAAAAAAATATAAATAATTTAAATATTATATATATTAGTAAACTATGATTTCAAGATTAAAGTTTAGAATTTTAAAATATATTATTTAATTATATATATATATATTAATTTATATTAAAAAAATTCGGGGCCCAGCGGGAAACGGGGCGAGGAATGCTATCCCCGGCCCCGCCCCGCCCCGACCTTCGGGGGAAAAAAATTCTCCATCCCCGCCCGCCCCACGGGGAATTTTCGCGGGGATTTCCCGCCCCGATCGGGGCGGATCCCCACGGGGAACGGGGATTCCCCGCCCCGCTGTCAAACCTAATTATATGTATTGGTTATTTTTATATTCAGCCAATTCTAGACAAGTTGGAAAGAGTAGGTGTTAGTCATTGGAAAATTACTCTAAGGTACAAGTTTTGCTACAGTATTACTCTAAGTTACATTGTGCAAAAAATGGTTGCACTTTAGTTCACAGTTTGAACTAAAGTGCAAACTATTTTTTACACAATGTACCTTAGAGTAAAACTGTAGTAATTTTTGTACCTTAGAGTGAGACACCCTTAGTCATTTGAGTCAATGTTAGGACGATCGAGACATTATCATACATCTTATCAAAGTTCTAACTTTTTCATGCAAATTGTTTTAGGAAAATTGCTTAAATTTACAAGTGGTTATTTGTTTACCGTATTATTATCACTTGAGATTCTTTAATTAAGACTAAACTAAATAGGACAAAATTTAAGAAATTGCAACAACTCGTAAAAGATAATGGCATATATACGTGACAAGAAATTTTATTTACTGTATAATAGTATGACTTATTTATTTATATAGTCTCAGTCTCAACCATGTTTTAAATATATATACGGATATTAAAATAACATTTATTCTCATGCATGAGAGAGGTCTCACACAAGGGACCACTTGGAGAGCTGTTCGAAAAAATGATTGTTCAAGTGGAGTTCTCCAAGCTTAAATATGTAGTAGTGTAATTATATATATACTGATTATTACGAGATAAAACACACCCTAGTTTGTGGGGCCCACACACACATATATACCTACATAGATGGAAAATCTCCATTATATATATATGTTTAATCACTTGAGAATATCACTGAACTTTTTGTCTATCGATCATTTGATTGTTTATATTCTTCATCTCACACTTGTAACATTGACTTTTTTGTCAGAAAATGGAGAACCGGCAGCATAACTTGAGTGATTCGGTCAACGTAGCAGGGCTTGAGAACCCCAAACTCAACATTTGGACGCATTTTACACAGAATTACTCGCCTGCTTTCCTGAAAAAGGTAAATATATCTACACACACATACACACTCTGTATTAATCAAAGTTTCGGAATATGAAATGAGACACAAGTTATAAATAGTCGATTACTGAAATCTTGACCCTGAAAATGGGACTTCATCCATGTTTCATTGCAAAACCTTTTCATGTATATGTATAATATTGTTGCATGACGCGACATGCCATGTCATTAATTTTACAATTAAACACAAAATCCGCGTATTTTTATTGGATAAATATTTTTGCGTATATCCTGTATTGTTTCATCTTATTAATATTTATGACGTTGTTAATGCATGTCATGTAACTGCACTGATCATCCCATTTAACACAATATATTCAATTATTGGAAAAATGTTTACGTAATGCCCTGTTTCTTCAACATATACATATATATGGCACGACGACGATAATAAATTAAAAGATGAGACTGTACCTACTACTACTAGCTAGTCATGACTCATGTGGTGCAACAGTGGATCCATTAAGTTGAAACACATGCACTTGTTAATTAATGACTACTTTTTTTATAAAATAATAATAATAGTGAATTAATATATATTTAAAACAGGTGATTGCAGAGATAATTGCGACATACCTGCTAGTGTTTGTGACATGTGGTTCAGCAGCTCTTAGTGAAAGTGATGAACACAAAGTATCAAGACTTGGGGCATCCGTCGCAGGTGGTCTCATCGTTACCGCTATGATTTATGCCGTCGGCCACATCTCCGGTGCTCATATGAACCCCGCCGTCACTTTAGCCTTTGCCGCCGTTAGACATTTTCCCTGGAATCAGGTTCCAACTTCTAATTTATTCATTATTAAATTAACTATTTAACTAATCTTTATTCATTTCATTCAATGATGTGGACTTCTATTATATGTCTTTTATTTATATGTTCTGAATTTTCTATTGCGAATTAATATATTAATTTTAATTAGTATATACATAAATATTATAAATAATTGGACTTCATGCATGTGGTTGGTTGTATTGATGGATCACATGGGAGACGACGCCTCATGACGTCTGCTTATTCGAGGTTTGGTTGCTAAAAAAATTAACTGTTATGTACAAAATTATAATTATTAAAAAATACGCTATAGTTTTAAATAGTGAAAAATTTTATATATAACAATGTTAATTTTTATTCACAATAGTGATAAAATTCATGTATAGATCTGATTCACAGAACTGTTATTCAACGATATTTTACAGGATTCAATTATTGATGGAATTTAATCGGATAATCCAAGTAAACATTTACACATATTTTAGAATATAAATATATACAACACGTTAACATTAATTAATTAAATTCAACAAGAATGTCAAGGTGAACTTGACATAATTAAAAATCACATAAACATATATTTTACGGTGTAGTTGATAATTTTTTCCTCTTTATACATAAAAAAAATATTTAAACACGATTTAGTTTATTTTATAAAGCCTCGACTCCTTTTGTTGCAGCATTGTAATATAAACTATTTTGACAAATTTAGGAATAAAATTGTAGATGGGATTTGTAGGTACCATTTTATGCAGCCGCACAAGTAACAGGGGCGATTTCAGCCGGACAGACTCTACGTCTTCTATTGCATCCTATAAAACACTTGGGCACCACTTCGCCTTCTGGATCCGACCTTCAAGCCTTAGTCATGGAAATCGTCGTAACATTTTCCATGATGTTCATCACCTGTGCTGTAGCAACTGATACCAAAGCCGTAAGATCATAGTTAAAATAATCTAACAAAACGATACGATTCTTGAATATAAATTAGGATTTGGAAACTATATTTTCTTGTTTTGTGTGTATAGATAGGGGAGCTTGCAGGGATAGCAGTGGGTTCGGCAGTATGCATTACGTCAATCTTGGCTGGGTTAGTAAATTTAACATCAAGTTAACATGTATGAGAATGTTAAGGAAATTAATAATATACACAAACCAATTACAGGCCGATATCAGGAGGTTCGATGAATCCAGCTAGAACGATGGGACCAGCAATAGCTAGCAATTACTACAAAGGGATATGGGTGTATTTAGTTGGACCCGTTTGTGGGACATTGATCGGAGCTTGGTCCTATACTTTTATTCGGGTTTCGGACAAGCCAACCGCATCTGTAACTCCGCATTCTTTTTCGTTCAATATCCGACGGATGAGGAGCAATGATGACATCATCTCAACTTATGACAATCATACCCATGTTTAATCTACTTTTTCTGGCTTCTCCTTGTACAAATGTAAAAATCATTGCATTACGTCTGGATTTGTGACTTGTTTTCTCAATGAGAAATGACTAAACATCTACAATCCACGATCTATCATTTATGTATACGTAACAAATAGCACGTCCACAAAAACTTGTGTGAACAAATATATATATATATATATATATATATATATATATATATATATATATATATGAGTAATGATATAGAACCAACTATCTGGTTTTTTATGGAACCAGATTAATGACGTGTCATGCCAACTATTCCCTAAACCATGAACCATAAAGCCTAAATCATGAACCATTCGGGTCGGGTGAACCATGAACCAAGGATTCTCGTCGGATCGCTCTAAAAATCCAGCGAAAGGGGGGCAGAATACACGAAGGGATATTTGCAGAGGAAAACTTTCAAAAATATACCTAAAACACTCCTGCCTATTTATAGAAGGAGTAGTAGGGGCCAATTTGCAAATCTGCCATAATCCGGGCCCTAACCGGAAATAAACTCGCAAATTCGCGCGTGGATAACATCGCGCCTACCCATTGGCGCGACTCACGGCGCCTCACGTCATCAGCCTGTCATGCCATCATTTCGAATCTGCAAAATCCGAGGTCAGACTGACACATCAATTCAGATAATCGAGGCGACGTTTCACCTGCCCGAGGATATTGACTCTCTTCAACGGTTCCTCTTTGTCGACTCATCACAAGTCGGGTGAAACTCAGGTCAAGTCAAGATCCCGATGCGATCACGCGACCTCGACTTGAGGGGCAGTTGTTTTGATAAGGATAAAACTGTTCTCGAAAGGGTTTGATATCCACAGTCGACTATTCATCATCCCCCGGGTACTTTGATCGGGAAACTAGGGGTTCAAGGTAAATCATATATGCACCATCTGCGTGACCGACCTTGAGGTATTATGCTCCCAATCACCATTGGCAGGTCGGGGGGACGACCTGGACAGGAGGTTCCTCAAGAGAGTTAACGACTTCCAAGGTAGCATGGGAACGTCAAGTCGCCGATTAACGAGCCATATCAACTTTCTTCTAGCGACCTCCGTGGGTAGTTACAGGTCGTAAATATGGAATAGATTCATGACAGCCAAGGTAGCGGATTTTCAGGAGATAACTATGGAAGGCGTATCTATTAGTGAAGATTTTACCCCAAGTCGCGGGATTTTTCTTCTCAAGATAGCTAAATCCGCTGACCGCCCCCCGAGGGCCACTAGAGAAGGCCCATGAAACTCTTTTGACCTAGTTTGTAATCTATAAATATTAGTTGTGTAATATAATATAAAGGATCGAGAAAATCTTAGCTCTTAGGCATATACATATCATCGTAAAACCGGCTTGGACTCCAATGGGACGTAGTCTATTTCATGATTTAACCGGGTCACCAAATCTCTTGTTCCATTTACTTGTTTTGATCACCTACTCCATATTATAACTATGAATTATTGTTCGTTCGGTCCAAAGTATAAACTGGATACAACACTAGAATGGCGAACACGTATTTTATTCTGGTAAAACTTGTTGATGCGTGTGTGCTCGCCCGCCGTGATGTTGGCGTAACACATGAGGAGTTCTAATAGCCAAGTAAAGGGCTTACTTACTTGGCGAGCAACTTGTGAGTAGGTGGGAATATTCGCTATGCGCATTGGTCCACGATTCGCCCCGGCGAACATGTGTCATGTGGTCTTTTGATCGGGTATAACAATACTCACAAATTTCTAGATCGCTTTGTGCTTGTCGTAGGGGGGCAGTTGTTGGTATGCTTCTAGCGGATGTCGAGGCGATGCCTTGATTCTTTGATCTGTGGCGTCTCGAGGTGGAAATCCCATCATTATGGAAGGAAATCCGAGCACTTTGGCGAGGCCCATGGATCGAGGGTTTTTTAAATTTTAAATTAAAAAAAACCCTAATTCCAGAAGGTATATAAGCGCCTATTCCCTCTATTTTTCATTCTTCTTCTTCCTCTTCTCCGAACTTCTTCTTCTCTGAACTTCTTCTTCTTGCAAAATTATCTCTCTCACTACTACACATTTGAGTTTGCACAGCTGCACTTGGACAACTTTTTTTTTCAAACAACTCTCCAAGTAAATGACTTGGAGAGCGGTTTTTAAAAAAAAAAAAAAAAACAAAGACAGCGGTTTGAAACCGCTGTCCATAAATCTTGGACAGCGGTTTCAAACCGCTATCTAATACCACTTGCACAGCGGTTATTAACCGCTGTCCAAATGCTTTTGGACAGCGGTTATTAACATTGTCCAAATCGCTGCCAAAAACGTGTTAATTTGTTTTTTTATTTTTATATATATAGAACCGAGACCTAGCTTCGGACTTCATTTCTTTCTCTCAATTTCCTCTCCCCCAAAATCGCCAAGAAAAACCGAAGACCAAATCTTGTAGTCATCGGTTTCCTTCAACAAAATCCTGCCGCTGCCGATTGACTGCTTAGCCTTGCCGTAAATAAACCTTTCTCTCCCCCCCAAATCATGGCGCCCTCCTCCCCCTCCTCTCCCGCTGGCCACAAGACCCCCTCCCTCCCTCACCTTGACCGTCGCCGCATATCCTCCCCCCGCCGCCGCCGCCTCCATAACACTTAGTTGGTACAATGGCTTGTGGAATCTTTAATTTGGCTTTTTTTAAATTTGAAATTATATATTATTTTGCTTCAATCTTAGTTTAATTTGTTTATATTATTTATGTTATGATTGGAGAGATGGGGAAATTTTGTGGGTATATATGTGTAGGTTTAATCTACATTGAATTATCCATTGAGTAATGAACCGAAAAGTTTTTATCCTTAGCTTTCAAGCTTTAGTTTTATTCATAATGACAAGTCACTTTCTAATCAAATACTATTTAAGAGCAATTAACCTGGAGGCCTCAAGCTATTTGAAATAGGCCTCAACTCAAGTCGTATTTCCATTGAATTTTTCAAGCTTTAGCTTATTCATATTATATATGTTGCTCTTGTTGTTTTTTTGGTGAACTAATCTTGTTGTTTATAACACTTAGTTTTGTTTATATTATATATGTTGCTCTTTTTTTTTATTTGAAATATTATATTTTGCTCCATAACATTTAGTTGCTCTTGTTGTTTATATTTTTGGTCTACTTGAGGAAAGACAATGTCATTCAAGCCTAATACACATGTGTTCATAGTATAAGAGTATGCTATCAATTTGAAATTTTAATTTATAAGTAGATGATGCAGATGTAACTTATAAGTAGATGTATCATGTATCTTTGCATAGATAGTTCTTATCATGTATGAAACATCCGGTTGTGAATATTGTTTTTTTTTTGTTTATTAAATGATGTTTTTTACGCTTTTACGGGATCATGTCTCGTTTGCCATATCCGGAGATGATGGAGATCATGGCGATATGATCATGGTGCATATGATGACTTGAGAGAGTGTGTGACGATGCTCCCACCACCACTAGCGACTCAGGGAGAAGCGCACTTTCGGGTATAGTTACAATGTCATCTATTAAGAGAGCTAAATAGTGAGGAAAACACTTCAGGTAATTTTATTACAATTGAACAGTTTGAAATTGATAAATATATTGATTGATCGTTGAACCTAATTAAATACTATGTTATTGCAGTTATCGTTCAATGAGTATGGACAAGCAATAGGAAAAGAGAGTGAGTCGTTGTCCTTCTACATTGAGATTTGTTGTCGGGGCGTGATCCTATCGTCTTTCTTGACCCGAAGGATGAAGGAAATTTCAAACCGACTCCTTTGAAGGAAAGATTATGGGACGAGCTTACGGTATGTTAATTATATATTTATTGAAAGTTGTAGTATGACCCTTAAATTTACTAAATTGTTATGTTATATGCGTATAGACTACCTTCAGAGATCCGGAAACTGGTCTTTACTCGGCTAGTCCTCCTCCGGCGTATCAGAATAGCCCTATGGTGGCTCCATACTGGGAGGAGTTTGTGAGCAGAGCTATGGAGGATGATTTCCAGGTAAAATTGATCAATGTCATTTCCTCAATTTCTAATGCCCTAAGTTTTTTCGGTGTTTATCATATTTCTATTATCTTTGTAGGATCGAAGCAATAAAAAATCGCGATCAAGCCAAGTCGATGGAGGCGCGATATCGTGGATCCAACAAAGGTTATGCAATTTAATAAGAGAAAATATGGTGAGATCAAAATCCTAACTTTTAATTTTTTTTTTATATATTCACTTTTAATATATCTAATAAAGGGACACGTTCATCACTATCGTAGAAAGAGGAAAGAAGAAAAACTGGAGAGAGTGAGCCTATTGTTACCCGTTTCGACTTATTTCAGACTACCAGAAAGGGTCGAGACGGGAATATTCACGATCCCAGTGCACAACGCATCATCGAAGAAGTGGTAATCTATCCATTAATTTATCTTTCAATTACAAACTATTATTTATAAACAAATAATTAAATAATAATCTTTTGTTTTTGTGATTCAGAAAGCGTCTATCTCGGACCATGGCCTTTGACGACATTCGCATGATCGGCCCCGATGATCTGTTTGGGCCGACTCTGGTCGCGGTGAGCATCCCTACGCCACACGAGTGTCGGATATGGCGTGATTTAAGACATCTTTAGCAATGGCACTTGGTGGTCTTCAAGCCATGCATATGGTGGGGTATACTAACGGAACAAAGTTACCAAGTTGGCTAAAGATGTGGAACGCTTTGAGGTCCGAGAAAAGATCGAGCCACGGAATGTCGTCGAGTGGGAGCAAGTTGTGAACATAGTGTCGCTTAATGCTATGTTTTTTAACTAACCCTAGGGACGACTTTATTGAGACACTTCAAAACGTCTCACAGGTATCAGATATGCATGTCTCACATTTGTTTTAATTAAAGACTAGTGTATTAAAATTTTCTAACTAAATATCTTATTCGAACAGCCAATGACCTTTTGCTACAGATATCCGGAGGATCCCGTCGGTTGGTGACCCTGAGCTCGTTAGACAGCTCCCATGGAATGATTCATGGTCATCCCATCACTCCCGGTTTCGTGAGGGTCACACTCGATGTACCGTGTCGAGAGGAGGATTCAAAAGTGCAAAACCAATCGATGAAGCCGTCACAGTCGGAACAACGGTCGGGCACTTCATCGAATGGCCGAGCAACTTGGTCTCTAGCACCATGAGGGTAAAATATTTGTTATTAAAGTTCATTATCTTATTTGTGGTTCTAAATAATATCCTAAATTAATTGTAGAATATCGAAGGCCCACATGAGGCTAAATCGAGGACTCCATCGCTTAAGACTTGGTTATCCCATATTTGGAGACTTAGATCAAGATGATCATTTACGTCTAGGGTGCACGGATGGTATCGTCTAATGCTTTCGATATCGTCACAGTTCCCATGCTTGCTCACTTTCATCAGAATACTTTCCAAGAATTCGTCAGTGAGGAACATGTGCGCGAAGTCTTGAATGACGAGTGGTTGAGTGCAACCACCATAGCCCTTTACCTCAGGTATGTGTTTACTAATTCTCAATATTCACTTTCTGTATAGTTTAATTTTCTTTTTAAATATTAATTAGTGTATATATGTTGGTTAAAGATATTTAGGTGAGCTATATCTCTCCAGAGATAACCGAGCAAGTGGAATGTACTCCTTCGTCTCCCCCCAAGTGTCTTGCATAATGGGTGATAGGGTACAGACCATGGATGGGTTCGTTAATCACATTTGAATCTAATGGGGAGCGATCATCTCATTTTTTGGCCAACAAATGTGGGGTGAGTGATAAACATTTCGTTAAAATTTGTATTCATGTTTATAATATTTGCACATATATATGCTAAATTTGCAGTTAATTTTATTACTCTCAATATAATATAGGAACCATTGGGTGCTGGTCGCCATACACATGAATACATTAAGTGTGTATTTTATGGACCCAGCTCGTGATGAAGTTTATTCTAATCGCCCTGATCTCGTTTCATATATGGAAGCGTAAGTTCATTTTTAATATTCTATACAACGATTTGTTTTACTTTTAAAATTATGCATATTTAATCTATTTTTATTTTTTAATTATAATAATAATAGTGTGATGACGATGTATCGGAGTCGCCTTCAGAGTCAGGGCTCAAGATCCAGGTTAAATAAAGTGAACTTGATTAACATTAAGGTAAATTTAATTTAGTAAATTATCAAACTAATTAATAGAAAGAAATCATAATTGTAATACGTGATTATATTGTTAATCAACAGGTTCCGAGGCAACGAGATAATGACCATTGTGGTCATTTTGTTTGTTGCTTTATAGAAGATATAATCCGCGCTTCTATAACGAACATTCCTCCCAATGTAAGTCAATTATTGATTTATTTAAATTATTATTGATTGAATAAAAATTCATACTATATTGATTGATTCGTTGTTTGCAGTTTGTCTATGAACGTGAGCTCAAGTCTTACTCCAAGAAAAGACTGGAGAAATGGAAAAAACGATCGGCCGGTACCTTTACAATCGTTTCTTATATTCATACGATCAATATTGAGAGAATGTTGTTTGAAATATTGGTAGCATGTAATTAAATTATATATTTGTGATGATATATATTTCATGTTTTTGGTGTATTGGACGTATGTTTATGATTGTATGTTTATATATTTCGATGTTTTGGTATATATATGTGGTTTATGGTTTTATTATAGGATTTTTGGTTTATGTTATATGGTATTGGACGTATATATAAGTTTTGGTTTATAGTTTTATTATAGGATTTTTAAAATGTAAATTAATAATAAAAAAAAAAAATTGATATTGAAACGGTTTTCAAATTTGTCTATGTAAAATAAAAAACGAATTAAAAAAAAAAAAATATATCGGCTTGACAGCGGTTATCAACCGCTATCTAATTTGAAACTTCAAAAGCGATTAAAAACATTTGTCAAGTACTTTTCTTGGACGCGGTTTTTATCAGTAATCAAACTTAGACGGTGATGCTTGGAGAGCGGTTATAACCGCTCTCCAAGGTCATTTTTTACAGTTGTCCAAGCCCAAATGTGTATTAGTGTCTAGTTTTTCCAGCGTTCTTCATCTTTTCCAACAAAGACTCTTTTCGGGTAAAAACTTCTTTCATTTTTTTCTTTCAAAATATCTTCGTTCTCGCATCATCGCTACTAAGTTTGTAGTGGCGGTACAAGGGTGGCCCGTGTGTGGTGGCGGCGATGACAAAGGCACAAGTGGTCGGGCGTGGGTGACGATGGCGGTGGCGGGGTGGCGGCGATGCGTGACGGTGGAGTGTATGCAAGTTGAAGGGGTATGAGGGTGAAGAGTTAGTTTAGGAAGTGCAATGGGGTGTTTTAATCCTAAGATCAGTGAACTTATCAGGTGGTGTAGTTCCTAAAATGTGGGTGCTAATAACCTGTGCCAAATGAAAATAGAAAAACTCCAGGGCCTGTGTAATTAATTAAAATTGTTTCATCTCCTAACAAGCTATGTGAAATGACAAAAACTTGTGTAGACTTGATTCATACTAAGAATTTTATTTTTAATTCATGATATTTTATCCTACCCAGGATATAATACGGGTCAAATTTAGTGGTTTAGAAAAATGTGTTGAAAAATGAGTAAAATGGGTCAAGCAATCAAAGTTCATAAGATAGATCCTGGGTTCATGAGAGAGACAAACTCATGTGAAATATATAAATTTTTTTTTTTTTTTTTTAAGATTTATCAGAGAGATATATGTTATTATATAATATTTGTCACTTTTGTCATAATACATCAAAATAATTATAAAAACTATATTATTATTGACTTGCTCTCAATTGGTGAAATTAGTTTACTTCACATAATTTCACTTAATAGGACAAATTAAATTATCCCCGCCGGCCGCCGTCACTATTAAAATATATATTTCCTTAAAAAAATGTAGTTTGGTCACAAGTGCATATTAAAAATAATATCTAGTAATGCAAAGTCATTTTATAAGGTAATTTTTAATTTTTGCAGCCTCACAAAGTCGACCATGACTTATTAAACTATGTGTTTGCATCATAAAAAATCGTGTTGTGAGAGATTATATGGAGGCTTGGCAATGGGGCGGGGCCGGGGGACAACTCCCCATCCCCGTCCTCGCAAAATTCGGGGCGGGGGCAGGGAATCCCCGCGAACCATTCGGGAAAAAAATCGACCCCGTTCCCCGCCCATCCGGAGAATTTCATCCCCACGGGGATTCGGAGAATCCCCGCCCCATCTCTTTTTTTTAAATCGAATTTTCACAATTTTAATATGAATATAAAATTTTAAAATACAAATTAAATAACAACAATAAAAATTAAATAAAGTTCAACATCAACAAAAATTCGAAATATAAAATTAAGCATACAACATAAATGAAAATTAAAAATAATATATTGTTCATCTCATTTGTTATCTCTCATAGTTAAACAACTTCAAATCTCCGTTTCACGTGCATCAATATCAAGCTTCTCCTTAAAAAAATATAAATAATTTAAATATTATATATATTAGTAAACTATGATTTCAAGATTAAAGTTTAGAATTTTAAAATATATTATTTAATTATATATATATATATTAATTTATATTATAAAAATTTGGGGCCCGCGGGGAACGGGGCGAGGAATGCTATCCCCGGCCCCGTCCCGCCCCGACCTTCAGGGGTAAAAAATTCTCCATCCCATTTCCACGGGAATTTTTTGAGGATTTCCCCCGATCGAGGCGGATCCCCTGAGGAATCGGGGATTCCCCATTTATCAAACCTAATTATATGTATTGGTTATTTTTATATTCACCAATTCTAGACAAGTTGGAAAGAGTAGGTGTTAGTCATTTGGAAAATTACTCTAAGGTACAAGTTTTTGTTAAAATATTACTCTAAGTTACATTGTGCAAAAAAATGGTTGCACTTTAGTTCACGATTTGAACTAAAGTGCAAACTATTTTTACACAATGTCTTGCTTAAATAAAAACTATAATAATTTTTTGAGATTCTTTAGACTAAAGAGAGAATTTTTAGTCATTTGAGTCAATGTTAGGACGATCGAGACATTATCATACATCTTATCAAAGTTCTAACTTTTTTTCATGCAAATTGTTTTTTTAGGAAAATTGCTTAAATTTACAAGTGGTTATTTGTTTACCGTATTATTATCACTTGAGATTCTTTAATTAAGACTAAACTAAATAGGACAAAATTTAAGAAATTGCAACAACTCGTAAAAGATAATGGCATATATACGTGACAAGAAATTTTATTTACTGTATAATAGTATGACTTATTTATTTATATAGTCTCAGTCTCAACCATGTTTTTAAATATATATACGGATATTAAAATAACATTTATTCTCATGCATGAGAGAGGTCTCACATGAGGAATGGCTTGGAAATTTGTTCGAAAAAATGATTGTTAGTGGAGTTCTATAAAAATTTAAATATGTAGTAGTGTAATTATATATATACTGATTATTACGAGATAAAACACACCCTAGTTTGTGTGGGGCCCACACACACATATATACCTACATAGATGGAAAATCTCCATTATATATATATGTTTAATCACTTGAGAATATCACTGAACTTTTTGTCTATCGATCATTTGATTGTTTATATTCTTCATCTCACACTTGTAACATTGACTTTTTTGTCAGAAAATGGAGAACCGGCAGCATAACTTGAGTGATTCGGTCAACGTAGCAGGGCTTGAGAACCCCAAACTCAACATTTGGACGCATTTTACACAGAATTACTCGCCTGCTTTCCTGAAAAAGGTAAATATATCTACACACACATACACACTCTGTATTAATCAAAGTTTCGGAATATGAAATGAGACACAAGTTATAAATAGTCGATTACTGAAATCTTGACCCTGAAAATGGGACTTCATCCATGTTTCATTGCAAAACCTTTTCATGTATATGTATAATATTGTTGCATGACGCGACATGCCATGTCATTAATTTTACAATTAAACACAAAATCCGCGTATTTTTATTGGATAAATATTTTTGCGTATATCCTGTATTGTTTCATCTTATTAATATTTATGACGTTGTTAATGCATGTCATGTAACTGCACTGATCATCCCATTTAACACAATATATTCAATTATTGGAAAAATGTTTACGTAATGCCCTGTTTCTTCAACATATACATATATATGGCACGACGACGATAATAAATTAAAAGATGAGACTGTACCTACTACTACTAGCTAGTCATGACTCATGTGGTGCAACAGTGGATCCATTAAGTTGAAACACATGCACTTGTTAATTAATGACTACTTTTTTTATAAAATAATAATAATAGTGAATTAATATATATTTAAAACAGGTGATTGCAGAGATAATTGCGACATACCTGCTAGTGTTTGTGACATGTGGTTCAGCAGCTCTTAGTGAAAGTGATGAACACAAAGTATCAAGACTTGGGGCATCCGTCGCAGGTGGTCTCATCGTTACCGCTATGATTTATGCCGTCGGCCACATCTCCGGTGCTCATATGAACCCCGCCGTCACTTTAGCCTTTGCCGCCGTTAGACATTTTCCCTGGAATCAGGTTCCAACTTCTAATTTATTCATTATTAAATTAACTATTTAACTAATCTTTATTCATTTCATTCAATGATGTGGACTTCTATTATATGTCTTTTATTTATATGTTCTGAATTTTCTATTGCGAATTAATATATTAATTTTAATTAGTATATACATAAATATTATAAATAATTGGACTTCATGCATGTGGTTGGTTGTATTGATGGATCACATGGGAGACGACGCCTCATGACGTCTGCTTATTCGAGGTTTGGTTGATAAAAAATTTAACTGTTATGTACAAAATTATAATTATTAAAAAATACGCTATAGTTTTAAATAGTGAAAAATTTTATATATAACAATGTTAATTTTTATACACAATAGTGATAAAATTCATGTATAGATCTGGTTCACAGAACTGTTATTCAACGATATTTTACAGGATTCAATTATTGATGGAATTTAATCGGATAATCCAAGTAAACATTTACACATATTTTAGAATATAAATATATACAACACGTTAACATTAATTAATTAAATTCAACAAGAATGTCAAGGTGAACTTGACATAATTAAAAATCACATAAACATATATTTTACGGTGTAGTTGATAATTTTTTCCTCTTTATACATAAAAAAAATATTTAAACACGATTTAGTTTATTTTATAAAGCCTCGACTCCTTTTGTTGCAGCATTGTAATATAAACTATTTTGACAAATTTAGGAATAAAATTGTAGATGGGATTTGTAGGTACCATTTTATGCAGCCGCACAAGTAACAGGGGCGATTTCAGCCGGACAGACTCTACGTCTTCTATTGCATCCTATAAAACACTTGGGCACCACTTCGCCTTCTGGATCCGACCTTCAAGCCTTAGTCATGGAAATCGTCGTAACATTTTCCATGATGTTCATCACCTGTGCTGTAGCAACTGATACCAAAGCCGTAAGATCATAGTTAAAATAATCTAACAAAACGATACGATTCTTGAATATAAATTAGGATTTGGAAACTATATTTTCTTGTTTGTGTGTATAGATAGGGGAGCTTGCAGGGATAGCAGTGGGTTCGGCAGTATGCATTACTTCAATCTTGGCTGGGTTAGTAAATTTAACATCAAGTTAACATGTATGAGAATGTTAAGGAAATTAATAATATACACAAACCAATTACAGGCCGATATCAGGAGGTTCGATGAATCCAGCTAGAACGATGGGACCAGCAATAGCTAGCAATTACTACAAAGGGATATGGGTGTATTTAGTTGGACCCGTTTGTGGGACATTGATCGGAGCTTGGTCCTATACTTTTATTCGGGTTTCGGACAAGCCAGCCGCATCTGTAACTCCGCATTCTTTTTCAAACAATATCCGACGGATGAGGAGCAATGATGACATCATGTCAACTTATGACAATCATACCCATGTTTAATCTACTTTTTCTTGCTTCACCTTGTACAAATGTAAAAATCATTGCATTACGTCTGGATTTGTGACTTGTTTTCTCAATGAGAAATGACTAAACATCTACAATCCACGATCTATCATTTATGTATACGTAACAAATAGCACGTCCACAAAAACTTGTGTGAACAAATATATATATATATATATATATATATATGAGTAATGATATAGAACCAACTATCTGGTTTTTTATGGAACCAGATTAATGACGTGTCATGCCAACTATTCCCTAAATCATGAACCATAAACCCTAAATCATGAACCATTCGGGTCGGATGAACCATGAACCAAGGATTCTCGTCGGATCGCTCTAAAAATCCAGCGAAAGGGGGGGTAGAATACACGAAGGGATATTTGCAGAGGAAAACTTTCAAAAATATACCTAAAACACTCCTGCCTATTTATAGAAGGAGTAGTAGGGGCCAATTTGCAAATCTGCCATAATCCGGGCCCTAACCAGAAATAAACTCACAAATTCGTGTGTGGATAACATCGCGCCTACCCATTGGCGCGACTCACGGCGCCTCACGTCATCAGCTTGTCATGCCATCATTTCGAATCTGCAAAATCCGAGGTCGACCGACACATCAATTCGGATAATCGAGGCGACGTTTACTTTGCCCGAGGATATTGACTCTCTTCAACGGTTCCTCTTTGTCGACTCATCACAAGTCGGGTGAAACTTCGAGTCAAGTCAAGATCGCGATCACGCCGACCTCGACTTGAGGGGCGCTTGTTGTGATAAGGATAAACGTTCTCGAAAGGGTTTGATATCCACAATCGACTATTCATCATCCCCCGGGTACTTTGATCGGGAAACTAGGGGTTCAAGGTAAATCATATATGCACCATCTGCGTGACCAACCTTGAGGTATTATGCTCCCAATCACCATTGGCAGGTCGGGGGGACGACCTGGACAGGAGGTTCCTCAAGAGAGTTAACGACTTCCAAGGTAGCATGGGAACGTCAAGTCGCCGATTAACGAGCCATATCAATTTTCTTCTAGCGACCTCCGTGGGTAGTTACAGGTCGTAAATATGGAATAGATTCATGACAGCCAAGGTAGCGGATTTTCAGGAGATAACTATGGAAGGCGTATCTATTAGTGAAGATTTTACCCCAAGTCGCGGGATTTTCTTCTCAAGATAGCTCGTCCACCATCAGCCGGCCCCCGAGGGCCACTCGAGAAGGCCCATGAAACTCTTTTGACCTAGTTTGTAATCTATAAATATTAGTTGTGTAATATAATATAAAGGATCGAGAAAATCTTAGCTCTTAGACATATACATATCATACAGAAACCTGGCTTGGACTCCACCGGACGTAGTCTATTTCACAGACGAACCGGGTCACCAAATCTCTTGTTCCATTTACTTGTTTTGATCACCTACTCCATATTATAACTGTGAATTATTGTTCGTTCGGTCCAAAGTATAAACTGGATACAACACTACAATGGCGAACACGTATTTTATTCCTGGGCGAAAACTTGTTGATGCAGGTGTGCTCGCCCTTGGTGATGCTGGCGAACACATGAGGAGTTCTAATAGCCAAGTAAAGGGCTTACTTACTTGGCGAGCAACTTGTGAGTAGGTTGGAATATTCTGCTTGCGCATTGGTCCACGTATTCGCCCGGCGAACATGTGTCATGTGGTCTTTTGATCGGGTATAACAATACTCCCTAGCCCTAGTCGCCTGTGCTTGTCGTGGGGGCCAGGCTATTGGCATGCTTCCTAGCGGATGTCGAGGTGATGCCTTGATTCTTGCATATGCGGCGTCTCGAGGTGGAAATCCCATCATTATGGAAGGAAATCCAGAGCACACTAGCAAAGGCCCATGGATCGAGGGTTTTTTTAAATTTTAAATTTAAAAAAAACCCTAATTCCAGAAGGTATATAAGCGCCTATTCCCTCTATTTTTCATTCTTCTTCTTCCTCTTCTCCGAACTTCTTCTTCTTGCAAAATTATCTCTCTCACTACTACACATTTGAGTTTGCACAGCTGCACTTGGACAACCCTTTTTTCAAACAACTCTCCAAGTAACAGCTTGGAGAGCGGTTTTATAAAAAAAAACAAAGACAGCGGTTTCAAACCGTTGTCTAATACCATTTTGCTGGTTGGTTAGTAACATTTGTCTAAGTAAACACTTGGATAGCGGTTAATAACCGCTGTCCTTTTTTTTTTTTTTTTTTTTATATATATATATATGAACCGAGACCTAGCTCAGACTTCATTTCTTTCTCTCCAATTTCCTCTCCCCCCAAAATCGCCGCAAAAACCGAAGACCAAATCGCCGCCGTCATCGGTTTCCCTTCAACCAAATCGCCGCCGTCGTCGTTGACCTGCTAGCCGTCGTCGTCGTCTTCTCCCTCTCCCCCAAATCGTCATCGCGCCCCCCCTCCTCTCTCTCACTACCGCCATTGGCACTCACCTCCCGCCTCCCCTCCTTGACCTCATAGCCATCCTCCCTGCCCCCTCCATAACACTTAGTTGGTACAATGGCTTGTGGAATCTTTAATTTGGCTTTTTTTAGCTAAAATTATATATTATTTTGCTTCAATCTTAGTTTAATTTGTTTATATTATTTATGTTGCGGAGAGGCGGTGGGGTACGTGTGGGTATATATGTGTAGGTCTAATATACATTGAATTATCCATTGAGTAATGAACCGTAAAGTTTTTTATCCTTAGCTTTCAAGCTTTAGTTTTATTCATAATGACAAGTCACTTTCTAATCAAATACTATTTAAGAGCAATTAACCTGGAGGCCTATTTCTTTGAAATAGGCCTCAACTCAAGTCGTATTTCCATTGAATTTTTCAAGCTTTAGCTTTATTCATATTATATATGTTGCTCTTGTTGTTTTTTTTGAACCGAACTAATCTTGTTGTTTATAACACTTCACTTAGTTTTGTTTATATTATATATGTTGCTCTTGTTTTTTTAAATTTGAAATATTATATTTTGCTCCATAACACTTAGTTGCTCTTGTTGTTTATATTCTTGGTCTACTTGAGAAGACAATGTCATTCAAGCTTTAATATACACATGTGTTCATAGTATAAGAGTATGCTATCAATGAAATTTTAATTTATAAGTAGATGATCGCAGATGTAACTTATAAGTAGATGTATCATGTATACTGCATAGATAGTTCTTATCATGTATGAAACATCTGGTTGTGAATATTGTTTGTTTTTTGTTTATTAAATGTTGTTTCTTACGCTTTTACGAGGATCATGTCTCGTTTGCCATATCCAGGAGATGATGGAGATTTCGATGGAGATCATGGCGATATGATCATGGTGCATATGATGACTTGAGAGAGTGTGACACCGATGCTCCCACCACCACTAGTAGCTCGGGAGAAGCGCTTTCGGGGGTATAGTTACAATGTCATCTATTAAGAGAGCGTAGCAAGTGGGAAAAAACACTTGGGTAATTTTATTACAATTGAAGCAGTTTGAAATCGATAAATATATTGATTGATCGTTGAACCTAATTAAATACTATGTTATTGCAGTTATCGTTCAATGAGTATGGACAAGCACTAGGAAAAGAGAGTGAGTCGTTGTCCTTCTACATTGAGTTGCTTTGTCGGGAGCGTGATCCTATCGTCTTTGCCGAAGGAGGGCGAGCGTCAAACCGACTTCCTTTGAAGGAAATATTATGGGACGAGCTTACGGTATATTAATTATATATTTATTGAAAGTTGTAGTATGACCCTTAAATTTACTAAATTGTTATGTTATATGCGTATAGACTACCTTCAGAGGTCTTGACCTCACAAAGAAGAAGCAAATATTGTCGCAAGCTGGAGTAATGGCCAAGAATTTCCGGACTTGGTTGAGAAATGCAATGAGCGAGATCCGGAAACTGGTCTTTACTCGGCTAGTCCGCCTCCTGCGTATCAGAATAGCCCTATGGTGGCTCCATACTGGGAGGAGTTTGTGAGCAGAGCTATGGAGGATGATTTCCAGGTAAAATTGATCAATGTCATTTCCTCAATTTCTAATGCCCTAAGTTTTTCAGTGTTTATCATATTTCTATTATACTGTAGGATCGAAGCAATAAAAATCGCGATCAAGCCAAGTCGATGGAGGTGCGATATCGTGGATCCAACAAAGGTTATGCACGAATAAGAGAAAATATGGTGAGATCAAAATCCTAACTTTTAATTTTTTTTATATATTCACTTTTAATATATCTAATAAAGGGACACGTTCATCACTATCGTAGAAAGAGGAAAGAAGAAAAACTGGAGAGAGTGAGCCTATTGTTACCCGTTTCGACTTATTTCAGACTACCAGAAAGGGTCGAGATGGGAATATTCACGATCCCAATGCACAACGCATCATCGAAGAAGTGGTAATCTATCAATTAATTTATCTTTCAATTACAAACTATTATTTATAAACAAATAATTAAATAATAATCTTTTGTTTTTGTGATTCAGGAGCGTCTATCTCAGACCATGACGCCTGACGACATTCGCATGATCGGCCCTGATGATTTGTTTGGGCCGGGCTATGGGTCGCCAGAGCATCCCTACCGCTTCTGGTGAGTGTCGGATATGGCGTGACAAAGACATCTTTAGCAATGGCTTTTTGGTCTTCAAGCCATGAATATGGTGGGTATACTAACGGAACAGGTTGCCAAGTTGGCTAAAGATGTGGAACGTTTGAGGTCTGAGAAAAGATCGAGCCACGGAATGTCGTCGAGTGGAGCAAGTTGTGAACATAGTGTCGCTAATGCTATGTTTTCAGCTAACCCTAGGGACGACTTTATTGGGACACTTCAAAACGTCTCACAGGTATCAGATATGCATGTCTCACATTTGTTTTAATTAAAGACTAATGTATTAAAATTTTCTAACTAAATATCTTATTGAGCGATAACGACCTTTTGCTACTGTATCCGGAGTATCCCGTCGGTTGGTGGCCACTGAGCTCGTTACCACAGCTCCCATGGAATGATTCATGGTCATCCCATCACTCCTGGTTTCGTGAGGGTCACACTCGATGTACCCGTAATCGGAGAGGAGGATTCAGCGGTGCCAAAATCAATCGATGAAGCCGTCGGGCACTTCATCGAATGGCCGAGCAACTTGGTCTCTAGCACCATGAGGGTAAAATATTTGTTATTAAAGTTCATTATCTTATTTGTGGTTCTAAATAATATTGTAAATTAATTGTAGAATCTAATTGACCCCACATGAGGCTAAATCGAGGGACTCCACCTGCGCTTAAGACTTGGTTATCCATATTTGGAGACTTAGATCACGATGATCATTTACAGTCTAGGGTGCACCGGATGGTATCGTCTAATGCTTTCGATATCGTCCACAGTTCCCATGCTTGCTCACTTTCATCGAATACTTTTCAAGAATTAAATCAATGAGAGAACATGTCTTGTGAAAATCTTGAATGACGAGTGGTTGAGTGCAACCACCATAGCCCTTTACCTCGGTATGTGTTTACTAATTCTCAATATTCACTTTACGTATAGTTTAATTTTCTTTTTAAATATTAATTAGCGTATATATGTTGGTTAAAGATATTTAGGTGAGCTATATATCTCTCGAGAGATAAACAGAAGCAAGTGGAATGTACTCTTCGTCTCCCCAAGTGTCTTGCATAATGGGTGATAGGGTACAAACCATGGATGGGTTCGTTAATCACATCTTTGAATCTAATCGGGAGCGATCATCTCATTTTTTTGGCCAACAAATGTGGGGTGAGTGATAAACATTTCGTTAAAATTTGTATTCATGTTTATAATATTTGCACATATATATGCTAAATTTGCGATTAATTTTAATACTCTCAATATAATATAGGAATCATTGGGTCTTTGGTCGCCATACACATGAATACATTAAGTGTGTATTTTATGGACCCAACTCGTGATGAAGTTTATTCTAATCATACGATCTCGTTTCATATATGGAAGCGTAAGTTCATTTTAATATTCTATACAATGATTTGTTTTACTTTTAAAATTATGCATATTTAATCTATTTTTATTTTTTAATTATAATAATAATAGTGTGATGACGATGTATCGAGTCGCCTTCGTAGTCGGGCTCAAGATCCAAGGTTAAATAAAGTGAACTGGATTAACATTAAGGTAAATTTAATTTAGTAAATTATCAAACTAATTAATATAAAGAAATCATAATTGTAATCGTGATTATATTGTTAATCAACGGGTTCCGAGGCAACGAGATAATGACCATTGTGGTCATTTTGTTTGTTGCTTTATAGAAGATATAATCCGCGCTTCTATAACGAACATTCCTCCCAATGTAAGTCAATTATTGATTTATTTAAATTATTATTGATTGAATAAAAATTCATACTATATTGATTGATTCGTTGTTTGCAGTTTGTCTATGAACATGAGCTCAAGTCTTACTCCAAGAAAAAAGATGGAGAAATGGAAAAACGATTGACGGGTACCTTTACAATCGTTTCTTATATTCATACGATCAATATTGAGAGAATGTTGTTTGAAATATTGGTAGCATGTAATTAAATTATATATTTGTGATGATATATATTTCATGTTTTTGGTGTATTGGACGTATGTTTATGATTGTATGTTTATATATTTCGATGTTTTGGTATATATATGTGGTTTATGGTTTTATTATAGGATTTTTGGTTTATGTTATATGGTATTGGACGTATATATAAGTTTTGGTTTATAGTTTTATTATAGGATTTTTAAAATATAAATTAATAATTAAAAAAAAAGATATTGGACAGTTCAACCGCTGTCTATGTAAAATAAAAAACGAATTAAAAAAAAAATATCAGCTTGGAAAGCGGTTATCAACCGCTATCCAAGCTGAAACTTCAAAAGCGGTTAAAAACCGATGTCCAAGTGCTTTTCTTGGACAGCGGGTTTTTATCAGCTGTCCAAGCTTGGAGAGAAGTTATAACCGCTCTCCAAGGTCATTTTTCACAGTTGTCCAAGCCCAAATGTGTATTAGTGTCTAGTTTTTCCAGCGTTCTTCATCTTTTCCAACGAAGACTCCTTTCGGGTAAAAACTCGCGCTTTCATTTTTCTTTCAAAATATCTTCGTTCTCCGCATCATCTGCTACTAAGTTTGTAGTGGCAGTACATAGGGTGGCCCGTGTGGTGGCGGCGATGACAGTGCACAAGTGGTCGGCGTGGGTGACGATGGCGGTGAGCGGGTGGCGGCAGTGCGTGACGGTGGAGTGTATGCAAGTTGAAGGGGTATGAGGGTGAAGAGTTAGTTTAGGAAGTGCAATGGGATGTTTTAATCCTTAGATCAGTGAACTTATCAGGGTGGTGTAGTTCCTAAAAATGTGGGTGCTAATAACCTGTGCCAAATGAAAATAGAAAAACTCCAGGCCTGTGTAATTAATTAAAATTGTTTCATCTCCTAACAAGCTATGTGAAATGACAAAAACTTGTGTAGACTTGATTCATGCTAAGAATTTTATTTTTAATTCATGATATTTGATCCTACCCAGGATATAATATGGGTCAAATTTAGTGGTTTAGAAAAATGTGTTGAAAATTAGTAAAATGGGTCAAGCAATCAAAGTTCATAGCATAGATCTGGTTCATGAGAGATAAACTCATGTGAAATATATAAAATAATATTTTATTTTTTTTAAGATTTATCAGAGAGATATATGTTATTATATAATATTTGTCACTTTTGTCATAATACATCAAAATAATTATAAAAACTATATTATTATTGACTTGCTCTCAATTGGTGAAATTAGTTTACTTCACATAATTTCACTTAATAGGTCAAATTAAATTATCCCCGCCGGCCGCCGTCACTATTAAAATATATATTTCCTTAAAAAAATGTAGTTTGGGCACAAGTGCATATTAAAAATAATATCTAGTAATGCAAAGTCATTTTATAAGGTAATTTTTAATTTTTGCAGCCTCACAAAGTCGACCATGACTTATTAAACTATGTGTTTGCATCATAAAAAATCGTGTTGTGAGAGATTATATGGAGGCTTGGCAATGGGGCGGGGCCGGGGGACAACTCCACATCCCCGTCCTTGCAAAATTCGGGGCGGGGGCAGGGAATCCCCGCGAACCATTCGGGAAAAAAATCGACCCCGCTCCCCGCCCATCCGGAGAATTTCATCCCCACGGGGATTTGGGGAATCCCCGCCCCACCTCTTTTTTTTTTTTAAATCGAATTTTCACAATTTTAATATGAATATAAAATTTTAAAATACAAATTAAATAACAACAATAAAAATTAAATAAAGTTCAACATCAACAAAAATTCGAAATATAAAATTAAGCATACAACATAAATAAAAATTAAAAATAATATATTATTCATCTCATTTGTTCTCTCTCATAGTTAAACAACTTCAAATCTCCGTTTCACGTGCATCAATATCAAGCTTCTCCTTAAAAAAATATAAATAATTTAAATATTATATATATTAGTAAACTATGATTTCAAGATTAAAGTTTAGAATTTTAAAATATATTATTTAATTATATATATATATATATATATATATATATATATATTAATTTAAATTATAAAAATTCGGGGCCCCGCGGGAAACGGGGCGGGGAATGCTATCCCCGGCCCCGTCCCGCCCCGACCTTCGGGGGGGAAAAAATTCTCCATCCCCGCCCCACGGGGAATTTTCGCGGGGATTTCCCGCCCCGATCGGGGCGGATCCCCACGGGGAACGGGGATTCCCCGCCCCGCTGTCAAACCTAATTATATGTATTGGTTATTTTTATATTCAGCCAATTCTAGACAAGTTGGAAAGAGTAGGTGTTAGTCATTGATAAAATTACTCTAAGGTACAAGTTTTGCTACAGTATTACTCTAAGTTACATTGTGAAAAAAATGGTTGCACTTTAGTTCAAAGTTTGAACTAAAGTGCAAACTATTTTCTGCACAATGTACCTTAAAGTAAAACTGTAGCAATTTTTGTACCTTAGAGTGAGACACCCTTAGTCATTTGAGTCAATGTTAGGACGATCGAGACATTATCATACATCTTATCAAAGTTCTAACTTTTTCATGCAAATTGTTTTAGGAAAATTGCTTAAATTTACAAGTGGTTATTTGTTTACCGTATTATTATCACTTGAGATTCTTTAATTAAGACTAAAATAAATAGGACAAAATTTAAGAAATTGCAACAACTCGTAAAAGATAATGGCATATATACGTGACAAGAAATTTTATTTACTGTGTAATAGTATGACTTATTTATTTATATGGTCTCAGTCTCAACCATGTTTTAAATATATATACGGATATTAAAATAAAATTTATTCTCATGCATGAGCAGTGACGGACCTACCTTGAACCCAGGGGGGTCACTGGGCCCCCCTGACCCCACTTGAATTTCTTATATATATATACTTATAATTAAGACACATCTGTATGAGACAGTCTCATAGTAAGGCGAAGCATAAATTGTGTATTAACGCTCTAATATTTTGGAAGAATAGTATTATTTGTGTTATAGATTATACCTTATATCATGTATAAAACTATCTCATACGAATGTCTGTCTCCTTTAAACAAAGTATTATGTGCATCATGTTCACTGTACACCACTATTACTAATCCTTGTAAAAATCAACACTCTATAAATAAAATGTTGATTTTTAGGTGAGAAAGGGGTAACAAAATAGAGAAAGAATATGTATAATTCACATTTTCAATATACATATAAATGTATTCGACTCTGTTAATATAAAGATGTTTAGTCCAAATAATTTTCGAAAATATATAAAAATTCTAAAGTGCATTTAGCTACACTATGTTATAAATTGGGCCTCCCTCGGTAAAATTTCTGGGTCCGTCACTGTGCATGAGAGAGGTTTCACACAAGGGACCACTTGGAGAGCTGTTCGAAAAAATAATTGTCCAAGAGGAGTTCTCCAAGCTTAAATATGTGGTAGTGTAATTATATATATACTGATTATTACGAGATAAAACACACCCTAGTTTGTGGGCCCCACACACACATATATACCTACATAGATGGAAAATCTCCATTATATATATATGTTTAATCACTTGAGAATATCACTGAACTTTTTGTCTATCAATCATTTGATTGTTTATATTCTTCATCTCACACTTGTAACATTGACTCTTTTGTCAGAAAATGGAGAACCGGCAGCATAACTTGAGTGATTCGGTCAACGTAGCAGGGCTTGAGAACCCCAAACTCAACATTTGGACGCATTTTACACAGAATTACTCGCCTGCTTTCCTGAAAAAGGTAAATATATCTACACACACATACACACTCTGTATTAATCAAAGTTTCGGAATATGAAATGAGACACAAGTTATAAATAGTCGATTACTGAAATCTTGACCCTGAAAATGGGACTTCATCCATGTTTCATTGCAAAACCTTTTCATGTATATGTATAATATTGTTGCATGACGCGACATGCCATGTCATTAATTTTACAATTAAACACAAAATCCGCGTATTTTTATTGGATAAATATTTTTGCGTATATCCTGTATTGTTTCATCTTATTAATATTTATGACGTTGTTAATGCATGTCATGTAACTGCACTGATCATCCCATTTAACACAATATATTCAATTATTGGAAAAATGTTTACGTAATGCCCTGTTTCTTCAACATATACATATATATGGCACGACGACGATAATAAATTAAAAGATGAGACTGTACCTACTACTACTAGCTAGTCATGACTCATGTGGTGCAACAGTGGATCCATTAAGTTGAAACACATGCACTTGTTAATTAATGACTACTTTTTTATAAAATAATAATAATAGTGAATTAATATATATTTAAAACAGGTGATTGCAGAGATAATTGCGACATACCTGCTAGTGTTTGTGACATGTGGTTCAGCAGCTCTTAGTGAAAGTGATGAACACAAAGTATCAAGACTTGGGGCATCCGTCGCAGGTGGTCTCATCGTTACCGCTATGATTTATGCCGTCGGCCACATCTCCGGTGCTCATATGAACCCCGCCGTCACTTTAGCCTTTGCCGCCGTTAGACATTTTCCCTGGAATCAGGTTCCAACTTCTAATTTATTCATTATTAAATTAACTATTTAACTAATCTTTATTCATTTCATTCAATGATGTGGACTTCTATTATATGTCTTTTATTTATATGTTCTGAATTTTCTATTGCGAATTAATATATTAATTTTAATTAGTATATACATAAATATTATAAATAATTGGACTTCATGCATGTGGTTGGTTGTATTGATGGATCACATGGGAGATGACGCCTCATGACGTCTGCTTATTCGAGGTTTGGTTGCTAAAAAATTTAACTGTTATGTACAAAATTATAATTATTAAAAAATACGCTATAGTTTTAAATAGTGAAATTTTTTATATATAACAATGATAATTTTTATACACAATAGTGATAAAATTCATGTATAGATCTGATTCACAGAACTGTTATTCAACGATATTTTTCAGGATTCAATTATTGATGGAATTTAATCGGATAATCCAAGTAAACATTTACACATATTTTAGAATATAAATATATACAACACGTTAACATTAATTAATTAAATTCAACAAGAATGTCAAGGTGAACTTGACATAATTAAAAATCACATAAACATATATTTTACGGTGTAGTTGATAATTTTTTCCTCTTTATACATAAAAAAAATATTTAAACACGATTTAGTTTATTTTATAAAGCCTCGACTCCTTTTGTTGCAGCATTGTAATATAAACTATTTTGACAAATTTAGGAATAAAATTGTAGATGGGATTTGTAGGTACCATTTTATGCAGCCGCACAAGTAACAGGGGCGATTTCAGCCGGACAGACTCTACGTCTTCTATTGCATCCTATAAAACACTTGGGCACCACTTCGCCTTCTGGATCCGACCTTCAAGCCTTAGTCATGGAAATCGTCGTAACATTTTCCATGATGTTCATCACCTGTGCTGTAGCAACTGATACCAAAGCCGTAAGATCATAGTTAAAATAATCTAACAAAACGATACGATTCTTGAATATAAATTAGGATTTGGAAACTATATTTTCTTGTTTTGTGTGTATAGATAGGGGAGCTTGCAGGGATAGCAGTGGGTTCGGCAGTATGCATTACTTCAATCTTGGCTGGGTTAGTAAATTTAACATCAAGTTAACATGTATGAGAATGTTAAGGAAATTAATAATATACACAAACCAATTACAGGCCGATATCAGGAGGTTCGATGAATCCAGCTAGAACGATGGGACCAGCAATAGCTAGCAATTACTACAAAGGGATATGGGTGTATTTAGTTGGACCCGTTTGTGGGACATTGATCGGAGCTTGGTCCTATACTTTTATTCGGGTTTCGGACAAGCCAGCCGCATCTGTAACTCCGCATTCTTTTTCAAACAATATCCGACGGATGAGGAGCAATGATGACATCATGTCAACTTATGACAATCATACCCATGTTTAATCTACTTTTTCTTGCTTCACCTTGTACAAATGTAAAAATCATTGCATTACGTCTGGATTTGTGACTTGTTTTCTCAATGAGAAATGACTAAACATCTACAATCCACGATCTATCATTTATGTATACGTAACAAATAGCACGTCCACAAAAACTTGTGTGAACAAATATATATATATATATATATATATATATATATATATATGAGTAATGATATAGAACCAACTATCTGGTTTTTTATGGAACCAGATTAATGACGTGTCATGCCAACTATTCCCTAAATCATGAACCATAAACCCTAAATCATGAACCATTCGGGTCGGATGAACCATGAACCAAGGATTCTCGTCGGATCGCTCTAAAAATCCAAATGAAAAGGGGGTAGAGAATACGAAGGGATATTTGCAGAGGAAAACTTTCAAAAATATACCTAAAACACTCCTGCCTATTTATAGAAGGAGTAGTAGGGGCCAATTTGCAAATCTGCCATAATCCGGGCCCTAACCAGAAATAAACTCACAAATTCGTGTGTGGATAACATCGCGCCTACCCATTGGCGCGACTCACGGCGCCTCACGTCATCAGCTTGTCATGCCATCATTTCGAATCTGCAAAATCCGAGGTCAGACTGACACATCAATTCAGATAATCGAGGCGACGTTTCGCCTGCCCGAGGATATTGACTCTCTTCAACGGTTCCTCTTTGTCGACTCATCACAAGTCGGGTGAAACTCAGGTCAAGTCAAGATCCCGATGCGATCACGCGACCTCGACTTGAGGGGCAGTTGTTGTGATAAGGATAAAACTGTTCTCGAAAGGGTTTGATATCCACAGTCGACTATTCATCATCCCCCGGGTACTTTGATCGGGAAACTAGGGGTTCAAGGTAAATCATATATGCACCATCTGCGTGACCGACCTTGAGGTATTATGCTCCCAATCACCATTGGCAGGTCGGGGGGACGACCTGGACAGGAGGTTCCTCAAGAGAGTTAACGACTTCCAAGGTAGCATGGGAACGTCAAGTCGCCGATTAACGAGCCATATCAACTTTCTTCTAGCGACCTCCGTGGGTAGTTACAGGTCGTAAATATGGAATAGATTCATGACAGCCAAGGTAGCGGATTTTCAGGAGATAACTATGGAAGGCGTATCTATTAGTGAAGATTTTACCCCAAGTCGCGGGATTTTCTTCTCAAGATAGCTCGTCCAGCATCCGGCCCCCGAGGGCCACTCGAGAAGGCCCATGAAACTCTTTTGACCTAGTTTGTAATCTATAAATATTAGTTGTGTAATATAATATAAAGGATCGAGAAAATCTTAGCTCTTAGACATATACATATCATACAGAAACCTGGCTTGGACTCCACCGGACGTAGTCTATTTCACAGACGAACCGGGTCACCAAATCTCTTGTTCCATTTACTTGTTTTGATCACCTACTCCATATTATAACTGTGAATTATTGTTCGTTCGGTCCAAAGTATAAACTGGATACAACACTACAATGGCGAACACGTATTTTATTCCTGGGCGAAAACTTGTTGATGCAGGTGTGCTCGCCCTTGGTGATGCTGGCGAACACATGAGGAGTTCTAATAGCCAAGTAAAGGGCTTACTTACTTGGCGAGCAACTTGTGAGTAGGTTGGAATATTCTGCTTGCGCATTGGTCCGTGATTCGCCGCGTGAACATGTGTCATGTGGTCTTTTGATCGGGTATAAC
Organism: Stenogyne calaminthoides; assembly: GCA_037126765.1. NCBI lineage: Eukaryota > Viridiplantae > Streptophyta > Magnoliopsida > Lamiales > Lamiaceae > Stenogyne > Stenogyne calaminthoides. The sequence goes on from JBBCBC010000038.1 coordinate 7,181,272, forward strand.
AATACTCCCTATTACTAATCGCTTTGTGCTTGTCGTGGGGGCCAGGCTATTGGCATGCTTCCTAGCGGATGTCGAGGTGATGCCTTGATTCTTGCATATGCGGCGTCTCGAGGTGGAAATCCCATCATTATGGAAGGAAATCCAGAGCACACTAGCAAAGGCCCATGGATCGAGGGTTTTTTTAAATTTTAAATTTAAAAAAAACCCTAATTCCAGAAGGTATATAAGCGCTATTCCTCTATTTTTTTCATTCTTCTTTCTCTTTCCGAACTTCTCCGAACTTCTTCTTCTTGCAAAATTATCTCTCTCACTACTACACATTTGAGTTTGCACAATTTGCACTTGGACAACCCTTTTTTTCAAACAACTCTCCAAGTAATGACTTGGAGAGCGGTTTTTAAAAAAAAAAAAAAAACAGCGGTTTCAAACCGTTGTTAATACACTTGCACGGTTTAGCTATCTGGTTAGTTATTTGTCTAAATCTTAAACTTTCTTTGGACAGCATTGTTAATAAAACGGTTTTTTAATTTTTTTTTTTTTATATATATATATATGAACCGAGACCTAGCTCAGACTTCATTTCTTTCTCTCCAATTTCCTCTCCCCCCAAAATCGCCGCAAAAACCGAAGACCAAATCGCCGCCGTCATCGGTTTCCTTCAACCAAATCACCGCCCGTAAATTGTTGACACGCTAGCTAGTAAATAAATCGTCTTCTCCTCTCCCCCAAATCGTCGCGCCCTCCTCCCTCTCCTCTCCCTACAAGACCCTCCCGCCTCCCCTACCGCCCGACCGCCGCCATCCTCCCCCCCCCGCCCCTCCATAACACTTAGTTGGTACAATGGCTTGTGGAATCTTTAATTTGGCTTTTTTTAGCTAAAATTATATATTATTTTGCTTCAATCTTAGTTTAATTTGTTTATATTATTTATGTTTGCGATTGGAGAGATTGAAAAATAATGGGTATATATGTGTAGGTCGAATATACATTGAATTATCCATTGAGTAATGAACCAGAAAGTTTTTATCCTTAGCTTTCAAGCTTTAGTTTTATTCATAATGACAAGTCACTTTCTAATCAAATACTATTTAAGAGCAATTAACTGGAGGCCTCAACTGCTGAAATAGGCCTCAACTCAAGTCGTATTTCCATTGAATTTTTCAAGCTTTAGCTTTATTCATATTATATATGTTGCTCTTGTTGTTTTTTGAACTGAACTAATCTTGTTGTTTATAACACTTCACTTAGTTTTGTTTATATTATATATGTTGCTCTTGTTTTTTAGCTGAAATATTATATTTTGCTCCATAACACTTAGTTGCTCTTGTTGTTTATATTACTGGTCTACTTCAGAAGACAATGTCATTCAAGCCTAATACACATGTGTTCATAGTATAAGAGTATGCTATCAACTGAAATTTTAATTTATAAGTAGATGATGCAGATGTAACTTATAAGTAGATGTATCATGTATACTGCATAGATAGTTCTTATCATGTATGAAACATCCGGTTGTGAATATTGTTTGTTTTTTGTTTATTAAATGTTGTTTTTTCGCTTTTACGAGGATCATGTCTCGTTTGCCATATCCGGAGATGATGGAGATTCTCGATGGAGATCATGGCGCATATGATCATGGTGCATATGATGACTTGAGAGAGTGTGACACTGATGCTCCCACCACCACTAGTAGCTCCGGGGAGAAGCGCACTCGGGGTATAGTTACAATGTCATCTATTAAGAGAGCTCGTAGCAAGGGGAAAACACTTCAGGTAATTTTATTACAATTGAACAGTTTGAAATCGATAAATATATTGATTGATCGTTGAACCTAATTAAATACTATGTTATTGCAGTTATCGTTCAATGAGTATGGACAAGCACTAGGAAAAGAGAGTGAGTCGTTGTCCTTCTACATCGGAGCTGCTGTCAGGAGCGTGATCCCTATCGTGCTGCCAGCCAAGGACTGGCGTAGCCCCAAACTGACTCCTTTGAAGGAAATATTATGGGACGAGCTTACGGTATATTAATTATATATTTATTGAAAGTTGTAGTATGACCCTTAAATTTACTAAATTGTTATGTTATATGCGTATAGACTACCTTCAGAGGTCTTGACCTCACAAAGAAGAAGCAAATATTATGTCGCAATTTGGAGTAATGGCCAAGAATTTCCGGACTTGGTTGAGAAGATGACGATCCAGGAAGCGGGTCTTTACTCGGCTAGTCCGCCTCCTGCGTATCAGAATAGCCCTATGGTGGCTCCATACTGGGAGGAGTTTGTGAGCAGAGCTATGGAGGATGATTTCCAGGTAAAATTGATCAATGTCATTTCCTCAATTTCTAATGCCCTAAGTTTTTCAGTGTTTATCATATTTCTATTATACTGTAGGATCGAAGCAATAAAAATCGCGATCAAGCCAAGTCGATGGAGGTGCGATATCGTGGATCCAACAAAGGTTATGCACGAATAAGAGAAAATATGGTGAGATCAAAATCCTAACTTTTAATTTTTTTTATATATTCACTTTTAATATATCTAATAAAGGGACACGTTCATCACTATCGTAGAAAGAGGAAAGAAGAAAAACTGGAGAGAGTGAGCCTATTGTTACCCGTTTCGACTTATTTCAGACTACCAGAAAGGGTCGAGATGGGAATATTCACGATCCCAATGCACAACGCATCATCGAAGAAGTGGTAATCTATCCATTAATTTATCTTTCAATTACAAACTATTATTTATAAACAAATAATTAAATAATAATCTTTTGTTTTTGTGATTCAGGAGCGTCTATCTCAGACCATGGCCTTTGGCGACATTCGCATGATCGGCCCTGATGATCTGTTTGGACGGGCTATGGGTCGCCAGGAGCATCCCGGCCGCTTACGGAGTGTCGGATATGGCGTGACGAAGACATCTTTAGCAATGGCACCTGGTCTTCAAGCCATGAATATGGTGGGTATACTAACGGAACAGGTTGCCAAGTTGGCTAAAGATGTGGAACGTTTGAGGTCTGAGAAAAGATCGAGCCACGGAATGTCGTCGAGTGGAGCAAGTTGTGAACATAGTGTCGTTAATGCTATGTTTTCAGCTAACCCTAGGGACGACTTTATTGGGACACTTCAAAACGTCTCACAGGTATCAGATATGCATGTCTCACATTTGTTTTAATTAAAGACTAATGTATTAAAATTTTCTAACTAAATATCTTATTCGAACAGCCAACGACCTTTTTGCTACGTATGTCGGAGTATCCCGTCGGTTGGTGGCCCGCGAGCTCGTTACTTGCGACTCCCATGGAATGATTCATGGTCATCCCATCACTCCTGGTTTCGTGAGGGTCACACTCGATGTACCCGTGTCGGAGAGGAGGATTGGTGGTGCAAAAAAATCAATCGATGAAGCCGTCGGGCACTTCATCGAATGGCCGAGCAACTTGGTCTCTAGCACCATGAGGGTAAAATATTTGTTATTAAAGTTCATTATCTTATTTGTGGTTCTAAATAATATTGTAAATTAATTGTAGAATCTGCCGAGGCCCCCACATGAGGCTAAATCGAGGACTCAATCTGCTTATTTAAGACTTGGTTATCCCATGACCGAGAGACTTAGATCAAGATGATCATTTACGGTCTAAGGGTGCACCGGATGGTATCGTCTAATGCTTTTCGATATAAATCACGGTTCCCATGCTTGCTCACTTTCATCGAGAATACTTTTCAAGAATTAAATCCAAATGAGGAACATGTGTCTTGAAGTCTTGAATGACGAGTGGTTGAGTGCAACCACCATAGCCCTTTACCTCGGTATGTGTTTACTAATTCTCAATATTCACTTTTCGTATAGTTTAATTTTCTTTTTAAATATTAATTAGTGTATATATGTTGGTTAAAGATATTTAGGTGAGCTATATCTCTCGAGAGATAACCGAGCAAGTGGAATGTACTCTTCGTCTCCCCAAGTGTCTTGCATAATGGGTGATAGGTACAAACCATGGATGGGTTAGATTAATCACATCTTTGAATCTAAGCGGGAGCGATCATCTCATTTTTTGGCCAACAAATGTGGGGTGGAAGTGATAAACATTTCGTTAAAATTTGTATTCATGTTTATAATATTTGCACATATATATGCTAAATTTGCGATTAATTTTAATACTCTCAATATAATATAGGAATCATTGGGTCTTTGGTCGCCATACACATGAATACATTAAGTGTGTATTTTATGGACCCATTTCGTGATGAAGTTTATTCTAATCATACGATCTCGTTTCATATATGGGCGTAAGTTCATTTTTAATATTCTATACAATGATTTGTTTTACTTTTAAAATTATGCATATTTAATCTATTTTTATTTTTTAATTATAATAATAATAGTGTGATGACGATGTATCGAGTCGTTCAGCCAGAGTCGAGGGCTCAAGATCCGGGTTAAATAAAGTGAACTTGATTAACATTAAGGTAAATTTAATTTAGTAAATTATCAAACTAATTAATATAAAGAAATCATAATTGTAATGTCGTGATTATATTGTTAATCAACGGGTTAGAAATAACGAGATAATGACCATTGTGGTCATTTTGTTTGTTGCTTTATAGAAGATATAATCCGTGCTTCTATAACGAACATTCCTCCCAATGTAAGTCAATTATTGATTTATTTAAATTATTATTGATTGAATAAAAATTCATACTATATTGATTGATTCGTTGTTTGCAGTTTGTCTATGAACATGAGCTCAAGTCTTACTCCAAGAAAAGACTGGAGAAATGGAAAAACGATTGGACGGGGTACCTTTACAATCGTTTCTTATATTCATACGATCAATATTGAGAGAATGTTGTTTGAAATATTGGTAGCATGTAATTAAATTATATATTTGTGATGATATATATTTCATGTTTTTGGTGTATTGGACGTATGTTTATGATTGTATGTTTATATATTTCGATGTTTTGGTATATATATGTGGTTTATGGTTTTATTATAGGATTTTTGGTTTATGTTATATGGTATTGGACGTATATATAAGTTTTGGTTTATAGTTTTATTATAGGATTTTTAAAATATAAATTAATAATTAAAAAAAAAAATATATTGGACAGTTTTCAAATATGCCTATGTAAAATAAAAAACGAATTAAAAAAAAAATATCAGCTTGGAAAGCGGTTATCAACCGCTATCCAAGCTGAAACTTCAAAAGCGGTTAAAAACCGATGTCCAAGTGCTTTTCTTGGACAGCGGGTTTTTATCAGCTGTCCAAGCTTGGAGAGAAGTTATAACCGCTCTCCAAGGTCATTTTTCACAGTTGTCCAAGCCCAAATGTGTATTAGTGTCTAGTTTTTCCAGCGTTCTTCATCTTTTCCAACGAAGACTCCTTTCGGGTAAAAACATGCGCTTTCATTTTTCTTTCAAAATATCTTCGTTCTCCGCATCATCTCGCTACTAAGTTTGTAGTGGCGATTACAATGGGGTGGCCCGTGTGGTGGCGGCGATGACAGTGCACAAGTGGTCGGCGTGGGTGACGATGGCGGTGGCGGGTGGCGGCAAAGTGCGTGGCGGTGGAGTGTATGCAAGTTGAAGGGGTATGAGGGTGAAGAGTTAGTTTAGGAAGTGCAATGGGATGTTTTAATCCTTAGATCAGTGAACTTATCAGGGTGGTGTAGTTCCTAAAAATGTGGGTGCTAATAACCTGTGCCAAATGAAAATAGAAAAACTCCAGGCCTGTGTAATTAATTAAAATTGTTTCATCTCCTAACAAGCTATGTGAAATGACAAAAACTTGTGTAGACTTGATTCATGCTAAGAATTTTATTTTTAATTCATGATATTTGATCCTACCCAGGATATAATATGGGTCAAATTTAGTGGTTTAGAAAAATGTGTTGAAAATTAGTAAAATGGGTCAAGCAATCAAAGTTCATAGAATAGATCTGGTTCATGAGAGATAAACTAATGTGAAATATATAAAATAATATTTTTTTTTTTTTAAGATTTATCAGAGAGATATATGTTATTATATAATATTTGTCACTTTTGTCATAATACATCAAAATAATTATAAAAACTATATTATTATTGACTTGCTCTCAATTGGTGAAATTAGTTTACTTCACATAATTTCACTTAATAGGTCAAATTAAATTATCCCCGCCGGCCGCCGTCACTATTAAAATATATATTTCCTTAAAAAAATGTAGTTTGGGCACAAGTGCATATTAAAAATAATATCTAGTAATGCAAAGTCATTTTATAAGGTAATTTTTAATTTTTGCAGCCTCACAAAGTCGACCATGACTTATTAAACTATGTGTTTGCATCATAAAAAATCGTGTTGTGAGAGATTATATGGAGGCTTGGCAATGGGGGCGGGGCGGGGACAACTCCCCATCCCCGTCCTTACAAAAAATTAAGGCGAGGCGGGAATCCCCTGACGAACCATTCGGGAAAAAAATCGACCCCGTTCCCCGCCCATCCGGAGAATTTCATCCCCACGGGGATTTGGGGAATCCCCGCCCCACCTCTTTTTTTTTTTTAAATCGAATTTTCACAATTTTAATATGAATATAAAATTTTAAAATACAAATTAAATAACAACAATAAAAATTAAATAAAGTTCAACATCAACAAAAATTCGAAATATAAAATTAAGCATACAACATAAATAAAAATTAAAAATAATATATTATTCATCTCATTTGTTCTCTCTCATAGTTAAACAACTTCAAATCTCCGTTTCACGTGCATCAATATCAAGCTTCTCCTTAAAAAAATATAAATAATTTAAATATTATATATATTAGTAAACTATGATTTCAAGATTAAAGTTTAGAATTTTAAAAATATATTTATTTAATATATATATATATATATATATATATATATATATATTAATTTAAATTATTAGGGGCCCTGGAAACGGGCGGGAATGCTATCCCGGCCCGCCCGCCCGACCTTCGGGGGAAAAAAATTCTCCATCCCCGCCCCACGGGGAATTTTCGCGGGGATTTCCCGCCCCGATCGGGGCGGATCCCCACGGGGAACGGGGATTCCCCGCCCCGCTGTCAAACCTAATTATATGTATTGGTTATTTTTATATTCAGCCAATTCTAGACAAGTTGGAAAGAGTAGGTGTTAGTCATTGGAAAATTACTCTAAGGTACAAGTTTTTCTTCAAGATATTCTCTAAGTTACATTCAAAAAAAAATGGTTGCACTTTAGTTCACAGTTTGAACTAAAGTGCAAACTATTTTTTACACAATGTACCTTAGAGTAAAACTGTAGTAATTTTTGTACCTTAGAGTGAGACACCCTTAGTCATTTGAGTCAATGTTAGGACGATCGAGACATTATCATACATCTTATCAAAGTTCTAACTTTTTCATGCAAATTGTTTTAGGAAAATTGCTTAAATTTACAAGTGGTTATTTGTTTACCGTATTATTATCACTTGAGATTCTTTAATTAAGACTAAAATAAATAGGACAAAATTTAAGAAATTGCAACAACTCTCTCGTAAAAAGATAATGGCATATATACGTGACAAGAAATTTTATTTACTGTGTAATAGTATGACTTATTTATTTATATGGTCTCAGTCTCAACCATGTTTTAAAATATATATACGGATATTTAAAATTTATTCTCATATGAACGGATAATTATATATATAACATTTATTCTGCATAGTAAGCGCCGAAGATAAATTGCTAATATTTTGGAAGAATAGTATTATTTGTGTTATAGATTATACCTTATATCATGTATAAAACTATCTCATACTGAATGTCTCCATCTCCTTTAAACAAAAAGTATTATGTGCATCATGTTCACTTGACACCACTATTATTAATCCTTGTAAAAAATCAACACTCTATAAATAAAATGTTGATTTTTAGGTGAAAAAGGGGTAACAAAATAGAGAAAGAATATGTATAATTCACATTTTCAATATACATATAAATGTATTCGACTCTGTTAATATAAAGATGTTTAGTCCAAATAATTTTTGAAAATATATAAAATTTTAAAGTGCGTTTAATTACTATTTTATGTTATAAATTGGGCCCCCTCGGTAAAATTTTCTGGTCCAAATCCTTTGTGCATGAGAGAGGTTTCACACAAGGGACCACTTGGAGAGCTGTTCGAAAAAATAAAGGAGTTCTCCAAGCTTAAATATGTGGTAGTGTAATTATATATATACTGATTATTACGAGATAAAACACACCCTAGTTTGTGGGCCCCACACACACATATATACCTACATAGATGGAAAATCTCCATTATATATATATGTTTAATCACTTGAGAATATCACTGAACTTTTTGTCTATCAATCATTTGATTGTTTATATTCTTCATCTCACACTTGTAACATTGACTCTTTTGTCAGAAAATGGAGAACCGGCAGCATAACTTGAGTGATTCGGTCAACGTAGCAGGGCTTGAGAACCCCAAACTCAACATTTGGACGCATTTTACACAGAATTACTCGCCTGCTTTCCTGAAAAAGGTAAATATATCTACACACACATACACACTCTGTATTAATCAAAGTTTCGGAATATGAAATGAGACACAAGTTATAAATAGTCGATTACTGAAATCTTGACCCTGAAAATGGGACTTCATCCATGTTTCATTGCAAAACCTTTTCATGTATATGTATAATATTGTTGCATGACGCGACATGCCATGTCATTAATTTTACAATTAAACACAAAATCCGCGTATTTTTATTGGATAAATATTTTTGCGTATATCCTGTATTGTTTCATCTTATTAATATTTATGACGTTGTTAATGCATGTCATGTAACTGCACTGATCATCCCATTTAACACAATATATTCAATTATTGGAAAAATGTTTACGTAATGCCCTGTTTCTTCAACATATACATATATATGGCACGACGACGATAATAAATTAAAAGATGAGACTGTACCTACTACTACTAGCTAGTCATGACTCATGTGGTGCAACAGTGGATCCATTAAGTTGAAACACATGCACTTGTTAATTAATGACTACTTTTTTATAAAATAATAATAATAGTGAATTAATATATATTTAAAACAGGTGATTGCAGAGATAATTGCGACATACCTGCTAGTGTTTGTGACATGTGGTTCAGCAGCTCTTAGTGAAAGTGATGAACACAAAGTATCAAGACTTGGGGCATCCGTCGCAGGTGGTCTCATCGTTACCGCTATGATTTATGCCGTCGGCCACATCTCCGGTGCTCATATGAACCCCGCCGTCACTTTAGCCTTTGCCGCCGTTAGACATTTTCCCTGGAATCAGGTTCCAACTTCTAATTTATTCATTATTAAATTAACTATTTAACTAATCTTTATTCATTTCATTCAATGATGTGGACTTCTATTATATGTCTTTTATTTATATGTTCTGAATTTTCTATTGCGAATTAATATATTAATTTTAATTAGTATATACATAAATATTATAAATAATTGGACTTCATGCATGTGGTTGGTTGTATTGATGGATCACATGGGAGATGACGCCTCATGACGTCTGCTTATTCACTAATACACATTTGAGCTTGGACAGCTGTGAAAAAATGACCTTGGAGAGCGGTTATAACCGCTCTCCAAGTATCAGCTGTCCAAGCTTGGACAGCTGATAAAAAACCACTGTCCAAGAAAAGCACTTGGACATCGGTTTTCAACCGCTTTGCAAAATTTAGCTTGGACAGCGGTTATCAACCGCTGTCTAAGTTAATATATATTTTTTTAATTTCGTTTATATGTTACATAGACAGCGGTTATTAACCGATGTCCAATATCTTTGTTTTTTAATTATTAATTTATAATTTAAAAATCCTATAATAAAACTATATACCAAAACTTATATATACGTCCAATATCATATACCATAAACCAAAAATCCTATAATAAAACCATAAACCACATATATATATACCAAAACATCAAATAAATTAATAAACATACACATCACGAAATAAATAAACATACAATCATAAACATACGTCCAATACACTAAAAATATGAAATATATATCATCACAAATATATAATTTAATTACATGCTACCAATATTTCAAACAACATTCACTCAATATCGTATGAATATAAGAATCGATTGTAAAGGTACCCCGTCCAATCGTTTTTCCATTTCTCCAGTATTTTCTTAGAGTAAGACTTGAGCTCACGTTCATAGACAAACTGCAAACAACGAATCAATCAATATAGTATGATTTTTTATTCAATCAATAATAATTTAAATAAATCGATAAATTGACTTACATTGAGAGGAATGTTCGTTAGAGAAGCGCGGATTATATCTTCTATAAAGCAACACACAAAATGTCCACAATTGTCATTATCTCGTTGCATCGGAACCTGTTGATTAACAATTATAATCACGTATTACAATTATGATTTCTTTCTATTAATTAGTTTGATAATTTACTAAATTAAATTTACCTTAATGTTAATCCAGTTCACTTTATTTAACTTGGATCTTGAACCTTGACTCTGAAGGCGACTCCGATACATCTTCATCACACTATTATTATTATAATTAAAAAATAAAAATAGATTAAATATGCATAATTTTAAAAGTAAAACAAATCATTGTATAGAATATTAAAAATGAACTTACGCTTCCATATATGAAACGAGATCAGGGCGATTTGAATAAACTCCATCATGAAATTTGGGTCCATAAAATACACACTTAATGTATTCATGTGTATGGCGACCCAAAGACCCAATGGTTCTTATGTTATATTGAGAATATTAAAATTAACGCAAATTTAGCATATATATGTGCAAATATTATAAACATGAATACAAATTTTAACGAAATGTTTATCACTCACCCCACATTTGTTGGCAAAAAAATGAAATGATCGCTCCCGATTAAATTCAAAGATATGATTAACGAACCCATCCATGGTGCATACCCTATCACCCATTATGCAAAAACACTTGGGGAGACGAAGCGAGTACATTCCACTTGCTCGGGTTATCTCGGAGAGATATACCTCACCCAAATATCTTTAGCCAACATATATACGCTAATTAATATTTAAAAAGAAAATTAAACTATCTGAGAAAGTGAATATTGAGAATTAGTAAACACATACCGAGGTAAAAAAGGGCTATGGTGGTTGCACTCAACCACTCGTCATTCAAGACTTGGCAAGACATGTTCCTCAACGACGAATTCTTGGAAAGTATTCGATGAAAAAGTGAGCAAGCATGGGAACTGTGACGATATCGAAAGCATTAGACGATACCATCCGGTGCACCCTAGACTGTAAATGATCATCGTGATCTAAGTCTCCAGTCATGGGATAACCAAGTCTGAACGCAGTGGAGTCCCTCGTTCTCCCCCTCGATTTCTCTTTAGCCTCATGTGGTGTCGGCAGATTCTACAATTAATTTGCAATATTATTTAGAACCACAAATAAGATAATGAACTTTAATAACAAATATTTTACCCTCATGGTGCTAGAGACCAAGTTGTTTGGCCATTCGATGAAGTGCCCGACCCATTTATTCGATTGTGGCGGCTTCATCGATTGGTTTTGGCACCGCTGAATCCTCTTGTCCGATTACGGGTACATCGAGTGTGACCCTCACGAAACCAGGAGTGATGGGATGACCATGAATCATTCCATGGGAGCTGTGCAACGAGCCTGTGGCCACCAACCGATCGGGATCCTCCAAATAAAGGTAGCAAAAGGTCGTTGGCTGTTCGAATAAGATATTTAGTTAGAAAATTTTAATACACTAGTCTTTAATTAAAACAAATGTGAGACATGACATGCATATCGATAACACGAGAGACTTTTTTGAAGTGCCTCAATAAAGTCATCCCTAGGGTTAGCTGAAAACATAGCATTAGCGACACTATGTTCACAGCTTGCTCCACTCGACGACATTCCGTGGCTCGTTCTTCTCTCGGACCTCAAACGTTCCACATCTTTAGACAACTTGGCAACCTGTTCCGTTAGTATACCCACCATATTCATGGCTTGAAGACCAGGTGTCATTGCTAAAGATGTCTTAAATCCACGCCATATCAAACACTCCGTGGCGGCGGGGATGCTCTCTGGCGACCCCCATAGCCCGTCCAAACAGATCATCGGGGGCGAACATGCGGATGTCGTCGCCGGGCGTCATGGTGCGAGATAGACGACTCTGAATCACAAAAACAAAAGATTATTATTTAAATATTTGTTTATAAATAATAGTTTGTAATTGAAAGATAAATTAATGGATAGATTACCACTTAACCCGATGATGTGTTGTGCACTGGGATCGTGAATATTCCCGTCTCGACCCTTTCTGGTAGTCTGAAATAAGTCAAAACGGGTAACAATAGGCTCACTCTCTCCAGTTTTTCTTCTTTCTTCTTTCTACGATAGTGATGAACGTGTCCCTTTATTAGATATATTAAAAGTGAATATATAAAAAAAAAAAGTTAGGATTTTGATCTCACCATATTTTCTCTTATTCGTGCATAACCTTTGTTCGATCCACGATATCGCGCCTCCATCGACTTGGCTTGATCGCGATTTTTATTACTTCGATTCTACAGTATAATAGAAATATGATAAACCTTTGAAAAACTTAGGGCATTAGAAATTGAGGAAATGACATTGATCAATTTTACCGAAATCATCCTCCATAGCTCGCTCACAAACTCCTCCCAAAGATGGAGCCACCATAGGGCTATTATTCGTCACGCCGGGGCGGGACTAGCCGAGAAGTAAAGACCGGTTCCGGATCTCGTGTGTTACTTCTCAACCAAGTCCAAAAATTCTTGGTCATTACTCGACTTCATGCGACAATATTTGCTTCTTCTTTGTGAGGTCAAGACCTCTGAATGTAGTCTATACGCATATAACATAACAATTTAGTAAATTTAAGGGTCATACTACAACTTTCAATAAATATATAATTAACATACCGTAAGCTCGTCCCATAATCTTTCCTTCAAAAGAGTCAGTTTGGGGCTACGCCAGTCCTTGGCTGGCAGCACGATAGGGATCACACTCCTGACTGCAGCTCCAATGTAGAAGGACAAAGACTCACTCTCTTTTCCTATTGCCTGTCCAAACTCATTGAACGATAACTGCAATAACATAGTATTTAATTAGGTTCAACGATCAATCAATATATTTATCGATTTCAAACTGTTCAATTGTAATAAAATTACCTGAAGTGTTTTCCCCTTGCTACGAGCTCTCTTAATAGATGACATGGTGACTATACCCCGAGTGCGCTTCTCCCCGGAGCTGCTAGTGGTGGTGGGAGCATCAGTGTCACACTCTCTCAAGTCATCAGGATGCTGTCTATCATATGCACCATGATCATATGCGCCATGATCTCCATCAGAATATCCATCATCATCTCCATCATCTCCGGGATATGGCAAACGAGACATGATCCTGTAAAGCAAAAGAAACAACATTTAATAAACAAAAAACAAACAATATTCAAAACTATGCTTAAATCCTCATCTAGTAAGTTAATTGTGTGGTTATACTAGCTTGTACCATTATAGATATATATATACATCTTACTTCATGTTCTTTTGTCCTTATGCACCCTTGTTAGGAAGCAAGGTATAAAGATTAATCATTCTTTCTCAATAATTGAAAACTCAGTTGAACATTTACCTTACAAAAAGTGTTGTACAAGTAACACTTAAAAATGCACAATTCTTTATGATGATTGGCCAACAAAAAAAAAAGCCTTCATTTAACTGAACAGTAATGGATCAATTAACCAAGTAGTTTGGAGGTGTTTAAATCAACCCTTACACAATTGCCAAGTTACAATATAGAAAAGGTTGATGTGCTTCACATTTCTGCTGCTATATAGAAAACCTTTCACAAAATATAGGCCAAATTGTTTCCTAATTAACATATAAAATACTTATTAATTTAGCAATCTCCATAGTGTACTCACCATCATACATCTACAACTTGTTTTTCCCCAAAACTTAAGCAAGTGAGACTCAGTTGCAAGAAACAACATGACAGTTAATAACACGATGGACTAAAATCAATCGAATTTATCAAACTAATGAATCTAAGATCCCAAACACTTTTCAAGTTTCTGAACATCACACTATTACAATATGCATTATGAAATCTCACATCTATTCGCATTCTATCATACATAAAATAAATTTAGTGCATAACCACTCAAAAACAACTATTTCCTAGCATCAGCCCAACAAAAGTTCATTGTAGAACTAACTGACACTTCCAGTATTTTTAATCGGTTGCAAATTTTGGATATATAAACAACTATTTCCTAGCATCAGCCCAACAAAATTTTGGATATATAATCGGTTGCAAATTTCGGTTACAATATAGAACTAACTGAAAATGCATTTGGGATATATAATTCTTAACAGCAAATTTTGGAACAATAGGAAACAAACAAAAATCCATTCACAGAGAAGCACCATCACGCACAATCCGCACATCCCTCATTCTAGATCTTAGTGGTAAAATAGAGGATGAAGAAGACATCAAATAAGAGATAAATAGAGAAAATACCTAGAAATTTCGGTGAACGGAACTGAAAACGGCGGCGGCGGTAGGGGAGGACGGCGGCGGACGGTTCGATTTGGGGGAGAGGGAGGAGGAGGCTAGGGTTTCGATCAATATATATCAGCTGGTACGTTCAATTCGCGATTTGGGAGTATATATATATTATTATACGAACACTTGGACAGCGGTTCATAACCGCTGTCCAAACTTTACCCTTGGATAGCGGTTCATAACCGCTGTCTAAACACTTGCACAGCGTTTCTCAACCGCTTTCTAAGTGCTAAACTTGGACAGCGGTTTTGAACCGCTGTCTATCCTTTTTTTTTTTAATTAAAACCCCTCTCCAAGCTATAGATTGGAGAGTTGTTTGAAAAAAGGGTTGTCCAAGTGCAGCTGTGCAAGCTCAAATGTGTAGTAGTGATTCGAGGTTTGGTTGCTAAAAAATTTAACTGTTATGTACAAAATTATAATTATTAAAAAATACGCTATAGTTTTAAATAGTGAAATTTTTTATATATAACAATGATAATTTTTATACACAATAGTGATAAAATTCATGTATAGATCTGATTCACAGAACTGTTATTCAACGATATTTTTCAGGATTCAATTATTGATGGAATTTAATCGGATAATCCAAGTAAACATTTACACATATTTTAGAATATAAATATATACAACACGTTAACATTAATTAATTAAATTCAACAAGAATGTCAAGGTGAACTTGACATAATTAAAAATCACATAAACATATATTTTACGGTGTAGTTGATAATTTTTTCCTCTTTATACATAAAAAAAATATTTAAACACGATTTAGTTTATTTTATAAAGCCTCGACTCCTTTTGTTGCAGCATTGTAATATAAACTATTTTGACAAATTTAGGAATAAAATTGTAGATGGGATTTGTAGGTACCATTTTATGCAGCCGCACAAGTAACAGGGGCGATTTCAGCCGGACAGACTCTACGTCTTCTATTGCATCCTATAAAACACTTGGGCACCACTTCGCCTTCTGGATCCGACCTTCAAGCCTTAGTCATGGAAATCGTCGTAACATTTTCCATGATGTTCATCACCTGTGCTGTAGCAACTGATACCAAAGCCGTAAGATCATAGTTAAAATAATCTAACAAAACGATACGATTCTTGAATATAAATTAGGATTTGGAAACTATATTTTCTTGTTTTGTGTGTATAGATAGGGGAGCTTGCAGGGATAGCAGTGGGTTCGGCAGTATGCATTACGTCAATCTTGGCTGGGTTAGTAAATTTAACATCAAGTTAACATGTATGAGAATGTTAAGGAAATTAATAATATACACAAACCAATTACAGGCCGATATCAGGAGGTTCGATGAATCCAGCTAGAACGATGGGACCAGCAATAGCTAGCAATTACTACAAAGGGATATGGGTGTATTTAGTTGGACCCGTTTGTGGGACATTGATCGGAGCTTGGTCCTATACTTTTATTCGGGTTTCGGACAAGCCAACCGCATCTGTAACTCCGCATTCTTTTTCGTTCAATATCCGACGGATGAGGAGCAATGATGACATCATCTCAACTTATGACAATCATACCCATGTTTAATCTACTTTTTCTGGCTTCTCCTTGTACAAATGTAAAAATCATTGCATTACGTCTGGATTTGTGACTTGTTTTCTCAATGAGAAATGACTAAACATCTACAATCCACGATCTATCATTTATGTATACGTAACAAATAGCACGTCCACAAAAACTTGTGTGAACAAATATATATATATATATATATATATGAGTAATGATATAGAACCAACTATCTGGTTTTTTATGGAACCAGGATTAATGACGGTCATCATGCAACTATTCCTAAATCATGAATCATAAACCCTAAATCATGAACCATTCGGTCGGGTAAACCATGAACCACGGGGCGGTTCGATTCCGCCGAGTTGGGTCGGGCGGGTAAAAAAAAAATGTAATTTTTTTTTCTGTTCAGTTTTATTTTTTCAATTCAATTCAATTTTTCTTTTTACCCGGTCCGGACCCAAACCCGGCTCGAGTGGTTCATGGTTCACCCGATCCGAATGGTTCATGATTTAGGGTTTATGGTTCATGGTTTAGGGAATAGTTGGCATGACACGTCATTAATCTGGTTCCATAAAAAACCAGATAGTTGGTTCTATATCATTACTCTATATATATATATATATATATTTACTGTAAATCTGACAAAAATGTTTTGTGTTTACTAAAATATGAAAATTCAAATTCAAATGTACGAAATATCTAATCAATTGTCCAGAGAAAATATTGATATGTCAAGATAAACATCAAAACATTTAATCCACTAATTCTAACAATAAATTGAAGGTACTTTAAAAAAAAAACAATAAATTGAAGGTTTGTGAACAGTGCAATATATATCTCACCGTATCCCACCAAGCCTAAAACAATCCCATCCATAATACAAAACGAGCCCATATTTGATGGATAATAAAAACCAGCAGACATCTAATGTCAACAAGGTTGACACAATTCATACACGGTATCAAATTGTTTAAATTAGGAAAAAATCATTGTTTAAAATGAGAAGCATCATGCCAAACATTCTTCACTTTCTAATCACATCCAAACAAATAACTAGGCAAAGGAACCTGGAAGGAATATTTACATGTGATACTCCAAATGAAAACAAAACGAAGGAGTAAACCATGATCATGACTTTACTTGATGCTACGATAAAGAACTTAAGAAACCTGCTCACAAAACACAAAATTCCTGGGTTGATAGTGATACTCTTGGTGCAATAACTATCCATTTTATAGATTCCGACAAGCCGATCAGCCAATTAAAACATGTTGTTTCGAACACTGCAAACGAATTTTTATCTTTGTTTTAAAAGTCATAAGAAAATTTTAAATAAGGAAAAGATCATAACTGAATTGTTGCTGATGAATAATTCACTTTGGGTAACGAAGATAAATTCGAATTAAATTTACGTACCCATGCAAGCCATGAGTCACGTGCGCACCATGAGTGAAAATCACACCTGCTTATTATTTTTTAGGAAAAGTGTATGTTGCCCCAGGCACTGTTTGGTTTCTATCATCATGTTATTTATTTATTGATCACTAAATATAATACCCTCCGTTTCACTATAATTTTCTCGTTTTATTTTTTTGTGTTTTAATTAAAAAATAATAATAAAATAATAAAAGTGAAGGGTAATTTTAAGTATTGGGAGAGATAAAAAAGATATGTAGAGTAATTAGTAGAGTCGTGAATGATAATTTTTGTAATATTTTGTGAAAAATAAGGATAAAAATTATGAATAGTAAAATTATTTGTTTATTTATTTTTATATAAATACACTTATAAAAATTTATAGTTAGACGGATAAAAAGATAAATTGTGTATTAAACTTCTAATATTTTGGAAGGATGAATATTATTTGTGTTATAGATTATAGTAGTTTGTAAAAAAGATTTGATATCTCCTTTTAAAAAAATATGTCTCATGTTTTATTCTAACTTGTAAAAATCAACACTCTGAGAAAGGGGTAACAAAATAGAGAAAGAATATTTAATTATATTTTCTACTATAAATGTATTTTTATATATGTTTAGTCCAAATAATTTTTGAAAAATATAAAAATTCTCATTTATTTAACTATGATCTGCGGATCTAAGAGAGTGGGACCAAGTGAATATAGTAGTTTGTAAAGATTTTATATTGAAAAATATGTCTACTGTTTTATTCTAACTCGCTCTCACAAATAGCGGTTTGTATATTCTACTATCTTTTATATATGACAAAGTCTCAATATATTTAATGGATCAAATATTTTTTTTAAATGCCTAATATATTTAATGGATGCATGTGAGTGCTTGCGGTGGATAAGAAACTCACTCTTTATATATATTGTATAATGTAATGCTTTACAGTCGATTGAATGATTAATTGATCATACATAATATTCGGACTGGAAAGAAACCCTACTGCGAAAAGAATTATAATGTCATATATATCTCGACATATATGATATATGTACAACAGTACAAGATTGTGAGACTCTTAAGTGTGGCATCATTTTTACTATTATTTTTCTTTGTTTTTTTCCTTTTGTCAAATAAATATAAATTCATGTTGCATATAGAGATCTTTTATCTTTAAGGTTGTGCTTGTTTTAGGACTCATACGGATGGACTTAGAACTTTGCGCTTCCCGTCTCATACGAGTTTGAGATTTAAAGTTTGGTTATAAAACTCATATTCAATCCATACATATAAATACCTATAAAATTTATTATTATTATTCTCAATACATCACACTTTATACAATTTATTACTCTTCTCAATATAATATAATAACACAACATCAATCACTATTAAACATTGATTTGACATAAAGTTAAATCTTATCCTAATCAAATCTCAAAACAAAAACATAAATTTACTATTCATCAAGGATTCTAAATTCTTGAATTCTAAAACCTTTTTTTTTATCGGACAAAGTTAGATGTTAGTTGTTAGTAATTAGTACACCAAACACCAAACACCAAAATACTCTACGAAATCATCAATCCACATTATAACTCTCACAACTCTAAATTCATTCTCAGATAAAATCGAACATGAATTCTAAAACCTTGACTTGCTCCGCGACACTTAAATAAAAAAAACACAGCCTATGACTTTAAAATATGTGTAAGAGCATGTCATGACCTCACTGATGAGACAAATATGTTTTTAAGGTAAAATTAAATTACTTATTATTTAATAATTAAAGATGAGGCGCACTTGTCTTACGAACATAATTTAGTTGAATATGTTTCCACTTAAATTTATTCTTAGTATAAAATTAATATTATTACACTTATAAATTAATATTATTACACTTATCAACTGATATGATTATACTTATAAATTAAAATCATAATATTAAATGCTTTTGATATTAGTTAATAATAGAATTATGAATTTGTAAATGTAATGATATCAATTTTATATTTTAAACAAGTTTCACAAGAGAATTTGTGAATTTAGTCATGATGCTTTAATATTTTAAAAGGCGTTAATTTATATTAGTTTGTAGTCTCTCTCGAATATGAGACCTCTTATATGAATTTGTATAGTTAAAGATATACCTATCGAAACTTCTTGTAGAAGAAATAAATTTGTGACATTCTTGTACAAAATCACTCGTTGATCATGATGTATCGTGTTATAATTTAATAAATATTATTTTGCCTTATTATTTAAAATAATATGTATTCCTTTTAGACAGAGAATTATATGCACTGTTGCAGGAATATTAGATTTGTGTAATATTCAATGCTGGAGAGTGCATTTCTTTTGTTTTGAAACATCCACCTTTAGACCCCTTCAAAACCCATGAATCTGACTTGCCCGGATTCAAACTGTACCTGAAAATGCACTTTCACAAATTCATAAATTCAAGTAATTCATCAAAGTTAAAAAATCTCTCCCATTTAAAGATAACTCCCTCCTCCGAACTCGATAATAAAAAACTGACCAAAGCATTCTTTTGACACGAAAGATTGAACAACTTTGGAAACAAATCCCTCAACCTACACTTATCAACTATTAAAAATTTAATATTTTCTTTAAATTGAATACCCACTGACCCCGTCCATAACTTGTTTAGATCCCTCCACCTCAATGACTATTTTTTTGACTCTCTCTCACCAACCGACTAAGTACTCAAGGACCCATACTTAGATCTAATAATATTTGAGAGACACCCATAAAAGATAAAACAAGTTTATATAATTCAGAAGGAGGGAGTAGAACTTATTACGCTTTCAGTTTTCTATGAGGTTCCGTGTGGATTGATGAATTTGAAATATGTGGATTTCACACACAAATCACCACTCTCTCCATTTGAGTTCAATGAATTTACAAATACTTAAATTTGAGTCTAGTTTAAATTGATGGATTTCAAATCCTCATCAAAACTATGTCATTTGAAATTTTCTTTCCTCTCCCTCCTTCACTATCTTCCCTTCTCTCTCATTTCTTAACAATTCATGATTTGAAATATATGTCTTCTTACATTTATTATTTTAAGAAATTCATTCATTTCAAATTTTCATATCTAAATGGTAGGGGTGAAAACGGATCGGATATGGACGGATAGTGCTTATACCATATTTTTTTCTCGAATTCGGAGTCGGATACGAAAAAGCCGAATTCGAATACGAATTCAGAATATTCGGTATACGGATACGGGACGGATATCGGGCGAATCCGGGCCAGATTCGAATAACTATAATCGGATAATATATTTCAAACGAAAATCATCAAAATGTGATTGAAACACATAAAAAAAACTACCTATGCAATATATCATAGAAGTTCTAATGCAAATTATAAAAATTATATCTACTGCTAATAATATGAAACTAAAAGATATATCATTCGTAATCATCACCACTTCAGCACAACATAACACCTACATAAGTATTAAGTACTAATATTACATTATTATATATATATATATTAATATAAAATATAAACCAGAGATTTATCCCACCTGGCCACTGGGCTCCTCATTTGAATGGAAGACCCAGGTTCGATTCCCTTTAGGAACGAATTTGAAGTTATAAGGTGGATTGGAGATTTCGTGGAGTATTTGGGTGTTTGGTGTACTAACTACTAACAACTAACTTTGTCCGATCAAAAAAAAATATTTAAAATTAAAAAAATATTTTAAAAAAATAATAATAAATAAAAAATCCGGATATCCGGATAATATCCGATAAAATATGGGAAAACTCGAATACGGTCGGATATTATGTATTCCGAATCCGATTTCAAATCCAAAGTCAACTATTCGTATCCGAATCCGTATCCGCCCGGATACTAATTTTTTATATCGAATTCGATACCGATGGGATACGACTCCGGATCGGTCGGGAAATATCCGATCCATTTTCACCCCTACCAAATGGAGCCAAATGGAGCCTGAATGAATTTATATTTATTAACAGAATGAGTATACTAATGGAGTATATAAATGTACAAATAAACCAAGGTACCAAACAGGCCTTAAGATTCAAATGAAAGCTGCGCACTGTTAGTAAACAAATGATAAAAGAGGTCCAAAGAAGCAATAAATAATGCACTAGTTACGAGAATAAAAACAGAGACAGTAAACCCACCCTCCTCGAATATTGCCAAACAGAGCCTTGGTAACTGGATAAATCTCACGCAACATATCAATCTATACACACACATTTCCGATCCCAAATAGACCAACATTACCAATCCTCTACATACAAGATTATCTGTATCTATATCCGTGCATATGAAGTAAAAAAATTCACACGCGCAGAGACTGATAATGGCCTTCACAAGTCGGTTTTTTGTTCTGCTCTTCCTTGTTTTCTTAGCAATGGCGTCGGGTCGAACCGGACCCGGTTTTCTCTACACCAGAACCAGAGGAAAATGCACCCCACAGTATGTATACCCTCTTTAGTGTGTATTTTTAAAAGTATTAGTTGTTTCACTGAAAAGTATTAGTTATCTTCACTGAACAGTATCAGTTGTTTTCAGTGAAGAATATTACTTATTTTCACTCAGTATTGTATCGGACTGTCGGTATTGTAACAGTATTACTTGTGTATGTTAAACAGTATTAGTTGTGACCAGATTCAAATCCAGATCTGATTTTAATTTATTTTAGGTATTGGAGTAGCAGGGGAGATTCATGGCCGAAAATGGTGCCGCATTCGTCGACGGTGTCGAATGTGTTCGGGTCGAGGGCGTTCGAGCGGTACCGAGCGGATCTGACGGTGGTGGAGGCGGCGGCGGGGGACGGCGGCGGAGAGGATGTGTTCGGGAGGCTAGTGAAGGAGGCGACGGCGGCGCTGGTGAACTCGTACGCCAGAAAAGGGTACCCATACGCCGCGTGGGAAGTGAAGACGCTGCTCATTCAGGCCATGGTTTCGGAGAGCGCCGCCGCGGCTCAGGCGGAGAAGTTTTTTCAGGCGAATGAGAATTGTGGCTAGTGTTGTGTTTGGAAATTGGAACTGGGGAATATTTCTGGGTTTGTGAAAATGATGGGTTGGAGTTTGATTTTCTGAATCGTATTAGTGGTTGTAAGTATTAGTATTACTTCTTTTTTGTTGTGATATGAATGTAGTAGCGATTAGTGGTAATAGCAGTACGAAAATACAATTTGAATTTTATCTGAGATTTTTTTGGATTTGGTTCTCCTTTTGTGCCGATATTTTCTGTAAAAATATGAAAATGTTGATTAAAATACGGAAAACTAAACAACAAGTGAAAATGTTCACAATAAAGAATGTTTGTCGTTTGCGTGTTGTTCTATAAGCTGTAATCGAAAAATTATTCTTTGTTTCAAACAAGTGTTTCAACTTTCAAAACAATAAATAATATTAATCCACTAGTTAAATCTTTGTCCTATGCTTCCAAAAAAAGAGAAAAATATCAAATCTTTTTTTTTTTTCGAAAAATAACAATAAATAATATTAATCCACTAGTTAAATCTTTGTTCTATTACTTTTGCAGTTCCCGAGGGTTTCTATTGAAACTAGCTCAAATTAAATAATTGATTTTTTTAAAATATTACCACTCAATGTGTCCGACAGCTGTATAAAAAAATAAATCTTTTAATAGAACTTCAAGGCTTCACAGTTACTTTATATAAAAAGATGGACGAAGCCTGAAATATTTTATCTCAAAAATCAGGAAAACCTCAATTTCAAAATTTGATAATATAAATAGTCATTACTTGTGAGATATTGACCGTACCATTATTTGCTACTTTGATCAATCCATTCAAAGAAGCTTAACATATCTTCCAACATATTTACCCGTAAATGCACTACGTATATAGGATTTAGCTCACCTTCATTTCGACTTCCACAATTAAAAGAATGATTTAAGATTCCTAATATTGCTAGAGAACATTTTTAACTAACATTTCAATCACATATATAGAAATATAAGGACAACATACTCAAATAAACACCCCACCTATTTTTAGTTAATTTTTTTTGGTGGATTGTTGCATTAGTACATGTTAATTCCTAGACATCCAGTGAAGTATATAAATCTTTATAGGAGTCGTTAGGTCATATATACAGTTGAGAAAATTTGTCTCATGTCCCTAATGCATATTTGAAGAATTGAATGTGAATGATTGAAATGTTTATCGTTCTAAAAACACCAAAATATACCTTAAATTCTCCACCATGAAGAGCCCCGTTTTGTTCAATACACCGTTCCTTTTATCTTCAAAAAATATAAGAAACCTACGAGCAAAACCAGGAGCAGCAATTAGTTTTTTCAATACACGTAGATAAGCTGGTACTTGCTAGAATATAATATCAATTGTAAGTTTGTAACTAATAAGTCATGGATAAGATTTAGGGGGCAGTCCTTTTATATGTAAGAGATGTTTATTTGAAATTCTGATTAATAAAAGTTCTAACTACTTGATTTATAACACTAAGATATTATAATAAAAACATGTTTGACCCTTGGAGCAAAACCATAGGTCTGTCCTTTATATAGACTACCAACTAAAAGTAATGCATTGTTTAGCTTTAACGTTAACAATGAGCCGTTTAGATAATTATTTCATGGTATAAAGCACTAAATAATACTTAGGATGTAAAATAACAATTATGATTACCATGTCCATCCCTTGCAGTTGTAACCATGCCCACATGTGAAGCAGAAAGTAATTCACACATATTTGTACATATAATGATAATTTACAGTAAGCGGAAATTGTTCAAATAACTGATGAAAGAGTACTGAATATGAATTAATACATTCGTCCTTGAGAACATTTAGCTTTTAGGTTTCCTAGAGATTATAATTATTTATAATCACAAGCTTGGCTGAAAATGAGTTGATAGTACAAGAAGATGAGTTGTTAAAAGCATGGATCCGAGAATATTACCTTTAGATCTTCATTTGGATCTTCATTTGGATATTAGTCGTCAAATGTGGGCAAGTCAATGCGGGCAATTCATCGGAGATCGTTGTTCGTTACTTCTAGTTATATACTCTTTCAATCTCAAAATCGTTTCAACATTTACTGTTTATGCGTAGCTTAATGTGAAAATTATTTGTTAGTATAAATTGCTTTTTGGTGAGTGTTAAATCGTAAAATAATGACATGTGATGTAAATAAAAAAGAATAAATTTGACTTTTATGTGAAAAAAATAATGATATGATATGTAATATATTATATATAGATGTATTGATGGTAGAGTTTATAATTTTATATCGATGTCATTGTTTTTTTCCTATTTTAAAAAATGTTCAATTAAATACGAGACATATCTTTTTAGTAAATGTTTAAACGATTTCGAGACGGGGAGAGTATATGATGAGATACCTACTAGTGGGCCAGTTGGGTATACACTCATGACTCAACTAAATTGAAAAGGTAATTTTATTTAGACAAAGTCTCCTATGAAAATTTGCATACATGAAAAAAAAAATTATTTACACATAAATTTTATATATGGTAAAGGTAAGACAAAGTTGAGTGGTTCATGGTTCACTCGGCTCCAAGTGGTTCATGGTTTACCAGACCCGAATAGGTAATGATATAGGGTTCATTATTTAGTGTTTAGGGTGTAGATGGTTCACCCGGCCCGAATAGATTATGATTTAGGCCGATTTTATAGTTTTTCATACATGAAAATTTTCACACTAGACCTACTCTTTTATTTATTCAAGCAAAAAATGTCGTAAATAATTTATATTTATAGCTCGCAATTTTTCAGATAGAGTTGGATAGATTTCACTTCGTAGTTATTAGAATACGCGTTTGGAATTTAATTTCCGTATATTGAGTAGTGGGCATGACTCATGAGGTGAACGCTCGTAAATTGTACGCAATTAAAGAATCTATTCAAGTTGCTAAAGTAGTGAAAATGCAAGAAAACAACATATATATACATTATTCGCTAATTCGAGTTTCCTGTTTCGGTGGTAGGATAAGGCTTATGCTGTTCAACTTTATTGGTATAACAATTCGTACATTCCAACCTAATACTAATTATTATTAGCTAAATATGGTATGGATTCAGGGGCATTGTGTTTTCATAGTCCATTTTAAAAATATACAACTTTTTATATTGAAATATATAATTTATTTACATTGAACCGTGTAATTATTAATATGAATAAATAGTTGAATGGTTCAGTGTAAACAACATGCATCTTTCAATACAATAAGTTACATAATTCTGAAATGCACTATGATACACCTGGATTGGATACATACAAGACTTAGCCAATTATTATTTATTTTACAGAATCATTATATCTACTCAAACATTCCAACTTAATTTTCTTGATTAATTTTTCTTAATGAACAAGCTAATAGATTCTCTTTTATGTTAAAAAAGCTTAGGAATTAAGTGAGGAGTGATGCTATCCCATATTTAATAACACTAGTTTATGACATTGGTCCCACATTGATTCTTCTTTATTCCTTGCAAGAACTATAAAACATCCTCTTGCATATAAATCTTTATTCCACTCCATTGCTATCAATTTCATTTTTCTTCTCTCTATTATAATTATAATGCGTTGTTTGGATTTGAAGAAACTGCTCCCCCACAAAAAGGTGTGGAAAATGTTCACAAATAAGCTGCCTCTCAAACTCATATTCATGAGATCAAAGGCAAACAAGAAACACAAAAACAGATCATACAAAACCTCAAAGAAACTCACATTGCCATCACTTTCCATGCAGCCCAAAAAATTCAAGAAAAAGCCTAATCCACACACGTTGATTCATCATAAGAATCACCACCGTTGCTTTCAGAAACGGGCCCCCGTGTTCGTTGATCACCTCTTTGTGGAGCCCGTTTCGGTTGTGACAGAGCACGTGATTCCAGCAACGAAGGAGAAATCATCACCGTTGGACAACAGCTTGAAGAGAAGTGAGATTCTTGTTGGAAAAAGTAACCGGGCCGAATCCAGCAACGAAGGAACCCGGCCCGAATCAAGAAGTGAAGTTGATGATGAGAGTATGGTTAGTGCAGATGATGTGTGGGAGTCAATGGAGTTGGCTTCACCACAAATGAATGAGATCAATGAACGTGCCGATGAGTTTATAGCTCGGTTTCGGGCCCAGATGAATCATCAAGAAATGATGGCCCGTCGTTTGTAGTACTTTATTGTATCATAGGTGGTACCTTTTATTCTTTTTTTGTGTTGGGGATGATGTAGGACTAAGCAAATGAATCATCAGTTGAGATGCAAATATTTTTCAAATAAGATCAGGAGATGAAATATTGAATCATCCAGTTGATGTACAGAAATACTAGCAAATATTTTTCAAATAAGATCAGGAGATGAAATATGTAGGTACTATAGCTACAGATTTGGACGGAATAATTTTTTGGATAGTGATTGTAGGACAATATGTTAACGAGTTTATAAATCTAGACCATTAAATTTTAATTTGGATCATTTAGACCTGTAAATTAAATTTGTCATGTAACATATTAGCCCGGATTAAGCCACACATTAGCAACACGTGACAAATCAGCCCAAATTGGGGCACTTAGGGCCAAATTTGGCCTTAAATGTGTGAAATTAAAAATATAATGGCCTAAATGTGTTTGCTCCCAAACATAATGTCCTACCATTGCTATCCTGAAGTACGTGCCAAAAGAGGACTTGACTAAAGCATTTGATCGGCTGAACTGAAATGGATTTATAAGAAATGTACCATTCCGAGCATACATGAAGCCTTAACAAACTAAACTATTGAACATCAATATCCTGAAGTTAACATTTAACAGACTACACAATTGTGCTTACATAGTTACATTGAGATATTTTCATTCAAGTATAGCTCAACAAGTCATAAAAGCTTTCCACAGTTTTAAACACACTTCCTCTCAGGTTTTTGGCAACATAGCATCATACGATGAAGATCCATTTATGAATTTACAACTTAATATCACAAACAAGCAACCTGGGTCCATAATGCTATTGATAATTCTACCGAATTTTAATGCAGCAAGTCTTTCATAGGATCATCGTGATGGACCTTCTTCATCCTGTATGCTTCCATGTCTTCAGGTGTGACCTGCAAGCCAAAGAATCGTCAGAACCACAAACACACAAGATAAAAAATTGTATGAACCTAGTTCACAGATCTGTGAACTCCATTGATCCCACACAACAAATCCTAAATGGATCTTATTTACAAGGTTTTGTTAGATCCATTGTGAACGGGTCAAAAATGGGTTGAAGTTCACACAAGTGTTACTCCAAACAGGATATGATTGTAGCTGAACAACATGATCATATTGCATCAGCGTACCTCATCGTTCCACTTGACGTTATATTTGCGTTTTCTTTCATCTTTCTCCACTCTCCTCCTTTCATCCTCCTACATGACCAAATTTCAGATATCAATAAGGTACAGGTGATACTTTACCCAGAAAATGAACAACACGTTTAATACTATCAAGAATAAGGTCTCATAACATAAAATTATATCAAGAGGAGAGCAAGTGTTGGTGTGTTATAAGAAATAAGGAATCAGATTCGAAAGTTTCACCTTCTGAAGTGCTTCAGCAAGTTTCTTCTGGTCCAAAACTAAATCATCGGGTACTTCAGATCCCCAAGTTGCCATCCTTTTCTCCTCAACAGGTGCTAGTGCCTCTGGTAAAAATAACAAATGTGGAATTTTAGGAAACATAACATATATTGGTTACAACCGGAAATCATCTTATCCATAATGATACAGTAGCTATAACTTTCCAAATAACATATGTTAGAGTCTTATTTTTGTATTTAATTGATGTCCTATAGTGTTTTTTGAAAGATTGTCAGAAAAATAAGTTTTAACTGAATCATATCCAAGGAGAGAATTCAATAGTATTACCAATTTAAAATTCAAGTACTCCAATATTAAGTTGCATTGAACACCGCATAGAACATTAAATACTTTCTACATAGACCATTTCAAAAAATGAAAACAATTTCATATACATTTGCAGAACAATTCATGCCTGTGCAATCACACTAACCACACAAGAAACAAAAAATGAGAGATTAGAAGGGGGAAAAAAAATCTAAACTTCTTTAGAAAAGTTAGTCTGAATTCTGAACATTGTCCCAATAAATTGCCATGTTCATTATTCATGACGGCCCAAGGTCGCAAGAGATCGAGGGGGTTGAGGGCGTTTTAAAGAAAATATCTTTCAGGGTTTTACAAACCCCTAGGCCAGAAAAGCTCTTCACAGTTTGATTCATGATCTACTTCCTACACTAAATTCTACTTTTGCCATCACCAAAATATATAATAAATTATTGTTACCTTCAGAGGCTTCCTTGCGAGCAATATTAGCTTTCATAAGATCAGCTGCAGCTTCTGCAGCCTCAATACCAGCAGCACCAGTACAGTAACTGTTCCTAACTGTCTGCTGGCAGCATTTGTAGCCCCACTGATGATCCTTCCACCATGAACCCCAAACACTTGTGTGGTTATTTGCAAAAACATCTTCTTCATACTTGCTCTTCGGAAGAGACATCTCCTGCGAACATCACACTAAATAGGTAACCCCTTTCAAAGATTAACAGTCAATCAAAATTGCAGGTGTCTTGGACAGGGTTTCATATTATTCTCAGTTATCTCTTCTCTTAGAGCCCATTTGACTGAGCTTATAAGCTCCTTTAAACAGCTTATATAGGAGGAACTTATAAGCTCTCTAAAAGTGTTTGGTAAAAAAGGATGATTAACAGCTTATTAGCTCTAAAAAATAAATATCAACACCCAAAAACTTATAATAGATTTTTTTTTTTATTATAAAAAAGAAAAATCACTTCACACACCCCACCCACCCCCCCTACCCAACCTTAACATTAAAAAAAATTATATGATTATTAAAATTTAAAAGTTATTTCTTTCATATTATCGAAGAGCGTATAAGTTTTATTAGCCAAACACCTTAATAACTTATAAGCTACTTAAAAATTACACCTTATAAGCTCTTAAAACAACGTATAAGATGTTAGAGCTTAGAAGATATGTAAAACAAGCTTAGCCAAACAGGCCATTATTTTTATCCTTCCAACTTCTTCCAAGAGAAAAGACGGTAACCACTAAACATCAGCATACATCCACTGCAGTTTGATAATCTTAAAACCAAAAAACAGATGGAACTGAACCAAAATAACATCGGTAACCAGACAGAAGATAAACTATCAAATATCACTGCAACTCAGCAAGGAAGCCAGAAGCAGAAAATAATATTAAGGGATACAAGCAATTTGCAGGAAAGCAACAAAAAAATGAAGAGACTCCACTTTGGGATTCTGGGATAAAACAACAAAGGTAACATAGGCATTTCATAAAGTAGCAGAAGAAGCAAATTAATACCTGGCCTTTTATGATTCTGCCAGCACGATCATACTCAACCTCTCGCTCACTTTGACCGAGTAGAAGTTCTCGTGGAAGCACTTCATCAGTAGCAGCATTGCCATACTTCTCCATGATTTTATCTTTGGTATGATACTTCAACTTCTCCTTATTGATTGCAAAATTCTTATAAAGTAATTCAGCTTGTGAGGGAGCTGCTTGCATATGAACATCATGACCCTTTTCAAATGCTTCCCAAGCATGAATATTGAGCTGCTTGAATTCCAAAGCTTGACCACTCACTCTATTGACGTTGTCTCCCTATAAATTCCACTTATTAGGGTGCATTTCACAACAGGAGAGAAAGGAATGCAGCCTCATTTAGGAAAGATGATATACTTACAGTGTAGAACTTCTCATTTGGATCTGTGTCTGGGAGAGGATCCTCACGCATAGAACGGGTTTTGGGATCGTAGTGGGCTGAGTTAACGTCAAGATTAAGAAGATACTTAGCAGTGTCCTCTCGAATACGCAAATTTCTGGTTAGAGGAGGAAAGTAGTTAGATACAACTTCAAATTTCAACCCTCAGAATTGGTGTGAAGAATCATTAACCCAAGGAAATATCACCCTCATCAAGAAGAAACAGGAACATAAGCCTGAGGGAAAATACTTCTATGCACCAGTTGCACCATGCAACTCAAGTGCATTTTTAAATGGCTTTAGTTGTTTTCCTAAAAGGTATTAGCTGGTCAGTATTATCTGTTTCACTGAACAGTATTTGTTGTGCACCCTAGTGTTACTCATGCCTGAGAAGAGTCCCTTGACTCACTTCGTTAAAATCACAAGCATGCTCCAGTAGATATTGAATATAAAAACTTGTGGCAGAGATGCATAAAAGAGGTAAAAGACAGAAAGAATACAACATACCTAACAGTTCCTGTGCTACCACCACCAGTAGTACGCACACGCTTTTCAACCTTTGCGAAGTCCATCTGTTTGCTCTCATCAACCTTTGCCTCATCAATTTTCAGCGAGTCCTCGTTATCTTCATCATCACTATCACCATCTTTATTTTCATCATTTTGATTATTATTTTTCTCTTCCAGTTTTTTAAGCTGCTGTTCCTTCAAATATTTGCTTCTTGCTTCATCCCTGGCTTCATATCTCTGAATCACATGTTTATATGATGCAGCATCATATCCATTCCATCGATCTCGCTTTCCATCATAATCAAGCTCAAAGGTCTCTATCTTTTCATCTGGGGCAATACTTTTTCCTGTCCATTTAGCTCCCAATTTGCGGGGTCTTTCTACACATGCCTTCTTATCATGTGTCATAGCACCACAGCTGCAGAAGAGAGACAATTCACAGCCAAAAATCATAAGCTCAAGTTGTATAAAAAAGGAACCTATCAAATATAAAAGATATGTTCTATTTTGTTCTCTAGGAGTAGACATAAACACATAAGGGACATACTTTTCACAAGCACCCTTTCTGAACTTCTCAGCCTGAAAGGTCTTTGCACCTCTGTCGTACCACGACTTGGTATAGTTTGGATCAGACTTCCACTTCCTTTGATGTTTCAAACTCTAGAAAAGCATATCATAGACAATGAGAAATCCATATTTCCAGCTCAAATAACCAATTGTGTGAAAAAGAACAAACCAAAACAACCAAACATAACCATGCAACATACCGGTCTCTCTGCATTAAGATACCAAGGCGCAGAAGACATATACTGCGGAATGTGAGGGTTAATTTCCTTTCCATCTTCATCCAATTCAGCAGGGGCGAGCCCAGCTTTACGTGCCTCTTCTAATTCAAGTTGTTTCCTGTGATCCTCCCTTGACTTAAACGCCACTGCAATCCCAAAATCACAAAAGTTTCAACACTAATAGCCATTCAAATGATTTCCCAAAACCAATAGTACGCTAAAAAATAAGCAAAACTGGAAACAAAGGATTTCGAAACCCGATTTCCTCCAACAATTAACGAAACCATACTTGAACTACCAAGGGATGAACTTGATCAGAATTATCAATCAGAAGACAAAAATACGATCGCTGGTTAAACTATTGTCTATTTCCGATTAAATAATGCATCAAGCAAAAGAGAAAAAATATGGCCTTAATCAGTAGCCAATAAATTCGAAGACGGGAAAAAAGAAAAGCATAATAAAAATCGGTAGTTCGAAAAATATACGAACAAATGATGAATTAAAATCAGAAGTGCAAAAATTAGTACCTGACGCAGTTGCCATGGCTGCAGAGCGAATTAGGATTGATGATTACGTAGAAATTGGTAACCCTAGATGCAAATTGGGTGGTGGTGGGGGGGGGGGTTGGGAAGAAAAGCCACCGCCAACGATATAAAGGGGGGTAGGAGTAGGAGATCGGGAAATATAAAAGGTTATTATATTATTCAATTTAATATAAATTGCTATCATCCGATGGATTATATTATATGGTTAATTTGTTTGCGGGTCTATTTATAGTAACTTTAAATTCTGGGTATCATTATTATAATTTATTATATTGAGCTGAATTAAAATTTTAATATTTTTTTAAAGAAAAAAAATTAATATTTTGAGTTGCTAATTAATGATTTGTGTTCATATATGATATTTTGTTTATGTATATATTATTGAGTGTAATTGAAAAAATTGCAGTCACATTTTTTTTTTATCGGACAAAGTTAGATATTAATTGTTAGTACCAATCACTCAAATACTCCATGAAAATCGTCAATCCATCTTATAACTCTCATAACTTCAAATTCATTTTAGGGGAATCGAAGCCTGCCTCCCATTAAAAACGGAAAACCCAGCCATTCAATTTAGTTAAAAAATTGCAGTCGCATGACTTTGGATTTGCATCTTATGTTTACCAACTAGACATATTTATAACTTTTTTAAATATGTACTTAATTAATACTTTCAGTGTGTTATCTATATGATAAACAACTTTAAATAATTTACAAATTATTTTTTATATACAATGTATTAAATTAATTTTAACGAGCACTATGTTTAATACGGGGTCTCATCTAGAATTTTTTTTAAAAGCAAAATATCACTAAAAATAATAGAATTCAGCCACTGTTGATTAACAAAAGGGACTCCGAAGGCGCAGTTCAGGAATTAACAAATGAAATAAACTGATTTAGCTATAAAAAAAAACTCAAGAGCCATAAGATTATGACTACGACACACTTAAAAAATGCCTAAACATGGAACTAAATGAAGCAAATTTATGGATTTCATGTAAAATTGCAAATCTCAGGATTCAAGAACGTGTACTAGATTAAACTATATCGTCGTAGTCCAAAAAACGCAAGAGAAAATGGTATATTATGGCCTGGAATGGAATTCTAAGGGGATATTTGCTTCAGATTGTAGGAGG
The DNA here is from genome assembly GCA_037126765.1 of Stenogyne calaminthoides. NCBI lineage: Eukaryota > Viridiplantae > Streptophyta > Magnoliopsida > Lamiales > Lamiaceae > Stenogyne > Stenogyne calaminthoides. The sequence continues at coordinate 7,214,639 of JBBCBC010000038.1, forward strand.
ATTGAGAAATCCTTGAAAAGTAAAAAGGCAGTTTTTATTAAATAATTTGTAAGTCGAAAATTTAATCTTAATTTGCATGTACATAATTCAAGGGGTGAAAAGATAAAAATGAAAATACTTTTCAATAGGTTCCATTCATATTAAAGAAATGAAAATGACTCGTTGCGGATATATATTCATATATCAAATAGTAAGCTCTCTCTGATAAAAGTAAGGTAGCTCAAGTGGTTAGAGCACCACTATTTATGTTATTAGGTTATAGATTCGAGTCATTATTTGTCCGATCAAAAAGAAAAAAGATAAGCTGTCACTCAACTGTCTTGAAACATATGAACAATTTGTATCACATTGACGGAGTGAAATAGCTCAGTCGATTTGAACATCAATATCTATATCGTGAGGTCATGTATTTCGGTCACTATTTACCAATAAACAAAAAATTGTACCCCCTCCGTCCCATTTGAGCTTTCACACTTTGATCGACACACATATTAAGAAAAAATGATTTTTTGTGTGTTTTGTTGACTTTTTAAAGGAGATGGAAGGTGAAGACTGTGAGGGTGGAGATTGTGGGGTGGAAATTGTAAAATTATTTTCCATAATTGGGGTGTATAACTTCAAATGGGACGGATCGAAATAGAAAGTGTGCAATTTCAATGGAGCGGAGGAGGATCACATATGTTAATTTGTTAATAAAGAAAGCAAACAGAGTGATTTGATATGACTTAACAAATCATTCCAAATTTCCAATGGAAAAAATCAATGTATTCACTCATCCACTTAATTGAATCCAATTAAACAAAAAAAAATCTACTTTCACTAAGATGAAATATCCCTAAACTCCCACTAACCACCACATTATCAAAATTGAAATAAGAGTTCAAGCGGTTGGAGCATTACTATTTATGTTTTGAGTCATTATTTATCGAAAAAAAAATTAAAACTGAAATAATTCAGGCTTACAAAACACGTTTTGCCAGAAATCATTGTCAACTTCAACATCAAATTGGGAATCACTAATGCCACTCCAATCTTCGCCGGTAAAAACTTCTGACCAGAAGGTTTCGCCAATTTCCAGCAGGTTAAAGTCGTCGGAGCCACCGTCCACGACGGTGGAGACTGATGAGGTAGTGGGCTCCGGCGAACTTTCCACTTTCTGATCAAAATCAAAATATGGTTCAAATTGTTGGATTTTAGTTTCTGATTTTTGGTTGAGCCTATTCTTCAAGCGGGTGTTCCAAACATTTTTAATTTCGTTGTCTGTGCGGCCAGGCAATCTTGCTGCAATTATAGACCATCTGCGGAAACAAAATTGCATAAATAAATTATTAGTAATCAAATTAAACTATATATATGCAGATACAATAAATATTGAACGTCTATATATATGCTTTAATGAAAAATGAACTCTTTCCCTTTCTTTATATAACAAATATTTTTATACTTGCTAAAAAAAAAAACCTCTGTTTTTCTTTCTTTCTACCAACTACTAATTTTGCTTTTAAAACATATTATCTTTCAATCAAAAAGTGAGGATTGAATAATTAAGTCCTTATCATTAAGGATAGAATTGTAATTTACGAGTAGAAATACGGGTGAAGAAGTAGTAATATTGGTTCAATAAAAATTAATATCAAGTAAAAATATGCACAGTGTAATCGGTGCAAAGAAGAGTTTGTCATTTTTGAAAATGATTGATAAAAAAAGTTGTAGTCATCTATAACTTTGCTAATTTAAATTCAACGACTATATTTTTAGTTGGTATAACATGTAATAAGTACTAGAACGTACTTGTTGCCCAACTCTTGACGCAATTTAATGATCATTTCCTCCTCATCCATGCTGAAATTGCCTCTCTTGATATCGGGCCGCAAATAATTCATCCACCGAAGCCTGCAGCTCTTTCCACACCTCATCAATCCTATTATCATTCGCAAAAAACCCATAAGTTTAGTTTCACACTTTCACATTTTCTTGAATTAATAAAAGCAATAACAACATGAATTCATGGAGAAATATAGAGATAGATGAATACCGGCCCGTTTGGGGAGGGCCCGCCAATTGCCATGTCCATTTTGGCCGATGAAAACGGCGAGAATCCAATCTTCTTCAGCACTCCACGGACCCTTCTTCAGGCCCGAATTAACACAACATGGACTCCTACCCATTGTAGAGGTATATATTCAAGAATTAATAGTTCTATTTTTGGGGGATTGTTTTTTTTTTTTTTCACTTAGTTCACACTCTAGTATGTGTGTACAATTGTTGAATGAATGAAGGTGATTAGAAGTGGTGACTGGTGAGATAAGCAAAGGCTATATATATAAGTTTTATTTTGGGACATAAAAGTCAAAGGGGCCCATGTTTGAAAATATTTGAGTCAAAGAAGTATTGCCTCTTTTGTAACGGAAAATAACAAATTGGTAGAAGCTGTCGGCGGCCTGAGCTAAGCCCGAGTTTATAATAGTCAAATACCACGTGCGGTTTTTACTATTATTGGATATCCACATGAATTAATATAGGATATCTCGTGCATTGACTTTTTTACTTCTCCTTCTTTTTTTTTTTAATGTTTTACAGGATACTTCTTTTCTTCTTATATGATGATTTTATGTAGGGAGTGACAATTCATATTATTGTGCCGATATGATAATGATACGACACGATAACATTAAACATAAATATTTAATGATTTGATAAGAATTTGTATCAACATACGAGTATGAAAATTTAAATATGGATCCAGGTACATCGTGCATTCATAGTGCATTTTAAAATTGTGTGACTTGGTATACTGAAAAGTGCAACTTATTTACGCTGATTCATGTAACTATTAATATGGAAAAATAGTTGCACGATTCTAAAATGCATTATTAGTACACGGTGCACCTGGATGTACATGAGACTCACACAATAAAAAATGTGTCGATCAAACAAATTATCTACGTGCACAATCACATTATGATTTAATTTATTTTACACAATCAACATTTACCATTCCCTGATTAGTGATTAGGGATGGGAAGTATATCGCTCTTGTCGTACCAGAAAATATTGAATGTATCAAAATCTTTGATGTGTAATGAAATTTAGGCATCCTGTGGTATTTTGTGTTTTGAAATATAGAAAAAATATTATATACAGTATTGCAGTATATATCGTCCGTAATTATGCAACATAATTTTTTAAGTTATTTCAATTAAATAGAGTTATACTTTCACCGTATTAAATTGCAAATCAATTCTGACACTTAGGACTTGTTGAATTATATTATTGGGAATATAATTTTAAGTTTATTTCGATATAATTTATTTATTTCAATTAAATAGAATTATAATTTTATTTTGGTATGATTTTTTATTAAGAACTTGTTGAACTATATTGTTGGACATGTTACGTTAAAATAGATTGCAGTTCACAAAAAATATAGGGTTTTCGCAAATAATAATTTCGATATGAACGGTATGTCAAAATTTCGGTATGAAACGATATGCCGAAATTTCGATATGAAATGGTATATATCAGAAATTTGATATGGTACAGTATATTGAAAATTTCTATAAGGTATCGATATAATTTTTCACAATCAAAAATTTCAGTACAATATCAATATGCTTCGATAGTTTTGATATACCGTACCCATCCTGATTATAAAATCTCTTGAAATATATTCAATTATCATTTCATAAAAGTGTAGAGTTTGATCAACACATCACATAGCATTGCTTTTAACACTATATATTCTTCTCAATAATATTTTAATAAATAATTAATTAGTTAAGTTGAAAAGTATATGTTCACAATTTTTTAAAAAGAAAACTCAATTGAAAAGTACGAGAAACAAGTATTATTCAACTTCTTTCACACAAGTAGTGGGGTATTTTCATGAGTAATAGTTGAATAAATAATTAATTAATTAGTTAAGTTGCAAGGTATTTGTTTAAATTTTCTAAATAAATAGACAATTCAATTGGAGGAACAATATTATTCTTATTCAACTTCTTTTTAATGTAGTGGGGTATTATCAGGCTTAAACTATAGGTCAACGGGCTCTCATAGACATTGTGCTCATATTGAATAATTCAGACAACACACAAAAAACTTTAGAAGATTAGACAATACACGTTCATCCAGAAATAACAAAGGGTCAATTAAAGAGGCCAAAACCTGTTTCATTCAGCCAACTTGCTCTAATATATGCATGCATAAAATTAAATCGATCCGAAATTTTATTATAAAGAAAAACGCCTTTAATTTAAATTCATTTACAAATCGAATTATCACACAAAATTAGCATTTAATTGGATTTTTTTCTTGGCTGCACCAAGTGGTACAACACCTCACTGCAGTGTTGTACACAATCCAACAAGACAACACATACAATACCTTTAATTGTGGGGATTAAGTTAGCAAGATTAGATTCTAAAATTACATTTTGCAAAATTAAAGGATAAATGTATTGGATATTTATCTATAGATACTGAGTTAGCAAGATTAGATTCTAAAATTTCATTTTGCCAAATTTCATTCCTACTCATTTGCCTCATGTAGAGGTGTAAACGAGCCGAGTAGTCTTGAGCTCGAACTCGACTCGATTAGAATACTCGAAGCTCAAAACTCGACTCGAACTCGGTTTAGCTCAAATTTTTAAGTTCAAGCTAGGCTCGACAGGAAACTCAATAGATTCGAACTCGGCTCGAGCTCGAGCTTGACTCGATTACCTGTATAATTTATAAAATTAAATATAAAATATATTATTAAAATATTAGTATATATATTTAGTAAAATTAATGGTATAATAGTAATTATTGTGCAAGCTCGATTAGGCTCGCGAGCCTCTTAAACTTAGTGTTTATGAGCTCGAACTCGATAGCTACTCGAGTAGCTCGAACTCGACTCGACTTGATTATGCTCGAATCGATTTCGATCTTTTTACGAGTCGAGCACAAGTAACTTACGAGCCGGCTCAACTCACTACACCCCTCATGTGTTTTAGTGTGTATTTTAAAAAACAACTAAAAAGATAAAATGTTTTTTTTAAAGCTGGGTCCCACCAGCTATAAAAAACACTTCTACACTCTTTAGTTGTGTTTAAAAACAACCCTTAGTCTTACTCTTGAGGATTCAACTTGCTTGAGCACCCAACTATCACTTTTATGAAGTGTAACAAGTTTTAACAGTTAGATACTATTGTCATTTAATTAGTGATAATTACTTAAAATTCATGCGCTTATTTTGCTTAATACGATAGAATTTCATATATTATATTTATATTAAATTAATTAATTATTAGCGTTTTGTTTATTTTGGGGGGAAAATAAGGATATTTTAAGCAAAATACATGCCTATTACTCCCTCCGTCCTAATTTTAATTATCCGGTTACTGTAGATCCGGAGTTTAAGAAAAATGAGAAATAATAGTATTAAATGGTATAAAATGTGTTTGATGGAGGGGTATGAATGTCAATTCAACTTTAAAAAAATGTTGTTTATTATTATTAAATTGTGTAAAATGGATTTATAGTGTGTGTAGTGGAGTGTCATGTGATGTAAATATGTGTTGTTTGTAAGGGGTATTGTTTTGTAAAGTAAAGTTATTTTATTTCCTAAAGATGATTTGATCAATCTAAATTAGGACACCTATTTATAAAAAATTGTCGATTTAAATTAGGACGGATGAGGGAGTATTTATTAATGAGAGGTCAAATATAAAAAGTGAATCGAAAAGAAATCCCGAAAAGAAATTATTTGAGCATTGGGCCTAAGAACCAAGCAACTCAAGGCCCGATTACAGGTCCAATTTGTGAGCCCATCATCAAACCCAAATTGAAATGAAAATGAAGCATCGAAGAGAGAAAAAGTGGCGTCACGCTGAATTAGCAATGCAGCCGCCAAAGTGTTGTCATAGAAAGAAAAGGTCATGGTCCACTTTACTTATTTTTCATGGCTTAAAATGTAATAATATAAATTTCTAATTATAAATGTTACGGAGTAGAAAAATTATAATAAACGAAATAATTTAACACTTCTCTATAAATTTAAATTTTTAGATGAGATGAAATTCTGTCATGATTTCAGAACCTTCAGGCTCACACTCACGTTGTGAGTTCGATTCCCATTGAAAGCAACTTCATTCATATTAAATTGTCCACTCGAATTCAGCCAACAACTAAGAGAGAGTGTTAGAATAATTAAATAAACTAATTAATTTTATACCTTTTTATAAGTTCGAACTTTTAAATGACATGAATTCTTTAAGAATAATTTTCACAAAAACTTACCCATAACAAAAATAATAGGCGATCTCCTCTGTTCAAATTCATCTCTCTGATTTTCTACTAAGTTTGCCATATAATTAATAAAAGTGTAGAAAGAATGAAAAGTGGAGAGTCGGAGAAAGAAAACAAAAGGTAGTAAAGACAGCGTTTTCCCGACGCACACTTGACTTGGGTTCATAAGATAAAGATCAAAGCAGTAATATTGTAGGAAGGCTTACCAATAAATATTTTAGAATTATAATTTATTAATTTGTTCAAAATAATTGTATATATATAGGTATACTTATATTTTTGCATATAATATTGATCATATATTTAATTTTATTTATATTTATTAGTAATTTGTATAAATAATTTGTACTTTTTAGTAATTTTTCAATATTATACTCCCTCCATCACATAATACAACGTCAACTTTTGAACACGTAATTTAAGATAAAAGTATAATAAATAGAGTGTTGAAGAGTAATTTTATAAATTTTTATGTATAAAGTAAATAAAATAGTTAAATTACGCGTGTGTGGATCTCAAAAGCAATGATATTTTGTAAAAAAAAAACTCAGATGAGATTGGCCTGCCATCGTGAGGCGGAGTCTGCAACTAACACAAGCAACACCCCCCCCTCCACACTTCGCCTCACCGGCGCATGCCTCACGCAAGCCTCTTTGTATAAATATGTGAATATTGGTGAGGGTATAATACAATTTAGTGGAGAGTTTATTTTTTAAGTATACAAAGTATTATGGGATGTTCCAATATATGCAATGTGTCGTCCCACGGGTTGAACAATTAATTTGTCTATGCTACCATCAATGTCGTGATAAAAAGCCCAACACAGCTCTTTTTGACATTACCATCAATGTGATTTAATTACCACCTTTATGTGAATATTGGTGAGGTATAATACAATTTAGTGGATTCTTTGGCTCAAGTTTATTTTTTACATGTTTTTAAAAAACAAAATAATGGGATACAAAAATTTAAATATATATTTTATAAATATCATATTCGTCCATTTACGAAAGGTTTGAAAAATTAATTTAAATTTAAAATTTTAAATATTTAATCTAAATTAATAATTTAATTTTAAAAAAAATAAAAAAAATTTTTTCCGGTTGCCCAACACAGCTCTTTTTGACATTACCATCAATGTGATTTAATTACCACCTTTATGCTTTTATATATATTGTTATCATGTAATTGCTATTATTCCATTAAAAGTTTAAAATTACAAAACCAATTCTGATCATTTTTCATTATTTTCTTTTTCAAAATTTGATTTTCTTTACTAAAGTAATAAAAAATTTAATTAGAAGAATTTGAAAACCTTGTCAAGATAAATCTAAATTTAATAGCACTAGCGTTACGGCATACAAATTCAACCAAATAATTTGTCGTAAATTTAGGACTTGATAATTCTGTGGAAAGTGAACCTTCCTGGGAGTTTGACGTGGTTGACCAACATGGGCCTCAAGAGCTTGATGATAGTGGGCCACTTATTTTTAATTGTAATTATGGAGGTCCGAAATTTTTCAAAGATGAGCAAATTAGGGCTTTTAAGTGCTATGATAATAATGGGCCTTTTATCTTTACTAATTGGCTGGATAATTTTAGTGGATTCTCATTTTATAATGGGCCACCTATTTTTTACGAAGAGGAAGAGCAGCCCGTCGTTAATGGATCTTTATTACACTTTGAAGGGATGGTCTAAAATGAGCCTCTATATGATTTCGATGGTCGTGAAGGAGTTGGGCCTCAACATTTTTTTCAAAGCGAAAAATTTGAATTTTGGCCTGAAATTAATGACTTATCATTTTTCATCAATAATGATAGTTATTTTGCGACTTCTTTGAAACCTCCATCTGCTTATCACCTCAAAACCTTGGGCAATATATGTACTGCAGATATTTTTGAGGTTAAATTTCTAGAGGCATTATTTGATGAAGATGGGATCGACTCCGATGTTTTCAATGCTACGCACCCTATCAATTTGCTCATGGAGATATGATCCAATCAGATTCGAGGACGAATCTTCCTCAAGAGAGGAAGGTTGATGGAGATATGATCGCGATATATTAGGATATTATAGTTTTCCTTATTTATTGTCTTCCTAATTAATATTAGCATCTAGAATTTTCCTAGGATATGCATTTCTTGGTCATTAAGTGGGACATTTAATACGATTGCCCTAATTTTTCCTATAAAAAGGACTCTCCTATTTCATTGTAGACACGTTGAATTATTGAATTATAAAGTATTTTTAGGTTATTCTTGAGTATCCCGAGACGTAGTCTCAACCCCCTTATAAAGTGTATAACGCCCTACATCATTTGATGATCAAAATGCTCATCTACTAATAAGAAAGAAAATTATCATTTCAAAAAAAAAGAAAAAAGAAAGAAAATTATAAATCAAAGTGTAATTGGTCAAATATGCAAGTAAGACACTAATTATTTACAAGTGAAGAATTTAAAATTTAGTAATTAATAAAAATACACAAACACGTATATACAACGTTTTATTGTGTAATATCTTCAAAATAAAAAAATAAATAAATTGCAGGTCAAACTTTAGTCTGAGAGAGAAAATTGAGTACGTATCTTGACTATCTTCAGTTTAAAAGTGCATTTAAAAAAATTAGTGGGTCAAACCCGTTTCGAATAGGTCATATGTATAAATATTTATTTATATAGTATTTATCTTTTTATATATAAATTATTTCATGAAGTAATGCTTTATACAATAATAATGCATGACTTATCAACACATTAAAGTACGATGCAATGCAGTTTTACAGTAATAAATATTCTAATTATGAATTATTTATTAATATTTATCTTAAAGATTTAAAATAGACATTTTTCAAATTGACAATAAATTTGGTGGAAAAAATAATATAAAAAAATCTTCAATTTTAGGCGGATTAGCATAATATATAAAGATCGGGTCTTGTATTCTCTAAGTGCACCGTGTATTTCGTAGTGTATTTTAAAAATATACAATTTTTTTTTACTGAAACGTACAATATATGTTTGTAAAATAAATTGCACGATTCAATGTAAATAAATTATTTATTTTATCCTAATAAATTTATGTTTTTAAAATACAGTATGGAGTGTACGGTGTACTTGATGCACATGAAACTCACTCATATATATATATATATATATATATATATATATAATTTTAAAATATTGGTCGGTACAATTTTTTTTGACAAACAGATATATAATCTATTACAATGAGTTCTTTCTACCACCTGACACATCTTTTTTTTCATCTTATCGATCGGAATCACAACACCTTCTCCAATCCAAACGTGAGGATAGGGGAGGTCAACACTCGCTCGCTTTCAGTATTTTCGAACATGGTCGATATTCCACACTAAAGTTTCATCCACATTCTTCAAGATCTCGAGCTTACTGACCCATAGAGGGCGGAGAACCCCATAAAGGGTGGAAAATCCCCATTAAATCCCAATAAAGAGGGGTAGCATGTCTCGAACCTAGGACTTATTGGTCTAGGTAGTGGTGCTCTAACCACTTGAGCTAAGCCACTTTGACGGTCGGTACAATATTTTATTACATTATTTAAGCATGTCGTTTTAACATTTTATGAAAAATGAATAATTTTTGTCAATTTGAACTCCATCCATTGTACTCCCTACGTCCCAAACTTAATGGTAAAGTACCAATTATTTTTGTCCCAAACTTAATGATAAAGTTAGTTTATCACTTTATTACTTTATCACTTTATCACATAAAATACTAATAAACAACTCTTTCTACACTCAATTACTCATCACTTTATCATATAAAATAATAATAAACAACTCTTTTTACCTCACCATTTTATCACTTTATCACTATTCCACTAAATCTTTATGAACAATCAAATTACCATTTAGTTTGAGATGGAGGGAGTATAAAACTGTATATTTTATGAGAGATAATATCATTTTTAGTCATGTAAGTTTGGACGTTTCCATTTTTTAGTCCTGTAACTTTTTATTCAATTTTAGTCCTGAATGTATCAATTTTAGTTCTTTTTTGTCGAAAATTTTAAAATTTCGCCAAAATCTCGTCGGAATAAGCATGTGCACTTCACGTGACATTTCAAAATTGAGATTTTTTTAAATTTTTCGGCGACCTACACAGGTGGACTGTCATGTAACAAAAAAAAAGATCAATTTTGAAGAGCCATGTGAGGTGCATATGCTTATTCCGACGAGATTCTGACGAGATTTTAATATTTCCGACAAAAAAGTACTTAAATTGACACGTTCAGGACTAAAATTGAAAAAATAAAAAGTTATAGGATAAAAAATGGAATCGTCCGAAGTTACATGACTAAAAATGATATTATCTCTATTTTATGAGCTAAACATATGTAATTTAATTCATCACCTTAAATTTAGTTAGTCTTTTTCAGTCGCAAGAGAATATTGATTCTATTCTTCTGGATTTGGTCCAACCCCAGTCCAGTTCAGAATATATTCTGCCTTTCCGTCGTCGACTTTCTCACCTCATTGCAATTTGCAATTATTATTATTTCCTTTCAAACAAAACAAAAGGAAATAAACTCACATACATAATTTCCTGCAAAAATCTGGAAACCTCTGTTGATTTTCCGTCGTTTAATCTTCGCACCAGTCATGTTCTTCAGATTCCGAGCGGTACTAATCCATCACTCTTGACCTCATTCAAGTTTTTTGTTTTTTTTTTGGCTTTTGAATTTAGGGAGGATAGTTTTGATTGACGATATGATGTTTGTTTTGATGAATGATGATGGATTTTGTATGAATTATTGCTTAATTTAGCGGTTTCTTAAATTGAAAACCCCTGGGCTTTTAATTTTAGAATGGATTTCTTAAGATAGTAGTAATTTTTTGTGAAGAAAAAGGCATTTACTCTACATTTTTGTTTATTAGCATCTAAAGCTGTTGAATTATAAAAAATTATGGTTATTTTGTGATTTTCGGTTATTTAGGTAAATGCCTATCTTCTGGTATGGGATTTTAACATTAGAATGGATTTGTTAAGATATTAGTAGTAATTTTGTGAAGAAAACGTCAATTACTGTACATGATTTGTTATTTTAATTTTTTTAATTAATTAATTAATTTATTTGGTAATTGTTGTGATTTTGGGTTATTTAGGCAAATGCATCATCTGGAATGGGTGTTGCTGATCAGAGCAACAATACATTTTTGGAACTGAAGAGAAAGAAGAAGCATCGTTATGTAATTTTCAAGATTGATGAAAAGAAAAATGAGGTTATTGTTGAGAAAACTGGTGGCCCTGCTGAAAGCTATCATGATTTTGCTGAATCTTTACCCGAGAATGATTGTCGTTACGCCGTTTATGACTTTGATTTCGTGACTTCTGAGAATTGTCGAAAGAGCAAGATATTCTTCATTGCCTGGTTAGTGTTTTTGCAGATATGATATTTGCTCTGCTTATTTGATTTCACTAATTTCTGCAATTGCTGATGTTGGGAAAATCATGATTCTTTGTTTGTTATTGTATTCCAATTCCATCTTTCGCTTCATTACACGTCTGTGTTTTGTACTTGATGAATAGAATTACAAGATTGAAACATGGTAAAAAGTAGAAGAATTCATATTGGTCTGCAAATGCATTTTCTGTAGAGTCTTTTCTCTAGAAAAACTAAGAATTTATGGAGTATCAAATAGTTGCATGGTGTTTCTTTTCTAAGGTGTATTAAAATTATAAACCAGGTTTGTAGTACATGTAGTTTGCAATCTGTGTGTAATATTAAACATAGTTAGTTGTTTCATGAAAATGTATTAGTTGTTTCATTAAAAAGTATTAGTTGTTTACTATAGAGTGATCGTTGCAAACCAGTTGTACAGAAACTCTTTTGCATTGATAATCGATAGATAAGACCCTTCTGAAATGGGTTCTCTTTCCATTTTGTTCGAATCCCTCTTTTCTCCCCGAAGGGAAAAGAAAAGGAGAAGGATCTTCTTCTTGTTTATTCCCTTATTTATGTAGTGTTTCTGTTTCTTAGTTCTCTTTCTCTTTGAGTTTCTTAATTTGTGTTTACATACATTATATACTAATCAGGTCTCCTGCAACGTCTCGAATTCGTTCAAAGATGTTGTATGCCACATCGAGAGACAGCTTCAGACGAGCGCTGGATGGTGTTCACTATGAGATTCAGGCGACCGACCCAATTGAAATGGACCTCCAAGTCATCAGAGATCGCGCCCATTGAATTTGTTGCATAAGAATTGTTACCTTTCAACAGCAATCTACTTGTAACATGCCTGTTTCCAATGAGAATTGGATAGAAAAATGTAATGAAATATGCATTATACTTTCATTGAAAATAATATAGTTATCTTTTTGTATCATTACAGAATGGCACACCAGTTTTCTAACACACACTTTTTTGCAATTTTATTTTGTAATTTCTAGCCACATATTTCCATGTTGAATTCATGCCACATAGCAATTTTCTGGTCATATTTGTTGAATTAGATTTTTGGTTATTTTGACGATGTTGCTCTGTGATCTTTAATTTGAATATGATGATGGGAATTACCAGTGAGGTGGGCTGAAGAGTAAATACTTAGATAAATTTAATTCATACATAAAAAAGATGTTGATTTTTACTTAAGTTGTGCTCTATGGAGACTTCAAAATACAAAATTTATCAATAATTAGTCTATATCATTAGTAAAATCTCTTTCAATAGGTTGGTGCTCCATTTCATATTTTGAAATAATACACATGATAATAAAATAAATTACTTATCTATTAATTGAAAAAAAAAACTTTGAATTAAAGCTAAATATACAACCTAATATTCTATATTTGCATTAATTCAGTGTTTTTTTTTCAGCTAGTCCTTCGAGCTTCAGTTAATATTATTCCACAAATTATTAAATACCTAAGAAAAGAAATTCAGAAACCAATATTGTTCTAGTTATATTTGCTTCATTTAACAGACACTGTTAGTTTTTTTTCTCTTGAGATTGAGTGACAAAAATTGGAAGAGTGATTAAGTCAAACCAAATGTGCCAGCTGCAGGAAATCAATTATTCAAAAATGTAACTGCTTTCCTAAAACAAACGAATTTAGTTATTAAGAAAGAAATAAAATGTGAATATCATCCCAGAGCAGCACTAAACAAACCCCTTTAATTATTAAGCTGAAGTTGTTTCCTCACCTTCATTTTCCCCTGACATATCCTCCAATGACATCCCCTTAGCCTCAGGAACCAAGAAAGTACACAACAATCCCACAAAATTTACCACTCCCAACAAAATCAATGTATTCTTCACCCCAATCCCGGGCCCGTAGCCCGCGTCCGTCTTCTTTGGGTCCTGATTCTGTGCCAAGTACAAGAACCCGAAAGCCCCCACCATCGCCCCCAGCTTCCCTGACGCGGCCGAAATCCCATGACACGTCGACCGTAGCCTAGCAGGGAAAATCTCGGCCGGGACAACGAAGGTGGTGGCATTGGGGCCGAAATTGGCGAAGAAAAACGTGAGCGAGTACATGACCACGAACCCGATCCGATTCTCCTTTAAAGTCCAATGGTGATACGGAATGGCCAACGCGAACATGAAGACCGTCATGAAGAAGAACCCGATCATCTGGATCGCGAATCTACCGATCACATCGATTAGGGCAACGGTGAACCAGTATCCCGGTACGGTGCTACAGAGTGCTATCAGTGTCTGAGCTCTGGCGATCACGAAAACTTCGTGAATCGAATTCATTGTCTTAGCTGGAGGAATCCATCCAATGGCACTGAAAACGTCTTTCTGGAAAAGATTCTGGCTGTAGAAAGCGATGTCGAGTAAGAACCACGTGCTCGTTGTTCCAAGCAAGTGTAGCCCGTGCCGGGAGAGAAACTCTTTAGACCAGAGGCCGTACCCTTTCTGCCTCTGGACTAAATCAGCGTCTTTCCCGGGCTCCGCTTCTATGTCCTTGTGCAACACCTTTGCCATGTCTGCCGCAGCCTGTTTTGTGTCCTTGGCCACCAGGGCAGTGTACCGGGCAGTTTCTGGCATCTTCAGTCTCCAGTAAAAAGTAAGGAGGGCGGGCAGAGCGCCCGCCATCAGTATAATCCTCCACAGATAATCCGCCTGTGGAGCCGTGGACCCCACGGGGTCCACCTCATACGACGGGGTGTGAAACGCCCTGTCAAAGATCGCGGAAGCGAACATAGCAAAGATCCCTCCCGCCAGAATCCCGAACCCCTGCATCGCGAAAACGGCCGCGATGAACGCCCCGCGCGTCTTTTTATTAGCGTACTCCGACATGATCGTCGCGGAGAGGGGGTAATCGCCCCCGATTCCAAACCCTAGCCAGAAACGGAAGAAACAAAGCGTCGACATCACGGCCTTCGCGTCCCTCCCCAAGGAGAGACCCGAGGCTATAGAGCAGAGGCACATGATCATGAGGGTGGCGCCGTACACTTTTTTCCGGCCGAGCTTGTCGCCGAGCCACCCGAAAAACAGCTGGCCGCCGAGGGTCCCGCAGAGGGCGACGCCGTTGACGGTGGCGGAGATGTTCGGCGGCAGGGACCCCGGCTTGGGGGAGCCGTCCACGTGGTAGTAGATCCGACCGAGCATTTTGGTCACGAGTGAGATGCAGAAGAGATCGTAGGCGTCGGTGAAAAATCCCATTCCTGCGATAATGATTGCCGTGAAATGGTACCATTGCGTTTTTGCTACGTCCAGAGCGTTTAGTACTTGCAGAGACTCCCCTCCCATTTTTGAATTCTTTCTTCTCTGTTTTTCTGTAACAAATTGTGCAATTTCTTCAATCAGTTACACTGCATAATATGATCATACGTATAATATAATATACTATAGATACACGAACACGTTGAATTTATAACATCTGTATAATATAAGTGCACGTGCTATATTAATGTTGAACTGCAACATATTCAAATCCATCATTTTCACACATAATAATCAATTAATTTTGTTCTAACAAAAAAGGAATCAATTCATAATAAAAACTACACTAAAAAAACCATGTATAAGATATTGCTTATAAGGTATTCTACTGCACCATATTCAAATCCATCATTCTCACACATAATAATCAATTGATTAAGTTTTAAAAGAAAAGGGGTTTGACCCTCGCCAGTGGACTGTGAGTTTCAAATTTCTAATTCCTGGGTTGGTTTTTAAGCAGGATACCTAATTATATGAAAAAAAAAAAAAAAGAAAAAGGGGTTCATAATAAAAAATACCGTAAAAGAAATCCACAATATATTGCACATAACATGTTGTACTGCACCATATTCAATTCCATCTCTCGCAATTGATTACGTTCAAAACGAAAAGCAATTCATGATCAAAACTTCACTGAAAGACAACCTTTGCATGGATAGAACAAAATACACAAACAACTCGATCAAAGATTACATACGACACATATAATGAGACAAATTAGAAAAAAACAAACAAAAAAGTTACAAAAGTCGCATCAATAAACATATCTAAAAAATAGCTTTAATTAAAAAGTACCAGTGTTATTACCTTGTTGAAAGATTTAGGAGCTGGACGAGTGAAGGTTAACTGAAACAAAAATGTAGTTATGTATTAGTATTTGCTATTTGCTATTTAGGCGAAGCAAAATAGGGAGAATTATAGGGGAGGAGGGGGTGCCAAGTGGAATGTTCACCGGAATATTCTCTAATTTTTTGGGAACCATTAAACACAGTCAAACTTATTTAGTAATGTGAATTTTTTCCAATCGTATAATTTCATTTACTGCCCTGGTTTTTTTGCGATCCGTTTATAGGGTTTTTTGGCATATTCTCTAGTTATTCTTATTATTCCCAACAATAAGTGAAAAAAGATCAGGAGAGTATATTGCTTTTAATTAAATTTAATGTGATTTTACATTCCTAATGAGTTTCATTGTTTCAATATAAATACAATATATGTTTTCAAAAAAAAAAATATATATATATAAATACCATATATCGTGAAACTTAGTAGTAGTATTATTTTCAAATCTCTATATAAACTAAAACAAAATAATTTTGACACATGTCATGACTCATGATATTAAAAGTTAAAACTCTACTCCTAATTTTTTAATTTCCTAATTAAAATATTAGCTTTTTTAATACGTAGTTTTATGTGTATCATCAATATCATATATAGATTAATATAAATTAACGTTACTGTTATATACCAGCCAATCTCAATATTCAATATTGGTAGAATTTGTTTTAGATTTTATTAATACATAATTTTATGTGACAAAAAAATTGTATGAGACCATTTGCTATACTGTATGTAATATGTATGATCCATCAAATATTTAGATAAAATATTGTATGAGATCATCTCATACAAGAGTCCTTCATTATTTATATGTTCCTTCGTTATATGTGTATACATATTTAGTATATGAATTAATATTACCAATTCATTTTTTGCTTTGTTTGAGAATACACCACCAAATTTGAATATTGGTGTAGAAATTATTGCAATAGTAATAATTTATTGTGTAACACTATTATGCATAGGGGTGGGCATTTTATTTAGGGTATCGGGTAACCAATCCGACCCGATCGGATCGAGTATTTTTAAAAAAAATTGGGTATCGGGTACCCGAACCCGATCCGAAATTATGAGATTGGGTATCGGGTACTCATTTTATTTTCACAAAATCGGGTATTTTTGGTACCCAATTTTTCGGATCGAATTTAGGTATTAATTTTTTCTATCCGAATTTTCGGGTACCCGATTTTTTGAATGGGGGTCGGGTACTTTTTTTTCTATCCGATTTTTTGGGTACACGAACCCGAATTACCCGATCCGAACCTACCCCTAATTATGCATAGAATTTGGTTTTCTTTTAATTTTGGACTTCTAATTGCAACTTCTTGATACTTGGTTACTGGTTAGTACCCCAATTTTAATTCGGGCCTCACTTGATTCATTAGACTGTTTTTAACTGCAACATTTCTGTAGGCCAGGTTATTTGCACCCCTATTTTTAGTAAATACACTCACAAAAAAAATTACACATAAAAAAAAAATATTGTCCCTTTATCAATTTAAACAAAAGCTAGTACATTCAAACCTAATTTATACACTTATCCCATGGCCGCCGCCAAGTCAATGTCGAATTTAACTTGGTCGTTTCTATTTTATTGAATAAAATAATAGAGTGATTCACTTATAGGTCCAAAACGAGTTATGCTATGAGGAATGATCACTGGTATGAATCATCCCTAGGATGATAAGAATTTTATAATTAAAATTACCCTTATACCTTTAAATAAAAAAAAATAAGTGAACATAATTAAGGATAAAATAGCAATTTAATACACCTAAAAGTTGTCACTTTGGAGTGAATCACTCCGTATAGCAAAACCCTTATGCTATATACACACTTTAACAAACTTTGATTTGATGGGCATAATTGGACGATAATTGATAATGATGATTGGATGATGGATTGGAAGTGTGATTTGGTGGTTACTTTTTTTTTTTTTTTTTATTTGTTTTATTTTATTTTACTTATTGTATTATATATGTAAGCTTATTAATTTTATGTTTATTTGATTTGTTTATTATATTGTATATTTAACATAATTAATTAATAATAAATGTGTAGTTGTTTTATACTTTAATTAATTATAGATCACAATTAGTTGTTTTATTTTAAAATATGTGTTCAAATAATATTAAGCACCAATTTAATATAGTCTTAATTAATAATAAAAATACATGAAATTTAAATGTCTTTTCCTCAATCTAAACACGGTCTTTTTTTTATCTGTGACCCTTCAGGACAGTCAACATGTATTTGTGGGTTTCTCCATCCTTGACGCATGAATGTTGCACAAACCTTGAAGAATGCTATTCTGAAATCAGCTGGATCTCAATTAATCCTGAATTTACCTGTAATTAAAAGGGTTAATTCTAAATAAATACACAACCTTTAGGCCAAGTATCAATTTAATCACGATCTTCAAGATTATTGTTAAAAATTCCATCCTTTAATATTATTGCAAATTGATACATATTTTTTCCTCCGATCAGTGACAGAGGACATGGCTCAATAGAATTGCCATGTAGGATCACACAATTTATTTTTATTTTTTAATTTTACCATATTATTATGTTTTATCTACGTTATTGCGATAGAAAACTCAAGAAACTCATGCGCGTTATTGCGATAGAAAACTCAAGAAACTCATGCGCGTTACTGGATTTTCTATCAAAATAATGTAGCAAAAAAAAAATATTAAACCATGTAATTATACATGGCAAGTTCAATGAGCAGTCATCGAAATCACGGACGGTGAAAAAGTATGTATCAATTTGCAATAACATCAAAGGTTGGGACTTTTCACTATAATCTTGAAGGTCATGATTAAATTGATATTTAACACAAAGGTCGTGTATTTATTTAGAATTAACCCTAATTAAAATAATAAAGATTTTTATTAAACATAAGTCGTGTAATGAACTAATACTTTTTAAACATAGAACTAATACTTTTATAACCATATAACTAATACTTTTGTAACCTTAGAACTAATACTTTATAAACATAGAACTAATACTTTTTTAAACATAGAACTAATACTTTTATATTCATTTACTAATACTTTTATAGTAATGAACTAATACTTTATAAACATAGAACTAATACTTTTATATTCATTTACTAATACTTTATAAACATAGAACTAATACTTTTATATTCATTTACTAATACTTTTATATTAATGAACTAATACTTTTTCTAGCAGCACGTCGCAGTCCATCGTCGGATGGAAATTATGTAATGTGTATATTTATTTTTCATGTTTAAATTGATATGGATATAAAACTTTTTTTGCTATTACAAATCAATATATTTGCACTTCTTCAATTAATAAAACTTATATTGTTGATAACCAAATAACTTTTATATTACTTAACTATAATATAGTTGATAACAAAAGAACTAATACTTTTATATTAATGAACTAATACTTTGTAACCAAATAACTAATAATTTTCAATTAATGAACTAATACTTTTATATTAATCAACTAATATTTTTATATTAATTCAGTAATACTTTTTTTATTAATGAACTAATACTTTTATATCAATGAACTAATACTTTTATATTAATTCAGTAATACTTTATATTAATGAACTTATACTTTTATATTAATGCACTAATACTTTTATATTAATCAACTAATACTTTTATATTAATTCAGTAATACTTTTATATTAATGAATTAATACTTTGTAACCAAATAACTAATACTTTTCAAATAATGAACTAATACTTTTATATTAATCAACTAATACTTTTATATTAATTCAGTAATACTTTTATATTAATGAACTAATACTTTTATATTAATCAACTATTACTTAATTATTTATTAGTAGTATAGGACGAAGAGTTAAAAACCAGTTAATAAACTATTACTTAATTTGTTGATAATGAATACTTAGTATAGGACGAAGAGTTAAAAACGAGTTTATACTTTAACTATTACATAATACTTTTAATGTTAAACTAAAACTACATGAATGAATAATTATTTAATGAATAAATTGGTTATAAATATGTACTCATAAAACAACTACAATCAGTTTACATCAATAAATACATATACAATATATACTTCAATATTTGCGGTTCGATTCCCCTGTTCCACTTTTCGTATTCCATTGGTATTTCATTCTTTTTGGATCTTTAACACATGGACCCGGGGTATGGTGGTCCATTGGATATTTTTTATTATTCCACGTGTCATTCATCCATATTATGGAATACAAAGTGGAACACAAATTATGAAATAGGCGATATCATTCCCAATATTTGTGCATTAAATCACACCATATTTTATTGCTATTCCTTATTATATTTAAATTTCAATGTATTTTATTTGCTATATAGGAGTAATATCATACATATTAATTAAATAAAACATACTACAAACATAATAAAACAATTAGGGGAAAGAATATATACACACATACACACTCTCGTCTCCATTTGGGAAAGAATATATTTATTTTTTCATGCAATGTGTAATGTGTATATTTAATTCAAGTTTTTCTAGCATCACGTCGCAGTCCATCCTCGGATGAAAATTATGTAATGTGTATATTTATTTTTTCATGTAATGTGTATATTTATTTTTTCATGTTTAAATTGATAATTGATACTACCTCCGTCCCATTCTTTAGGGTTTTTTTACTGTTCATAAGGATTTATGGGAATAGTGATTAGAAAGAGTTGTTTATTAATATTTTATGTGATAAAGTGATAAAGTGATGGGTAGTTGGGGGTAAAAAGAGTTGTTTATTAGTATTTTATGTGATAAAGTGATAAAGTGATGTGATAAAGTGATAAAGTGTATTTCCATTTTAGGAAAGAAACCTTAAAGATTGGGACAAAAAAAATGGAAAGAAAACCTTAAAGATTGGGACGGAGGGAGTACATATTAACTCACCTATAATATAGTTGATAACAAAATAACTAATACTTTTAAATTTATGAACTAATACTTTGTATATGTTGTGTTCGATATAATAAATCAGGATTAATCGAACATCAAAGAGCGACACGTGTAATATTCGAATATAATAATCATGCCTGGTGGATGAGTTACTTTTTGTTCGCCAACCGATCAGAATTGCTCGACCAGCCTACCGAACAAACGTATCCGCTACTCAGGTCAGGAAAGAAGGAATCAGATAAGCTAAATCGAGAAGGCCATAAGCAAAACTGAGGATTCAGGCGGCCAAAATACTTGGAAATCCTGAAGGGTCAGAGTGCTCGACACTCAAATATCCCGAAGACCCAAATATCCTGAGGGCTCAGTGTGCTCGAGGAGGACAATCCTCCAGCGTAAAACTGACATGATTAAAGAGGCGAACAAAACATCCAATCGAACAAGAGATTAATTTGGACGATCAAAAGAGCATCCTGAGACAAAGCTAGCACGAAGATCAATCTAGAGAAGACGGTTGGAAACATGGCAACACCATCGAGGTTCTTGCATGATCTAAAGACTCAAATTTCATGCTATACCAACCCCATTTCATGCTTAAGGAGTGCTATATAAAAGGAAAAAAAAAAAAGAAGATAAGGGTTGAGAAAAATAGCCTCTGAAATCCCCAGAGAGGAGAGGAACTAAAAAATCGAAAGTGATCATCCACATATACAAAAAACCCTAGCACTCATTTTGCTATGAAAAAAAATTATCTTTATCTGCGATCGATTCATCTTCATAAGATGTATCAAGAACTATGCGTGTGAAGCTCATAATACAATATCCCGGCTTGGTATGCCCCAGAGTAGTCATTTCTTGATTTATTTGGGTCAACAAATTCATCTTATTTACCGTTTATTTTACACGTATATGTTTTGTTTGCGAGTTGTTACCAAATTAGCCACATAATATTCATCAACTAAAACGACTCGCGACAATTGGTATTTAGAAGAGGGAAACGTAAATAAAACCAACCCATACACGAACCCCTAGTTAGCGAGGCGGGAAAAAAGAAATAATCATGCCTCAATCTAGGAACACACAAAACGGAGAGGTCGGAACAAAGCCGACCATATGACGATCAAAGAGGCCCAGCGTCAGCCTCATAAAGATCAAGCAGTGGAGACTATCAATCTTGAGGATATAGCCAATGATCCGGCGGCCACTACAAAAGCCATCACTTTCTTGTTGCGAGCACAGAAAGAGAGGGCGAAAAAAGAATTGGCAAAGTTAGAAGCTCAAAAGCATGAAGAGCAACACTCGCGATACACCGACAAATGAAAGCAAGTTAAAAAGAAAACTGCAAAGCGGGCCAGTAAAAAAACCGATGTTACGTCGGATGACGAACAACCTCAAGGGTCTAGACCATCAGCGTTTGGACGTTTGAGGCTCTCCGCCAAAGACCGAATCGGCAATAATAGGCGACAGGATCCAGGAAAGGGACATCCAATAGAGATGCCCGCACATTCAGATCTTCATAAGCATCCGCATGCCGAACAAAAATCGGCGGGAACTAAGTTGTCTATCCATCACCGATTGGGTAGTCAAGGACAAACTTGGAGAGGATTTGCCTATCACGAGCATGATCCACGGGATCCTCATGATGGGAAACAACCCCAATTTAAGTCTATCAATCCCACAAAATTTGCGGAAATGCAAAAAGCCATCGAGGGATTACAGGTCGACCTGGCCGCGACTAAGAGCCACCCTCGAAGCGAAGCATCAGACCGCTTTCGCCATTATCACCGGCGATCATGGCGGCAAGTACAAGAGAAAGTCGCAAACCCGACCGCCAATTCCATTTTCGATCTTTGCCGAAGTCGGATCCTCATGTCCATCTCAGCAAATATTCAGACTTTATGATCGCGATGGGGGCTACAGACGCGACGCAGTGCCGATCATTCCCCATGACTTTGGGTGATCGGGCACATAGATGGTTTTCTACTTTACCCGCTGCGTCCATCACATCTTTTCGCACAAATGGGGCGGCAATTTTGTCCCACTTTTCATCCATGTGTTTCACTAACAAAAAACAAAGGTTGCACATTTTTCCCAACTAAAAAGGTGAGTCGTCGGCGTACATATAGAAAGATTTGATAAATGTTTGTATGATGGAGCCCCAGGTTGAAGAGGATGCTAAGATCCTCGCGGTGGTCGGAGGCCCGACTTTAAATCTGAGATATGTGGAAGGCCATGCATCAAGATTGGCGAACTCATACTCGAGTTTGAGGAAGCGGCTACTAAAATCATAATTATGCAAGATTTGCTCGCACAATCACAATTGAGACAGGAGCCTATCGCTAGGAAAGTTTTCGGAAAGAAAACGACGAATGAAGGGGGGTACAGACCCCCAGGCTCTTTCAAACCTTTTGAAGAAAGAACAGAAGCAAACGCCCTACGAAGTCTCTTGGGCGTTTCAGCAGAAACTATCTTTAACCAAATTAAAGATCGGGACATGTTGGACAGGCCAAGAAGAATTGTAATGGATAAGCGTCGACTTAACGCTCCAAAAATCTATAATTATCACGAGTACACGCCAGATAATATGTAAAATTGCCGCGATTTACTCCGCCAACTTTGGAAGCTATATGAAGAAAATCGCCTTTCCCAGTTCTTAAAAAAGCCTGCGAACAGGGATTCGCAAACAGAAAAAACGGAAGATCGAAGGGGAAAGCGAAAGGCCGAACAAACATCTGACAGTGATCCCGAAGAATCACGTAAGAGATCTGAAACGTCCAAAAGAGGGCCTCCTACTGTGGGAAGAGGTCGAGAAAGCCAAGAAATCCACATGATACGTCCTGAGTATGGTCCCGTGGGTGGGCGTTACCGTGCACCAACGTTATCTAACAGTGAAAAAGATGGAGATCGTGCCATGCAAGACATCCATCGGTGAAGGTGGCGGCGCGATCATCTAGTTCACCACCTACACACCAAATCATTTTTTCAGGAGGGACGATCTCGGCGGAATTATAACTCCCCACAACGACTCTCCTTAACCATCGTCTTTTCGTCTCCTTGGGTTGAAGGTACATCGCCTCTTAGTTGATCTTTGGAGCTTATGCGAACATTTTGTTCGTCAATACCCTTCGCCATGAGATGGAAAAAACAAGTTGGGGATTTGGCGGTTATATTGAACCATGTAATCATACTATAATGGGTTTTGGGGAATCAGAACTTGACCTATATGGCATGATTAGGTTAGGAGTCGAGCTAGAATCTACTTTGAATTCGGACATTGACGAACTAGGATGTTAGATTTTGTAATCGTCGATGTTGATCTACTTATAACGGGTTTCTAGGTCGCCGTTTATTCGAGAATTCAAAGCGGCACGTTCTCGTACGACATTATTGTGTTAAATTTCCGACCACAAGATGGAGCGGGAAGTGTAAAAGGAGATCAAAAGAAAGCTCGAGATTGTTTGCTATCATGTGTACCGAGAAAAGCAAAATATTGTTAACATGATGGAACAGGCGAGGGGGAGATTGGTGAGTCAAGCGGTGAGCAAAAAACCACTTTAAACATTTTCAAGCGAACATAAGTTCGACGGGCATAACTCTCGCTTGAAAGCACGAGAATCACGCGAACACAAATTCGGGTTGGCAACTAGTTCCCCAGATCTCCTAGATCAAATGAATATCGATCCGCCGAGCGAGCAAAGCGGACCTAGAGCCTCGCGATAGGTTTTGAACCCATGGAGGTTGATGGCGACCATGAGGGGTCCATCCAAGATCCTCGGTGGAAGCAAAAAGAAAAGAGCAACCCTGTTGAGCAACTGGAGCCAATCGGTATTGACCGAAACAGACCCGAGTTAGAAGTGTTCGTTTGGCTCGAATTACTCGAACCAATCCGAGCAGAAATGATTGCTTACCTTCAAGCAAACTTAGATGTGTTCGCATGGTCACACGAGGACATGGTTGGAATAGATCCGAGCATGCCCGCCACTCCCTCAACCTTGATCCAATACAAGCTCCGGTTGTCCAAAAACGCAGAAAGTTTAGTCCGTAAAAATACGCGGCGATGAATAATGAAATCAAAAAAGCCGCTTGACAACAAACCCGATCCGGAGGTAAAATGCCCAAGATGGCTTTGCGAACCCCTAACTCGATTCGTCCAGAATCCAATGGATCTTGGAGAGGCGTGGTATTGATTTCACCGATTTGAATAAGGCATGTCCAAAAGATAATTTTCCGATGCCGCAGACATTGATTATTTGGTTGATAATCTGACGGGCCATGAACTCATGACATTCATGGATGCATTTCTTTGGTTATCACCAAATACCCATGCATCCTGACGATCAAAAGGATCGGCGATGCGTGAAAAAGAATATGTACTGGCGCAACGCGATGCCATTCGGACTAAAGAATGCCGAGCAACATATCAGCGTTTGGTGAACAAAATGTTCGGCGAATACATCGCCGGACAATTGAAGTTTACATTGACGATATTGTGGTAAAGAGCGAACATAAGGAAGACCACATCATCCACCTCACACAAACGTTCGATATACTCGGAAATACAATATGAAGTTAAATCCCAAGAAATGTAGCTTTGGGATTCACTCAGGAAATTCCTCGGACATATGGTTAGTCAACGGGGATTGAAGCGAACCGTCAAAGATTCAAGCCATGCTCGATATGCAAGCCCCGAAATTTGAAAGAGGTCCAAAAGTTAACCGGACGATTAGCCTCCGTGAGCCGATTTATATCATTTAATCGGAGACAAATGTAAACCTTTCTTTGATGCATTAAAGAAGGGGAAATTTCGATGACCGAGCATTGCCAAAATGCATTTGAATCATTGAAGCGATTACCTTTAGATACTCGGACGTTGTCAAGCCTATCCGGGCGAACAACTCTATATCAGTATCTTCTCAAGCGTCCGAACATGCAATCGATCTTTGGCTCAAACGGGCGAAGGACCCACATTTGCCCGTTTACTATGTTAGCCAAGTCTTTAAAAGAGGCCGAACTCCGGTATCCTCCATGGAAAAATTAGCATCGCCCCGTAATGAGTGTGCGTAAAATTGCGACCATATTTTTTTCGACCACTCGGTTTGAGGTATTGATCTGCATTTCCATTGATTAGAAGTCCTCCACCGACCGGATACTTTCAGGCGGAGTTGCTCAAATGGGCGGTGGAGTTAGACGGACCAAGCATTACGTTCGCTCACTAACAAAGAATGGCGGCAAGCTATGGCCGATTTCATGGTTGAATTAACATATCCACAAATTCCTGAAAAAGTTGTCGATCAACCATGGCACATGTATGTTGATGGTTCATCAACAAGTTCAAGAGCCGGAGCAGGCGTAGTTCTCATCAGCCCAACCAAACAAACATTTACAACAGCCATCCGATTTGATTTCCCAAATTTACAAATAATGTTTGAATATGAAGCATTGATCATTTGGACTACGATGCTGATAATGACAATGGGAATCAAGAGGTCGATGATCTATAGCGATTCCCGGATAATTGTTTATCAAGTAACAAAAGTAGTCTGGCCGAGGCGAACGGATGGCACAATATCAGCGGTATAAAAAGAATTGCTCGAGCATTTTGAACAAGTTTTTTATCGAACAATTACCACGATTGAATAATTCTTTTCTTGATGCTTTGCACGCTTTGTGAAGGAGTGACGAACACAATGACATTGTGGTAAATCACTTTTCATCGCGCCATCGGGGTTCAAATTATGATCGCCCAAATAACAAGCGAACAAGAAACTTGGATGACTCCAATAATGAGTTACTTACAAAAGGGACTTCTCCCTGAAAATAGGGCACAAGCTGCTCGCCTCAGGTTACAGTCTGCTCGATATACTATTATAGATGAGCATTTGTACAAAAGAAGCTTCTCACTTCCACTTCTGAAGTGTATTACTCCTGAAGAAGGACATGTACTTCTGCAACAAATCCATGACGGAGTATGCGGAAATCATACAGGTGGGCTCGTCCTGGCACATAAAATAATCAGGCAAGGTTATTATTGGCCAACCCTCAAAAAGGATTCGCTCGCATATGCTCGCGCGTGTCATCAGTGCCAGGTACATGCTCCGCTTATTCATAGCCCACCTGAAGAATTGGTGTCAGTTTATAGCCCATGGCCTTTTTGCTAAATGGGGATCGATTTGATCGGCCCATTCCCTCCATCGCACATCGGGAGTTAGATATCTTTGTGGTGGCCGTTGATTATTATACTAAATGGGCGGTTTCGAGGCCATTGTCAAGATCACCGAACAAAGGATGTGGAACTTTGTTTGGAAAAGTATCATCTGTCGATTTGGGCTTCCCCAATCATTGGTCACTGATAACGGCAAACAATTCGATGGAAGTGAATTCAGACAAAATTGTGCTCGCTGGGGCATAAAAAAGCACTACTCAACTCCATATTATCCCCAGTCAAACGGTCAAGTTGAAGCCGTTAATAAAATTATCAAGCATACCCTCAAGGCTAGACTTGATAATAATTCAAGGGGGAGGATAAATTTAACAAGAGTTGCTGAAATATTATGGGCTTATCGAACAACTTTCGAACATCAACCTGCGGAGACCCGTTTGCTTTTAGCATTTGGTGCGGAAGTATTATACTGAAATCAAGATTCAAGTCATCGAACAATGACTTTCGGAGAGCATATTAATGACCAAAGGCCGCTGAATACGAACTGTTGGAAGAAAGAAGAAGGATTTGATTTCAAGAATGCTATGTAAAAAAAAGAGATCGAAGGTTTTATAATTCCAAAGTCCAACGCCTTGGGTTCAATGTGGGTATTTGGTTTTAAGGCGATCAATGGGGGTACCAAGTGGTGTGTTCGGTCGAGCATGGGAAGGTCCTTTCAGAGTCACGTAGCGTTTACTAAGCGGCATATATGACTTGGAGGACTGAATGGAGTCCCATTGTCTTATTTCGTGGAACAGCGTCAAATTTGAAAAAATACTATCAATAAAAGCGCGAGCATAGTATCGGGCCGAACAAAGTTAAAAACAGCTAAACCGAGCATATTGTTGGCCGAACACAATGTTCTCAGATATTTGAAAAACGAATACAAAGGGCGAACACAATCACCATTCGGGCCAAAACGAAAGTAGGACGACCATAAAAGAAGAGTATATCATTTTCGATGCATATCTTCAAGAAAGATCTTTGGGCAAAGACTATTGTTAAACCGGAAGATACGTGTCAAAAACGGGTTGTCGCAGAAGATACATATCGAACGAGTTGACAAGTGGTGGCGACCATGCGAGGATGAGTTAATTTTTTGAGCAAGAGCTGTCAAAAAGCCGAACAGATGTCAAAAGGGGAACAAAAATAAGAGAGCTAGCACCAACTTACTGTACCCAGCACCATCTTGGGATAGTTCTATAAATAGGGGCATCTTGACAAGGAAAAAAGCGAAGGAAAAAAAAAATGATGAAAAAGAAAAAAGGAAAAATACCGCGATTCTCAGAAGGAAGTCGGTTTAGTATGCCCCCAGACGTAGAAGAATTTGACTCTCGATTCAAAGAATCATTCAAATTTGAATCAAGCGTCTCTCGACACAATCTGAGTCTTTTACCCCAGATGACTTGCGAAACACAGTTGAAGCTCGTTGCGGACTCAAGATGCTCGGGCAGAGTCATGGTTACCCTCCCACGTTACCCATTTATACGCCGATAATAAGCCGTATGAGTCCCCTATGCATCCCCAAAATCTCCTCCGAAAGGAGGGATGTCATAGTGTCCGGCGAAACAAGATGCGGATCGCCGATGCCAAAGCATCTCTTGGAGGGGACGAATGGTGCGAAGAAAGTTGCTTTCGACCTATTTTAGGCGGCGAGAACGTACATGCCTCATGCTCGCAAATGACCAAGATAACCACAACTTGTCCGGGAGGGACAAAAGTTTATCTTCTTCTTTGCTGAGCATGTTTAAAGAAGAAAGAAAGGGTAGACGGGATGATGCGCCACATACTTGTCAACATCAATTCTCCGCGGATGAGTGAGGCGCCATTGTCTACTCAAGACAAGGTTTAAAATCAAAACCCTAGTCCGATGACAATAAGTTGTGTAATAGATAGTCTTCTTCGGATATGAAGGATGTAATAGAATACAAAGTGTTGCAAAAAGAAAAAGAAAGATATATGTACTTTTGTTCGCTAAGATTTTCTAGTTAAGTTTATTTTGAGGTCGCACCTAAGTTCTGACGGACGACCGAACAAAAGACGAAACGAGCCCAGTCTATGTTCACCGATTTAACGAAGTTCGTACTACGATTCACGCAACAAAAGCAGTAATGGGTACGCAATCGCGATAAGGCGACTAGTACTTACAGATACCAAAGACGCGCCCGGTGACGAAAAGGGTCGCGGTAAATAAGACGGCCCTAAACGAAGTGATCGCATTTAAATAAAGACGATCGCGACCAAGAAAGGGGGGGTCTATAAAGTAACCCATCCGGTCGCGATCTAAATAAGACGATCAACCGATTGCGTCGATAAGACAATCAAAAACGAAAGAAGTCGAGGGGGGCGGGCATAAACCCAATGTTCAATTCATTCGGAAGAAAAGGGGCAAAAAGCGGAAAGCAATAAAGCGGACACAAAGCAACAAAGCAAACATCAAGCAACACAAGTATCAACATTCATCCTCAACAAAGCGGGTTAGAGAAAGCAGTTCGATATGTAATCCATTCGCCCAATTGTAAATATGTTCGAACAAAAGACAAGAAATCAAAAGTGTTAAAAGGCGTTGTTCGAACAAAAGAGTGAAAAGAAGACCAAAAATTACATAACGCATGTTCGACAAAGAAAAAATAAACATCAAGGAACAAAAGTCAAAATTGGGGGTAAACGGGAGAGAAACATCGAGCTAATTGTGCTTTCACCCCTCAACAACAACTCCGGTATGGTGGGTTACCAAACGCCGCCACCGGGTGCATTACCTTTCGGGAGGTCCCCTTTGCCAAATCCCACTTTTTCGGTCTGTGCTCGGTCCAAGATTTTGGCCAAGAACCTCGCCGATATTCATGTTCCGAGCCCTCTTCCTCATCTAGAATTGGATCATCAACTTTGATCCGCCCGGGAAGAAACGAAATCGCGACAGATCATTTAAATCGACATTGGAAGGTTGCGATCGGAGGGTTATCAATCGTCTTCTTTGAAAATTTGGATATGAGAGGAGAAATTTGTTATTTGTTGATTATCTGGCGAGCGGTCGAGCGACATCAGCGAAAAGCGCAAATATCTGAAGAATTCGACATAAGTCGACATACTCTTCATCGTGCGATTTTGAGTTTTGAGACCTAAAGCGAGTATTAGTCTCCTCAAAGATGATGAAATTTTGTTGGCGAGTCGTCCCTCTCACTTTCCATTTTTCAACACATTTCGGAGTTCTGAAGCTCAACATTCATTTCTTCTTGAGCTCTTCGTATATTGATCCACCTTCTCCGAGGGCGATTCGATTACCCCTCTCTTGTTTGCGCGAGCATCTTCTTGAGCGGCGAGCATTCTCTTGAAATCGGCCGGGCATCCTCCCGGGAGCCCGATGGGCGCCCGGCTTATACAAAAGCAGTTGCTCCGAAGCGATCTCGGTTAAATCTGGACCATTGACTCGACCACCTTATCTTCAAAGTTTCTAATCAAAGCCGAATAATTGGCTTGGAGGTTATGATTGAGCATAAGCTTTCTCAAGAGCGACCATAGATAATACTGGGCGCCCAGCCCCCGCATATTTTCCAAGGGGTGGGACCGTAGTGGACTCCTCCAGATCAGTAGTCCACGCTCGAGCGAGTCGACAAAGCTTTCTCAACATGCTTTCGGAGCGCTGGAACTTTGCGAACTTTCGGCGAGCAAAAGTAATTCTTCGGGTTGGGCATTAAGAGGCGACCTTTGCTCAACCTACAATATATATATATTCGACCAAGTGAGTATAGAGATATCGACGTAAATCAAATCAAAGAACAAGAGGCGAGCAAAATGTACGCCCACGCCTTGTTGGATCCCATCCAGAATGATTTATCTTGAGGCCGAGCTCGGGGATCTAATGGAGTCCATGATCGGGGTCCAATTTGATAAGTGGAGAAGATGTGCAACTTCCATTTCAACAATCTGCGAAATGGGACCGACAAATGGCGGCCTCTCGATCGCACCGACAAAGGGGTCCGAGTCGACTGGCCCGGCATCGATGCTTTCGTCGAAGTTTGCTCGTTCGGCCCTGTCGTCTCGGGCCTGTTCCTCGGCCCGCGTCGCCGATCTCCACCCTTGGTCTTTTCGATTGGTGGAGCTTGTTCGCTAACCCCATGTTCAATTAGAGCAGGAGCCCCCTCGTGCTCGACTTGATTCTCCAGGACGGATGAGGGTCGTTTAGCCTTTCGCCTCCCCTGCTGTTGCTTTGAGCCTCTCGGCTTCCCTGAATCGAAACAAGCTCTTTTTGTGGCCTTTTTCTCCGAAGCCATCTCAAGTGTGTTCAGATGTACTCACAAAGAATGGTCTGGCGGGGAAAGCTGTAAATAAAATGATTCAATGAGAACCAAAGGATAACAACGAACAAAAGGCACAAGACATACAAAAACAAAAGACAATCCTACCGGTAGGATTTAACAACAAGATGATGAGGAGGCACGAACAAACCTCCTTTTTTTCTCGATCAGCGATTTGAGTTATCACAGATCGCTCGAGCGAGATTCGAGATCAATTTGCCAAATTTGCTAAAATAGCCGTCGTTTGTCTCGCTGTCCGTTGCGCCTAGAATCCACGAAAAAAAAAAGTGAGTTAAAATCGGTTCAAATTGAAGAATAAAGATACAAAATCACTTACTTCGATACCTCCGAAGTCGATTAGGGATGTCTAAACGAGCATTGGGTTCGCTTCGGAGGCCGGGCTTTTTCAATCGCCCCTACGAAACCGTAATTTTTCCTTCCAATCGCTAATTTTGTTCAAGACATCTTCAATGATTTTGCACTTAGCATTGGCCTGCATAAACAACCATCCGTGTTCGCCCTCCGGACGAGTCAAGTGCACCAATCGAGCAAGTTCATTTTGCCGAAGGATAATATCTTGGTTTCATTTTTACCGAACAAAGTCAAGAAACTCATAATCATATGCCATCCATTCGGTTTGAAATTTGAGTAATGGTAATGTTCCATTCAACAAGCAAGCGGGTGATAGCGGGATGAAGAGGAAATCGAAGGCCGAACTTCCATGGTGTCCAAATTCATCTGCGACACAACAACCGGGAGGTTGATCAGCCCATTTCATCGGGACCGGTGCGAAAAAAAAACATCCTGGGGGGTTTCATAAATTTTATGCGATTGAAGCGAGCATATCTTCATCAATTATGCTCATTATTTTGCTCGGGCCGGGTACTCGTTCTCTACCTTATTCCTATGTGGTTGCTCGGGCAAATCGAAAACTATAACGAGCATTATAATCGCTATATGTTGGACTATGAGGGACACCAATAGGTATATCAAGTTCAAAGCTTTGCTCGCCATCTACTCCTATGTTCGATCCGGGTTAAATTCTGTTAGCCAAAATTTCCCCCTCACAACATTGTCATTTCTATCTACATTAACATTATCAACGACCCTAGAACCTAATCGAATTTGGGCGAAGAATCATAATCGAGTCCTCGAGCGAATCATTACGGGCCAAGTCCCTATCCGCTCCGTTAGGGCTTCATTGGAATCGGAGGAAAGAACGGCAAATGGTTGCGAAATTGCCAACGAAATCCCGAATTCGAGACATTTGTCTCAAAGCATATTTACATTACTACGGGGATTCTACCGACAGGGGAGAAGGGGAACTATGATGGTCGGATTGAGCAGAGGAGTTCGAGCAAAGAGGCCATAATTACAAAATAGAAGAAGAATGCGGCGGTTACGAATGAATTTCTTCACGGAACGATGAGGCCCAATTTCAGGAAACTTTCGAACGCAGAGACAATTACAAAACAGAGGAGAAAAGAGAGAAAGTGGATTAAGGCAGTAGAAAATATGATTTATATAAACATCGATACAAATTCAAAATACAAAGACGGAACACGGCGATACCAAATATGGCCCAATCAGAGTTTAACGGTAGGCCCCATGTAGAAAAGCGACCATTTGGGGGGTATTGTTGTGTTCGATATAATAAATCGATTAATCAACATCAAAGAAATGACGTGTAATATTCGAATATAATAATCATGCCGTGGATGAAGTTACTTTTTGTTCGCCAACCGATCGTAATTGCTTCGAACCATTTTACCTAACAAACGATCCGCTACTCAGTCAGAAAGAAGGAATTAGATAAGCTAAATCGAGAAGGCCATAAGCAAAACCGAGGATTCAAGCGCCAAAATACTCTGGAATCGAAGGGTCGAGCTTTCGACACTCAAATATCCCAAGACCCAAATATCCCGAGGGCTCGGGCAGTGCTCGAGGAGGACAATCCTCCAACAAAAACCGATATATGATTAAAGAGGCGAACAAAACATCCAATCGAACAAGAGATTAATTTGGACGATCAAAAGAGCATCCTATGCACAAAAGCTAAAGACGAAGATCAATCTAGAAAGACGAAAGCCGAAACATGGCAACACCACCGAGGTTCTTGCGATGATCTAAAGACTCAGCTCATGCTATACCAACCCAAATTTCATACGCTAACCGGAGTCTTATAAAAAGGAAAAAAAAAAGAAGATAAGGGTTGAGAAAAATAGCCTCTGAAATCCCCGGAGAGGAGAGGAACTAAAAAATTCGGTGATCATCCACATATACAAAAACCCTAAAGCACTCATTTTGCTAATGAAAAAATTATCTTTATCTGCATCGATTCATCTTCATAAGATGTATCAAGAATCACACGATGTGAAGCTCATAATACAATATCCCGGCTTGGTATGCCCCCGAGTAGTCATTTTTGATTTAACCCGGGTCAACAAATTCATCTTATTTACCGTTTATTTTACACGTATATGTTTTGTTTGCGAGTTGTTACCAAATTAGCCACATAATATTCATCAACTAAAACGACTCGCGACAGTATACAAATAACTAATACTTTCAATGAATGAACTAATACTTTATAACGAACTAACTAATACTTTTCAATGAATGAACTAATAAATTTCAATGAATGAACTAATACTTTTCAATTAATGAACTAATACTTTTCAATTGATGAACTAATATTGTTGATAACCAAATAACTAATACTTTTCAATTAATGAACTAATACTTTATGACCAAACAACTATATATAATAATTTTCAATGAAAGAACTAATACTTTATATCTAAATAATTAATACTTTTCAATTAATCAAATAATATCAATTAATACATTTAATTAAATAAGTAATTCTAACTAATAAATTAAACTAATTCATTATAACTCAATAATTAATTCTAACTAAATAATTAATACACATCATTAATACATTATAATTAATTGCACGATTACTGGAATCATAATAATAATTAATTTTTGTCGCATGTTTTACTGGAATTACTGGAATCATAATTCCCTTCTTGTCATTATACTAATCATAATTAATACACATCATTACTAGAATCATAATTAATACACACCATTAATAATTCATTCTTGTCGCATGCCCTTCACGACATAATCCTGGGTGTCGCGTGCCCTGCGCGACAGAAGCCTCCCATGTCGCGGTCTCTGCGCGACACTGCAAAATCAGAGCCCTCCCCTGCAAAATCTGTGCAACATAATCCATGCATGTCGCGAGCTCCGTGAGACAGAGTCCATGTCTGTCGCAAGCTCTGCGCGACACTGCACCACGAGTCAAATCCAATTCGTTAAAATGTGGATATAACAATTGTGGTCAAAACCCAAATGTCTATTACTCGAAGTCCATAGTATTTTCAAAATTATTGGTAGGTGCATAAAATGGTTCAAAAAGACTTAACTACTCTTATTTTCGGTCAATAAGCTTCAACATTTTCAATACACAATTACACTCCAACTTTTGAAAAAAGGTCAGCAGGCGCATGTATGTCATATCAGTCATTCAAGTCCTTTTCTCTCTCTTACACGAAATCAACAACTCCATCTTTTTTAAACATTTTTTCACCTTCCCCTATTTTTTATAGTTATATTTTCTATAAAATTCTTGGAGATACTCTCATTTTTATTATGCATTCATCTTTATTCTTTTAACAATTTAAAATTTTTAAGAGTGAACATATTTATTATTTTTTGTAGTCATATTTTCTATAAAATTCTTGGAGATACTCTCATATTTTCTATAAAATTCTTGGAGATACTCTCATTTTTATTATGCATACACGAAATGTTTTCGTTCTTATTTCACATGATTATATTCATAAAAAAATGAACATGTTCATAAAAACACATGAACATGTTCATAAATTAATGAACATGTGCATCTCCTGTTTCAAATCTTCATCTTCAGAAATTAACAAACCCAAATCTTCAAAAATGCATCTTCAAAATCTTCGAAATTAACAAAACTAGATATTAAAAAATGCATCTTCAAATCTTCAAAAAGCTTCCACGAAGAATAAGTCTAGCCCCCAAAACAAAGAGTTGTCCCAACAAAATCAATCACCACACCAATCAAAACAAACGTACATATCTTAAAACAACCCACAAAATCAAAGAAGAATCAAAGCAAACAAAAATTCAAAAATTATGCAGCAGATTCAACAAATTCAACAAATCCAAGACTCAAATTCAAATCCAAACCATGGGGGACGAATTCAGATCCAAAAAAATTCAACAAATCTTAAAAAAATAAAAAAACAAAAAGAATTCACGCCCCTTCTTCCACTGCTTGCTTATTCATTTTCGATCTGAAAATTGCAAGCAAATTAAGATTGTGACAGCGGCTTCGGCGGGCGGGGCGAGGGGGCTACGTGCGGATCCCCTCCAACCGGCGGCAGCGGCAGCGGCGAACAGAGGGTGTGGTGCATGGGATGAGGAGCGTTGCGGCTCTGGTGTGGGGAGTGGGATGGTGGAGGCGATGCGCGGGGGCGCTGGTTTTGCAGTGCGGCGGCCCGCGTGAACAGGCTCTGCGCGGCGGCCTGTGTGGTGGTGGCAGCTTCGGCGGGCGGGGGAGGGGGCTAAAACGGCGGTCGAGTGGTGGTGGGCCGCGGTGGTGGGCGCGCGGCGGCGGGTTGCTTGGTTTCTAGGGTTTTAGTTTGAGGACCTTGGTTATGAATTCTGATGGGGATACGAATTGTGAGCTAAATGAGAGGGTATTGCCTATTTAGGGGAGTAAGGGATAGTGTGGTATTTTCACATGTATTTTGGACTTAGTAGTAATTCAAAAAAGTAGTTGGACCTAGGAGTACTTGAGCTCTATACTTTGGACCTAGGAGTCATTAATTCAAAATAATACATGTATGTTTCAATTTATAATTTAAAAAAAATTCAACTAGGAGTGATGCTTGTGTGCACCAATTGCACCTTGTGTAATTGGTGCAATTGGATTCAATTTTAATTTAGATGAACCACGAACCCTAAACCCTACACCCTAAATCTTAAATTATGAACCCTAAACTCTAAATCATGACCCATTCGGGCCGAGTGAACCATGAACCACTCGGGTCAAGTTCGGGTCCGAGTCGATGTTGGAATTTTTGGTTTTGACCAAATAATTAAGTGACATTTATAATTTATTTTGTGGAAATGAGTTTAGTGGATTTGAATTCTCAAAATAAAATTTGGGTGAATGAAAAATTAATGTCATTTAATATAGTGATAAATACATTTATGAATGTATTTATTATGGTAATAGTAATAAATTGTGACAAAAAGATTTTATTCCAAAATATGTGTCTTTTAGGAAAACTGACTCATTTCTTTTGGGGAATAGTTGTCTATTTTTAAAGGTTGCGGCTTTTGAAAAAATGATGTTTATGGTGAAGAGTCACAACTATTACCTATGACTTTTGGAAGTCTATATAAAGCCCCCACATTGTTCATTTCATTTCATTGGTTGATTGATTTCAATAATCAATTTTATATCGATAAAAAAAATAACTTTGTGAGTTTTCAAGACATTCAACTACAATATGCATACATGGCTTTTTAGAATTGTAGTATTTGCATTAGAGTCGTGTCAAGAAAGTTCCGGATACTTGAGTCCGTTCGCCGATAGTTTTCGATTCGTAGTGCAGCGGTCGGAAAACTTTAAAGTCGTTGTATCTTGAGGTTGATTGCCATGATACCGTATTGCACCAGAGTACGGGGCAATATCATCTTACGGAAAGAGAGTCCAACTCTTGCCTCGACTTTACCGTATCAGTGTCTGTATAGTCATCTTCGTCTACACATTCCAAAATTTCCAACAACAGTCGAGTCGGGCCCAGTATTAAAAAAAATTAAAATTCAATTATATAAATTCTAAATTGGTGCAAAATATGCACACAAGAATTTGCCCTCAACTAGACATTCCTTATATAAGATTTTCTCCCATAATATAACCCGTGCAACCACGAATAAAGAAATTCATAACAAAAGAATACCAATGGAAGGTTAAAAAGGTACTATGCTTTCCTATAATTTTTTTTATACTGTCTTCATAAATGCTATTTTATACAATATTTGAAGTGATATTTTATGTTAAAAGTGGTATAAGAGACTTGCCCATTATTTATCACTTGCATATGCATTAAGATCATGAAATGTTTATTGAGCTTTTCTTTAATAATAAAAAATTTTGATCTTATCTAAATTAGTTTTATGTATAACTTTTTTAATCACTTTCTAGTACAACAATTTATATTTTCAATAAAAAAATTAATATCATCCTTAAATTAATACTCTCTTCTATTTTTTTTAGATATCATTCTGAACTTTTTCCAGATAAATTAAGGATTTTTATGTCAAATTAACCTTAATTAATGATAATTTAATATTTTTAACAAAAAATACTATTGATTTAGGGGTATATATAAGATAACAGTTCGATTCCCCTGTTCTACTTTTCGTATTTCATTGGTGTATATATATTTTTTAATTATTCCACGTGTTATTTATCTATATTATGGAATACAAAGTGAAACACTAATTATGAAATAGGTGATCTCATTCCATAAAATAATGAGGAGAAAAAAATGTTAGAACAACATTTATTATACAAATATTGTAAAAAGTCAACCAACATTTAAAAAGAATAAGAGAGAGTATATTTTAATAAAACAATTAACTCCGCTTAAACATACCTGTACAAAAATTCTAGTTGTGTTAATAAAACTAATTTATATACACAAATTCTCCTATGAAACTTGTTTATAATATGAAATTGATATCATTACATTTATAAACTGATACATACTACTCTTATAAACTAATAATACATACTTATGCTTTTAATATTATAATATCAATTTACAAATATAATAATACTAATAATTATAATATTAAAATATTAATTTTTAACTATAGTCAGAGCCGATCCTATAATTTTAGGGGCCTGGTGCAAAAAAAAATTTGGGCCCTTCATTTTTTTATGATAAAAAAATATAATCATTAGTACAAATAAAATTTCATAATTATAAAAATAAAATAAGATGTATAATAACGAAACATTCTATATTACAATATAATTGTTTTCAAACTCATCGATTCAAAATAATAAAAATATAGCTTAATATTTAGAAAAAAAGAATGAATAAACTACCTACATAATTAGCTATGAAAAATTGATCTTCTTGCAGTTTTATCTGCAAAGTCCATACTTGATCCTTTTTCTTCTTACGTTTTTCATGTCCAGATGGATATTTTCGATGAGGAGGCATCTCAAATTCTCAATTAACTATTAGCAATAACATAATAAATAGAAATCAATTCAAGAAATAATAAAAAAAATTACGAATAAATAATATATTATTGAAGATTTGAAGTGATCCAAATAAAATTTATGAATACAAAATCTAAAATTAAAAGTACCTTATTAGAAAAGACACGGTTCTTTTTAAGGGTCGTTCGTCAATTTTCTTATGAACGCGCTATGTGAGATGTATAAGACTAATTTTAAGAGAGAAAAAGTAAGATGTATAAGACTAAGAGTGTCACTAAACACACCCCATTTATTAAGCACACCCCAATAAAATTTAAAAATTAACATGTATTACTAAACACACCCCATTTTTTTCCTATTATATCCTTCTTCTATCAAAATATAAAAATAACACTTTCCTACCTTTCATTTTCTCATGAACATTTCTCTCCTAAAAAATCATTTGATTCTTTTCTATTCATTAATTTTTATGAAAACATTCTTAAAATTTTATATAAGATCAGAAATATATTACAAAAAAGTCAACTAAATTTAAACATAAATAAATTCAAAAACTTAATTAAAAAAAAAATCTTCAAAATCATAAAAAATCTAAATACAAAATAAAAACTTCAAAAAGTAAACTAAATTAAAAAAAAAAACTGAAAAAATT
The DNA here is from genome assembly GCA_037126765.1 of Stenogyne calaminthoides. Lineage (NCBI taxonomy): Eukaryota > Viridiplantae > Streptophyta > Magnoliopsida > Lamiales > Lamiaceae > Stenogyne > Stenogyne calaminthoides. Next base: position 7,253,849 of record JBBCBC010000038.1, read on the forward strand.
AAATGAAATCTGTAAAATATTAAAAAAAAAATCTAAAATAATTAAGATTAAAAAAATCAGTAAAACTAAATAAAATCTGAAAAAAACCATTTTAATTAAATTAATTTTGAAGATTAATTTTATTTTTTAATATTTTATTTAGTTTTAATTGGTTTTTGATTTTTCATTAATTTACTTATTTTGAAGATTTAATAATATTTTATAAAAAAAATAAAATTAAGATATTTTTTTTCAATTTCTGCTTATTTTATTTTTTTATTTAGTCCATTTTAAAGATATAGTTATTGTTTTATTATTTTTATATTTTAATTTATTTTTTCAAATTTTTTTTAATTATTTTTCCACGTATAATAATTTAAAAAAACTAAACTTACAAAAAGTAAAGAATCAATTTCAAAGTGAAAAAAACTTAGAGGACTAAAATCAAAATGAATAAAACTTAAAAGAAAGACAAAATAGTATCTCATATTTATATAGGTTAACTTAATCATTTTATATATATCTATTTTTGTGTTAAAAATTATGGGGTGTGTTTAGTGGGCACTCTAAGACTAGTTTTAAGAGAGAAAAAGTTAAAAGAAGTGAAGAAGAAGAAAGAGACGGGCTTGACTTTTTTATGAAGATTGTGTATAGATTTGATTTGATAAATTTAAGGAAAAAAAAGATTGGGTATAGATTTAATTTGAAAAAAATTAAGAAAAAAAAATATTAAAAAAGAGAGATTGAAAAAGATATGAACCGTGTATACAAAAATATATGAGTAAAATTTTATAAAGATTTGGAATAAAAATATAAGGGGAAATTTTTTATTGAAAATAGAAAAAAAAAAAATCGCAAGATTTTATAAAGATTTGGACTAAAAATATAAGGGGAATTTTTTTTTTGAAAATATTAAAAAAAAATTGCGGATAAGGGGATTCGATTCCGCAACCTCGCGCAAAAATAGATGTTAAAAGTGCTTTTGTTACCAACTCAACCACCCGTCAAATATGATACAATCATCAACTTTATGAATTATAACACATATATATATAAAGAAAAAAAAATCGAGGGCCCCTCCTTGAAAAGGGGCCCCAGTCGACGGCTAAGATTCATTCTGCTACTGCAGCCCCATGGCCGCCTCGATTATAACAGTATAAATGTCATACTATAAACAAATTTGACAGCTACAAAATATATAAGGCTGTCAGTATCCTAGTATTACTTTTCAAAATCATATTTGCATCTGCATGACACATAAATTGTTCTTTAAAAAAAAAAGTAAATAAATCAATGAACAAATGAAAATATAATTGTTCGTCGCTTTCTTTTACCGCCTACGACCACATTGGGCGGCGCCTCATAACTTGAAATGACTTCCATGTCACTTGCGTAAACAAACACAAATTACTATAATTAGCTAATCGTCTTTTTCATCAATTGGTTGGTTTTTTTAAATAAACATATATAATGAGATTATAATAGCTGAATAAAGCAATGAATTGAATCTGTCACGCGAATAATTTATCTATATTTTAAAATACAAAAGATCTTTTCTGAACTATGCATGTGATCATAGTCATCGGTTTATAATACTTTCAATCTTATTTTAATATTTCAAATTTGAATCCTTATACATTTTGTTACCAATTTCTAAATTCATTGAACATTCTGTTTTTTTTTTAACACGTTGAACATTCTATTTAGAGGTGTTCTATTGAGTAAAAAAAAAAAAGAATTGATGAGTTTTTATAGTAAACATCTGTAAATTAATCAAATTATAAAAATCTATCAATCAAAAGAAGTTAAATTAATATTAATAAATCATAAAAAATAATTTATATAAGGTATTTCATGATGGAAGTGGTATTTTTTATAGAAGAAAATGAAGCATGTCACCAGAACTATTACTGCATTCGAGTGGTTTTGAGAAAAATAACCCATATTCTTACAATTTTTTTTAAAAATATGATATCTTGTACTGCATTATTATAATGCTACTTTGCTAGCTACAAGATATTATTTTAAAAAATAAAATTCATGTGAATTTTGGTTCATAAAAAATCTACTATTTTTATAGAATAATTATAGACTAAACGTTATGTGAAACCATCAACCATCATAAATCAGTTCATGCTCCACCTGCAAATTTGTTGGTTCGGATGTTTTGTTACGCAATGCCTATTTCTATATATATTTTTTTTTATAATGCCACGTAATGATATATTTCATTTTTTGTATTATATTGATCTTGCATCTTGTTGAATTTTTAACACATGGACCCAGAATATGGTGGTTCGTTGAATATTTTTTATTTTTTCCATGTGTCATCCATCCATATTATGGAATACAAAGTGAAACATCTAATTATACAACAGGTGATCTCATTCCCACAATATTGTTTTTAAATTAGCGATTCAATTAAATGTTTTTTTAAATAGTGTTATAATCTAGATTAGGGGTTCAATTTTATTTTTTTAAAATTAACACGTAAGTAAGATTCTATACACACACTGACACACATGATATCAATTACATATTGGATTATCCATGCTATAAATTTTAAGGATGTTGGACTCAGACCAGAAATGGGACCCATTAAAGTAATTAAGGAATTTATAATTAAACCTTTGTATAAAGATTAGGATGTTGGACTCGAGATCAGAAAACATGGTGGGTGTGCTGATGATTTATGAGTCAGTACATGCACGTACACGTATATACACACACACAATATTCCACTTGGGATTTTTTTAGAATTATTTAAGACAAATCTTATATGCATTCAGGTGCATCGTACACTTATAATGTATTTTAGAAACATATAACTTGTTATATTGAAATATGCAATTTGTTTATATTGAACTGTGCAATTATTAATATGGAAAAACAGTTACACAGTTCAATGTAAATAAATTGCATATTTCAATATATCAAATTGCATGTTTTTAAAGTGCACTATTAATACACGCTACATCTTGATGCATATGAGACACAATCTTATTTAAATATCTATAGTTCAGTTGAATACAGAAAAGTAAAATGGTAGTCCAATTAAAATTCAATTCTTGGTGGGCGTCTAGTACTAGTACTCCTAACTTTTTCTAAATAAGGAAATATATATGTTTATATGTTGATGCTGACCCGCAATGTTTACTGTTTGATGATCAGATCAAATGTTGATGCTGACTCCTAAAATATACTAACTCCAAATTAATTACGAGCTACATTTTTCTATACAGATCCAGTCAGTGAAAATAATTTTTAAATTATATCTTGAGGTAATTTGAATGGGGCTCAGGTTACTCTGACTCACACCTAAACATTTTGTAATAAAAAAAATACATAAAATGTCAAAACTATACTTTTCATCGATTTACATGTGAATTAATATTGATCTTACTGTTCGGAAATATTAAGAAAATTTTACGAATTCATGTACATAATTCAAATTTTTTTTCTGAAATTGTACATGTGAAAAAATGAGGGGTAGTGTATAAGAAAATATAAAATAGGGTATTTTAAAAAAATTAGAGGGAATATATTCATCTTATAAATGGTGTATTAATTTAGATAGTGTATTTATTAAAGATGTAGGTGGAGTAGATCAATGTGAAAATTTTCATGTATGAAAATATATAAAATTGTCCTAAATCAACCATTTACACCCTAAACATTAAATAATGAATCCTAAATTATGATCTATTCGGGCCGGGTGAACTATGAACCACTTGGATCGAGTGAACCATGAACCACTTAATTTTGTCTTACCTTCACCGATTACAAAATTTAATTGTAAATCAAAAAAATTTTTCATGTATAAAATTTTTTATATTAGATTTTGTCACGTAGGTGTGAGTAACCAGAGCCTTCGAATGGAGGCTGACGGCTGAGCCCACACAGCAGGCCCATACGGTTGCAAATTGAGTTGCCATAGTTTATAGTTGAAACAATGAGAGCGCCCAATAAAGAGCAAAGTAAGATGTCTTATCTCCCATTTAAAGTAAGATGCTTTATCTCCACCCACAATACTTAATGTAAATTCTTTTGAAAGAGTTAATGATATGTACATTTTATCATCGCAACTTCTTAATAGATATACAATAATTATATATACGTAGATATATTTACATTTTTTCGTGCAATTTTAATTATATATATAATTTTGTTTGTACTTATTAGTAATTTGCATAAAAATTTGTACTTAGAGTTATAAATAGCCTAAAATAAAAAGAAACATTCTTTTTTGTCACCAAGTTTTATTTTGTTCTTTTTTAACTAAGAGAATAATTATTTGGACCAATATACCCTTAATGAATTAATTAAAAAATTGAATAGAAGAATAAAAAAATCTACGCTAAAAACTTGTAGCCCGTACCACCATTAATTCACATCGTACCTCACTTTATTTAAGTCTGTACCACCATCCATTCACCTCGTACCACCATTTTTTCGCCCATACCACACGTTAATGAAGCTCGTACCACCATTAATTCACCAAGCACCACATTTTATTTAAGCCCGTACGACCATTAATTCACCTTGTACTACATTTTATTTAAGCTCGTACCACCATTTTTTCACTCGTACCACACTTTATTGAAGCCCATACCACCATTAATTCACTACATACCACATTTTATTTAAGCCCGTATCACCATTAATTCACCTTGTACCACATTTTGCTTAAGCTCGTACCACTTTTTTTTTCATTCGTACCACACTTTATTGAAGCTCGTACCACCATTAATTCATCACGTACCATATTTTATTTAAGTCCGTACTATAATGATATTTTTAAGCTTCTTGTATAGTCATATAATTAGGCTCATACCATCCTATATCCTAAACCCTAAAAATTAAATGAGAGAGTACCCGTTAATTTCGTCCTGAGTGAATCTCAAATTAGAGGAATATGACAAATAATGGGATTTCCTCTGAATTCAATAGACCTAGAGAGAGATTAAGATGATATTATTGGCATTCAATTTAAATATTGAAAGCCGACGGAAAAAAAAATCATTTTAGAAAGAGATGGAAAAAAATTGATGAGAAAAAATAATACATTGTTGAAGCCTTGAAGCACTACAAAAAAGCGCTAATTTAACGAGGGGAATTAAAGTGGGGCAGAAAACCCTCATTAATTAACGAGGGTTTAAACGAGGGCACAAATTAACGAGGACTTTAACGAGAGTTTTTGGTTCATGGCAAATAACGAGGGTTTTGCCGAGGGTTATGCCCTCGAAAACTTTTCCCGAGGGCAGATTCCCTCGGCAATTTGTGTCAGACATTTTACGAGGGATGTTATCCCTCGCCAATTTAATATTGAGAGAAAGCGAGGGTTAAAAGCCCTCGACAATTTATGTGCCCTGCTGATAAGAAGATCAGGAATAAAAAATCACTTTTATTTGAATCCAAACTCAAATATTTTGTAATAAAGTAAACAAAGAAGAACACCACTTCTCCATTTCTACCCCTTCCTAAATTTTACATCTGGGTTCATCATCATCAAGAACCCTCCAATCCATTCCGCCACAGCTACTCCTTCTTCGGCGGTGGCTCCTCCTACCTCTTGAACAGCTCCGTCGCCACCTCCTTCGTCGCCAGCCACACCTCACTATCCAGCCTTTGCGACCCCTCCAGAAAGTACCAAAATCTACAAATTCTCCAAAATCTGTGCCGCAAGTAACCAACAATCTCCTGGGCAAATGCCACTCTTCGAACTCATCGTCCTCCCAATCGCGGTGGAGAAAGGAAACACTGTTGGCTCACCAATAGAAAGGTAATTGATTTTTAATTTCTTAAATGGTTTGGTTGATTTGGGGAAATTGATTAATTGTTCTGGATTTATTGTTGACTGTGGAGAGATATGTGAGTGAAATTGTTGCAGATTTAATTGTGGAGAGATTGTTGCATATTTGTTGCAAATTGTTGGCACCGCGCATGGAGGCAAGCCGGCGTTCAAGTGCTTTTCCGTTTTCAATTTGAAGAAGAAAGTCATACCTGGTCTTTGCAAAAGGGTCAAGACAGAAGGGCAGGTGGAGATTGTTTTTCAAATTATCTGTGATTAAGACGAGGGCCTAGGCGAGGAATTTTGCATCTAATTTAGCGAGTGTCTGCCAGCCCTCGGGAATTCTGACACCGTGTCAGGCCTCGTTAAAGCCCTTGTTTTTTATCGAGGGCCCAATTTTTCCCTCGTTAATCACTTAGCGACGAGCATTTTAAAGAGGGCCCATTTTCCTCGTTAAAACCCTCACCAAATAGTATTCTCTCTTTAAATTCCTCGTTAAATTCCTCTTTAAATGTCCATTATTTTGTGGTGAAGGGAGATAAAAGTTCATTTGTTCTCAAGGCATTGAAAGAAAAAAAGAGTGACGAGAGATGTATTAGCGAAAGAAGAAAATGAAAAATGAAAGGAAAAAAATAAAAGAACTGGTCTTTTTAAAAAAGAGAGATGAGGGTATAGTTGGTAAAAAAAAATTATCTTGGCTAAAAAAGAATAAAATTAAAATTATTAATAAAAAAGAACTTTTTAAAAGAAAATTGGCTAAAAATTGGGGTTCCGTCGTGCGGGGATATTATATATTACTCCTCCCATTTCATAACAATAGTCACACTTTGAGTTTTACATATACTAGTAACATTATTTATCGTGAATGAAATTCTGAATTTTACCTATAAAGTTCCTGATATACCTTAATTATTGAATAGAGATATTTTAAACAATTAACAAACTCTTAGTATATAAAGAACCATATATATGGAACAAACTAAAAATAAAAGTGAGAATTCCGCCTTCGTGGGATCGAGGGAGTACATATTATATATCAAACATAATCGTTTCAATATCCGTTGAAGTGTAACGAAGTTGAGGGAGTAAAACAAGTTGAAATTTAATCTAGTTGAACATTTTAATAATATAAGGGGCGCGGCTTCTCACACCCACAAAATTACTAAGTACACCCACCGCTAAATTAATTTATCATATATTTTAATTATTTATTTTAGTACAATCAATAAATTTTACAATTATAATATTAATACAATATTTAGACATACTCTACTACATAAACATACCCACCAAATTAATTTTTAATTTAACGATATTGCCTAATTGAGATGTGAAGGGATTGTCAATATTTGTGTTTTATTTTTTAATCTTAAATTAAAAATTAATTTGATGGGTGTGTTTATGTATTACAGTAGGTTTAAATATTGTATTAAGGTTATAATTATAAAATTTAGGGATTGTACTAAAAAAACTAAAAAGAGAACTAAAATATATAATGAGTTAAATTAGAGGTGGGTATATTTAATTTAGGGATTGTACTAAAAAAACTAAAAAGAGAACTAAAATATATAATGAGTTAAATTAGAGGTGGGTATACTTAATAATTTTGTGGGTGTAAGTAGTTGCACCCTAATATAAGTTGTACATTTAAAAAATACACTCAAGTTGTATGGTTCACTTGGTGTAGAGGAGACCCGGTTTGATTTTCCTGTTTTATTTTTCGTATTTCATTGATGTTTCACCCTGCTGAATTTTTAACACATGGATCTAAAATATAATAATTCGTTGAATATTTTTTTATTATTCTACATGTCATTCATTTATATTATTCATTTACATTATGAAATATAAAATGAAACAATAATTATAAAACATGTGATCTCATTTTGAGGAGACCTACGCTAAATAAAATGGGTTATATGTGCATACACCTATTAAATGACCGAAATGACCTCATGATAGATCCCCATTCTGGAAATTTCCAATGCAACTTCTGAATCTACAAGAAGACATTCATTCCAAGTTTACAACCCCCAACCAAGTATTCAAACCGTCAGCTCTGACCTAATAAATATTCTTGAAAAAATTGAACGCACCATTCCACCACACGTGCACACGCACGTGTATATATATCCATGCACATATATCCTAAACTCACTAAACCAAACCATTGAATGTCCGTCAAAAAAAAACCATTGAATGGAACAAAATAATAATAACAATTGCCCAAAAGACCACAAGTACCGCGGCATTCGCCGGCGGCCGTGGGGGAAGTTCGCCGCCGAGATACGGGACCCCACCAGAAACGGGGCCCGCCTCTGGCTGGGCACGTTCGAGACAGCGGAGGAGGCGGCGCGGGCCTACGACAGGGCGGCATACGCTTTAAGGGGTCATCAGGCCATTCTCAATTTCCCCAATGACGGCCATTATAGAGATGCCTGGCCGGTTATTAATTCTCCGGCGCATGCATCTTCTTCGACGGTGAGTTTTCCGGCGACTTTGCCGAAGGAGGAGGTAATTGAGTTCGAGTATTATGATAATAAGTTGCTTGAGGATCTTCTTGAGGGAAGGAATTACCGGGGAGAGGATAAACCTAAGTTTGATAAGTGATTAGTGATATTAATGTTGTAATTGCTTGCTGGAATCAATTTTTTTTTTTGTAATCCTGTAACTTTATTTCGTTTTGAAATTGATTTTGATTGTTTTGACTTTTTAATTTTAGTCATGTAAATTATCAAAAAAATTTAAATTTGTCTTTTAGCCTGCAGCAGGTCACCAAACATGTATCAATCACATATGTTATTATGTTATTTTTTTCTTTAATTTCGAAATGCCATCTAAATTTTTTTAATTCTAGCAATTTTGGGTCGGAATTTTTTTCTACATATTTTTTTAGGGAGGAATAGTGATTTCTGCGTATTTTGGTTTATTTTTTAATTTTTTGATCGGTCTAGACTCGGTATACCGACCCGATTCATTTTTTTTTAAATATACAAATTATTTTTAAACCCAACCCAAAACCGTTTTAAAATTATTAGGATAAAAAAAAATTCAAGTAAAATTTCAAAATTAAAAAGAAAAATAAAATAATTATACATATGACGGTTATCTGCTGCAGCAGATTAAATGATCAATTTAAAAAAATAAAAAATTTATAAGACCAAAATTAAATAGTCAAAACAATCGAAACTAATTTCAAAATGATGCAAAATTATGGACTACAAAAAACTTAATCCCCTAATTTTTTTTAGTCATTAATTCTTAATCAGATATGGGGAATATTGTACGGTTGAAATCTTGTGTTTTTCTTGTTGATTACAGCTTGTGAAGTTTGCTAGCAAGATTCCGGTTTTGGGTTTGTTTCCTTTTCTCAAAAAGCCCATATGTGTATATTTATATATTCACAAAAATCGAGAGATTTAAATCTTCACCATAATTTGGTACACAAAAATTTGTATGCAATATTGTATATAAGTAATATGTGTAATTAGTCTAAATAAAAAATATATTTATTTTTCGCGGGTAAGGCCCAAAGTCATTGTAGATCCGGCGCTGTCCCGTTTTCTTCTTCCTCGTGATCCTAGGGTTCTTCTTGCTCGCGATTCCAGATTTTACTGTTGTGCTGTTTTTTCTTCTCTTCTTTTGTTCTTCCTTTTCTTTTCTTTCTCTTCCTTGTTCAAATTCTTCCATATTCTTTTTTTTTTTTTTTTTTTTCAGTTTTCTCATCCTGACAAATTTGCAGGTCCTTCCGTTCGTTCCCCTCTTGATTTTTTGGCGCAATTTTTTAGATGCTTTTGCACTCTTTTCACATTGTTTCTGTAAATCTGTAATTTTGGACTGAAGATTTTTTTTGCGTTTGTACTGGTTTTTGTTCATGCAGTAACACTCTTTTGCTCATAGGGTAACAGTCTTTTGTTCATGTAGTAACTCATCAAGTTATTTTTTAAACCTGTAATTTTGGACTGTGAATTTCTTTTCGCGCTTGTACTGATTTTGTTCATGTGGTAACACTCTTTTGTTCATGTAGTAACACACAAAAACAACTTGAAAAAAAAATTGGACTGAAGATTTTTTTTTCGCGCTTATATTGGTTTTTGTTCATGTAGTAACATTCTTTTGCTCATAGGGTAACACTCTTTTGTTCATGTAGTAACACATCAAGTTGTTCTTTAAATCTGCAATTTTGGACTGTGGATTTCTTTTCGCGCTTGTACTAGTTTTGTTCATGTGATAACACGTTTTTCTTCATAGCGTAACACTTTTTGTTCATGTAGTAACACACAAAAATAACTTGAAAATTTTTAAAAATTATGTGCTCAATAAGAATTGAACCTGCGACCAAATACATTGAAAATAGACCATAACCATTAGGCTACAACAATTATTGATAAAAATATCCTTGCATAAAATGTAATACATAAATAGTCAAGTTGGTCGCCCAACCCTTTCAACCTTCGCCTTGCCTTGCCTTGCAATACCCGCCCGCCTGAGTTCACATGACCCACGAATTTTAGTCTATTTTACTTTAATTGTGTGGTATTGCACATAACACTAGTGTGCAATATTTCACACAAGACCTACTCAATTGGGTAATACTTTCCTTTAACCAATACTTCTTCCGTCCTGCGAGGATAGACTTAATTTTTATTTTCGTCCATTCCACAATGATCTTTTTAGCTTTTTTTTTTATGAAATTAAGATGAGGTTCTATTGACAAGTTTGTCTTTAATAAATAAATAAAGAAGATCACATTTTATAATTTTAGCTTGCAATGCTATGTTTTAAAAAGCTAGTTGGACCGATTCGACTGCTACTCGACGAGCACAACGAATCGATTCGAAGTGTTGGACTGTTTGAATTTCAAACCACTCAAAAAGTGCTTAAAAGCGGAAAAAGTGATACAAAGTGTTGACTGGTTGAACCGGTAAACTTGTCGGTTTGACATTATTTGAAAAAAAAGTAAAATTGAGAGCTACAATTTTAACTTTTTTAATATTTTTTTAAAGAGTTCATCTTGCAATTTTGAGGAATTATTTTTAAAAATAAAATTTGAGGGGCTATTATTTTAAAATATAAATGATTATCTATAATATATATACATATATATATATATATATATATATAATATTATATATTACGTAATTATAATGTCGATCGAACTTGATTTAAAGCGCTCAACCGCTTCCATTTTTAAGACAAAGTTACTATGAAAGAGTATTCTTTCCTAGGCCATAAATCTAGAGTATTTTCTAAAATCAAAATAAGGATAAAATTGGAAGATATTGTGCAAAAAATGCTAAAAGACTATTTAATTGTGTACAAATAAAAAATGTTAAAACCTAAAAGGCCATTTAATATAGAATGGAGCAGATCATTAATGATCCATTTTCATCTTTAGGCCATTTAAAATTTTTTTACCAAATCAATTTTCTAAAAATCAAAATAAGGATAAAATTGGAAGATATTGTTTGCAAAAAATGCAAAATAAAACCTACAAAAATTTAAATATATATTTTATAACTTTTCAAATAAAAATTTTGTTCAAAAACCCCACATCGAAAGTGTTGGAGAAAAAAGGGAATTAAATAAAATTTTAAAATTTAATATAAATTAATAATTTAATTTTAAAAACCGGTTATTTCCGGTTGATCCATTTTCATCGGTTTTGTCAACCTCGAAATCATGTTTATAGTGTTTTTTATTTTTTCGGTTCAAAAGCATTTTACTATAAATTATAATAAGGATAAAGTGGGAAAACAAAATAAAAATTTAATGTTCTAATTATAATAATTTTCATTTCTAATCTATGTGAAAATAACTTAAGACCTATCTTTATGGAGGGAGTAATATATAAGTAAATAAGAGTAACTTTTGTAAGCATTAGTTGTACAATGTAATTAATGCATAACTAATATTGTTCTAAAAACCACTAATACTAATCATATATAATATTAATTATTCAGTGAAAATAAGGAATATTATTCTCTGAAAACAATTAATATTATTTAGTAAAAATTAACACTATTAAAAGGAATACACTGATTGCACTGCAACACGTGAGTTCAGGAATTTGTCAATATATAAATAATACTATTCATCTTAAGTATATACAAATTTTTGCCATATACAACTCTAGTTATGTAAAATTTTGGGAACACTTTTTGATATGTACATTTTAGAATTGTAATTTACTTGTAATAAGTAAAAAATGATTGCATATACATGAGTATAATTGTTGTTTTTCACGTGTAACTTTAACTATATATGCAATCATGTTTGTATCTATTAGTAATTAATTTGTATTTATAGTCATCTTATGTGGAAAATATGTCGTGGTTGTGTTGATTGACAACTAAACAAAATAAAATACACGTGTGGCGAGCACAAGTGCAATGTGACGAGCACAAGTGCAATGTGGCGCGCACAAGTGTATGTTTGAAATGGAGAACACGTATGTGAGATATAACGACAACAAGGATTTGGTGACCCAGTTCGTCAGGAATGACTACGTCTGGGGGAGTACCAAGCCAGGGTTATTTTATTAGTGATTTGGGGATGTGTCGAGCACAAGTATGATGTGGAATGGAGAGTGAATATCAAAGTAACATGTCGGAAAAAAAATCCCTTCTCTGGCCCTCTGAGGACCTATTTATGCTATTCTGCCAAGCTGGTGCTGGCACGACGAGTAGGAGCTGGCCTTTCTTGCTCAACAAGATTGCAAGAGGTGTCGACACGTATCTTGTTTATGCTCTCCGGGTCGACATCTGTCTTTGCTTACTTGTGAAGACTTTGTCTTGTCGTCCAGGTGGTGTTGCTTAGCAGGTGGCTTGGTCTTGTGTTCGCCTAGTGAGGTGAGCATCCTTACCTTCTGACTGGTTTCATAGTATTTGCCCCGTGTTCGCCAATGTGGTTTGGTGTACACGGGTCTTGCCTTTGTTGGGTCTCCTGGCTTCTCTCCTCTTGCTCGCCATGTGGGTGAGCACGCATTGTTGTTATGGTTGACTTTGTGGTTGCTTGGATGAACATCTAACAAGGTGGATAAACGATGGGCCTTCTGGGGCTCTTCGAATGACTGGAGTAAGTTCAGTTCGGATAACTCCCAATTGCTACTATTTTCACCCCCTGTTCGCCGGCTTTTCTGCTCGGCCCGTACTTGTGCTCGCCTGCCACGGCGAGCATGTGCGTGGTCCCTGGGAGAGCATATAGTTTAGATGGGCGAGGTTACCTTTGATATATTATGCTCAACCTAGCTGGCGAGTGTGAATTATGTCCCGGCCAAACCCTTGTTGAAGTCGGTATGGCCGTCCTTAGTGTGTTCATGCTCGTCCGGACTGGTATGACCCGTGCTCATCCATCTGTGCTCATTTGGTGAACACGTGGCAGGTGGTATTTGACCGGTAGCTGATCGGTTACAACAATACCCCCCAAGGTCGGGCTTTGGCTTTGCTCAAAGTTCGACCTTGATTCATGTCTTGATAATATTTCATCCTTCGCTGCATCTGCTGTCAAAATATTTGCCCACGAGCCTGCTCGGATGTCCTATAAGGTCTTGATAGTTCAGAATGAGCCTTCGGGTTGAGGACCTTTCCTATGCTCATCGTCGATTTTTTATGTGTTCATATTCTAGGTAGCGAGCCCCCCTGTACAAGTCTTTTCTGTGCTCGTCGACGACCAATTTTGACGAGCACGTGGCAACGCCAATGAAGGCGGGCAATCTCATCGCCGAGAAGGCGGAGAATAATTCGCTAAATTGGCGGAATGAACATCGCCGAGGCAGCGAGGAGCCAATGCCGAGAATGCGGGCTGATCGATGCCAATGAAGGCGGACAAAGTCATCGCCGAGAAGATGGAAAATACTTCGCTAAATAGATGGAATGGACATCGCTGAGGTAGCGAGGAGCCAAAGCTGAGAAGGCGGGTTGGTCAACGCCAATGAAGGCGGACAAAGTCATCGCCAAAAAGGCGGAAAATACTTCGCTAAATCGGCAGAAATGGACATCACCGAGGTAGCGGGGAGCCCACGCCGAGAAGGCGGGCTAGTCGATGCCAATGAAGACTGGCAATGGGGGCAAGCATGCTAGCAACCCCCCTGCTTGGCCGGTCTCAGAGGAGCAACCCCCCTGTGTCTGCTAGAAAAGTGATTATAAAGCAAGTAGTGTTGAGAGCTTACTTGATGGTGATCGTGTTCGCCCGAATAGGGGAGGTCTGTGCTCGTCCGAACCGATGTGGCCCGTGCTCGTCCAAACTGGGGAGGTCTGTGCTCGTCCGAACTGGGGAGGTCTGTGCTCGTCCGAACTAGGGAGGTCTGTGCTTGTCCAAACCGATGTGGCCCGTGCTCATCCGAACTGGGGAGGTCCGTGTTCATCCGAATTGGGGAGGTCTATGCTCGTCCAAACCGATGTGGCCCATGCACCTCCGAACTGGGGAGGTCCGTGTTCGTCCAAACTAGTGTGAGTCGTTGGTCACCATCTCCCATCTACCGATCTCCAGGAAATCAACCTTGATTTCTTGTTCTTGCCAGAGGGATTCGAGATGGTCGACCCCCCATCTGATGATGAGGACACAGAGGTGGGCGAGCATGGGGGTGATACGACAGCTGGAGGCGAGCAGAGCGCTCAGGGCATCGGCGAGCAAAGGGCTCGGGTTGGTGGCGAGCAGAGTGCACCGGATGATGGCGAACGTAAGATGGAGGATGGTGGTTGTTGGGATTATACTGAAAAGTATGCTTTTTACTTTGTATAATCGAAACTGAATTTTCTGACTTATTTACTGAAATAAATTGTTTATCACTGATGCTTTAAATATGATTGAATGTTATATATATTTACTGCATAACTGTTCAATAATTCGTACGTGTTACACTGTAGTTAATTTAGTGATACCAGATCACAGAAGATTAAATTAACAGTCCCTTGTAACTATAAGTACGCCATTCACGACCTAGATGGAAATGAACAACCATCGCGAAAGGTTGAGGTGTAAGGCTCAGATTGGTTTGTCTTGACCAAGAGATTACACTAGTGCATGACTGATGCGCTGAATAGGACCTACAGGAGGATAAATTCTTCAGAACTGAACAAGGAAGAATTAGACCTCAGTGGTTCGTTGTTTCTTAACCTTCGTCCCTTAAATAGGATCACGTGGGATTGGTAACTATTGCTTTGACTTATCATGGGTAGCGAATCAGAGAGAGATTCAATACTTTTTATCTTGGGCAATATTATTGGTCACATGTGATTGCTAAGATTTAATACGAAGAATCGTGTGCAAGTACGCTTGTTTGATTTGCCCCCTTGGGAGGTTCATAAGCTTTATCATACCAAATCTTGCAAGTGGAATTTGTTTCCGGTATGGATAATAATGTTGAACCGTTCCTCGACCAAGGACAAAAGATATTAATTAACGGAAAGCTATTTCAGTGGCTTGAATTAATTAATGGGCTAGATAATCTTAAACACGGGAAATAATGACCGGGAGCCATATTGACTGTAATATGGGTTAAGATGGATAGTGCAATATTAATTATGTAGTGGGATTAATTAATATTTATGGGCTTGAATTATATTGTGGCTCAATATTAGATATTCAAGATCCATTAGAAGGTCCAATCTTAATTCTCCTAAAGGCCCCCTGAGTAGCCCAACAAATAGTCCAATAACTGAAAAGGTGATTAAAATAAAATAAATATTGTTGCTTAATTTTTCAACCATTATTTCGAAATTTATAGATATGTTGGGAGAAAGATTTTCTTTGAATTTTGTAATGGAATGAAGATATGTATTCTTGGAATACAAGATTATCTCATTAAATTCAAGAAATCTCCCACTAGCTTATCTATATTGAAATTTTCGAAAAATAGGAAATATAATGGGCAAGAAAGATTTTCTTGATTTTCTTGAAATGATATTATGGAAGATATGTATTTCTTAAAATACAAGAACATCTCATAAGTTCAAGAAGATCCAAATCTTGGTATCTTGCACATTAAAATTTTCGAAAAATCCATATTTTGAGGAGGTGGAATTTTTGTGGAATATTTTAATTATGGGAAAAAAAATATAGGAGATATATTCAAGATTTCTTGGTGACCAAGAAAAGTCTTTTCCCACATTGATATTTCACTAAAAATTTCGACACCCCCTCTCCTATAAATAGGGGATGATTAGTTCATTCCCAAGTACAATTTCATGTGCTGGAAATATTAGCAAATCCACAAAAGTGGTGCAACAAAGTTTATTTTTCCTTTTGTTAATTGTTCGACAAGTGTCCTTCCACCGGATAGTTGAGCAAGGGCTAAGGGAATACTTGGGAAGTCCTTTTGGTTAGTCCGTCCGACCGAAGTCACTGTCATCCCGAGAGGTACGTTCACGTAAATCCGTAGATTCCGCATGCGTAGGTTTTACGTGGCTTTTTATATGCATGATATGTTGTTGCAATTATTATTTGAATTAATATAGGATCAATTCATTCTAGTAATAATTAATGAATTAAATTGGTATTTAAATATTCACCCCGAATAGATCTGTGCAACTCATTCCCCAACAATCGTATCGAGCCACGGTTTAAGACTCAATTTTTTAAATTATAATTTAATTCGTGGACATTAAATTTGAAATTGGATAGTAGAACATTAGATCTGCTTTTGCGTGTATCCAATTGTCATGGATTTCAATGTTTATTTTTGCATGCATATAAACCGTGGGTTTTTAATTCGATTCGCTCGGATTTGTTTTGCCTCGTGAGAAAATCCACGAGTAGACTAGGATTTGTTTGATTTGATCAAATGTAATAGACTAGTCTAGATCTAGGTTTATTTATTTTTGTAAATAAATTGTAACCGGATCGGGAACGAAGAGACGAAGAATTAAAGGACGAAATCCGTAATCAGCGTAGGGCGGCAGTAGCGCTATTGGCACGCACGATGGGCGCAGGCAGACGGGCGAACGCCCGTGCCGAAGCGACGGGCGATGCACGCTGGGCATCGCGGCGCTGGTATGATACGCAAGGCGCGAGGTCGCTGGCAAGGCATGGTGGGGCGATGTGCTGATGGATGCGCTGCCGCCGCCGAGATCCGGCCGACACCGCCGATACCTACCGAGGCGTGCGAGGCATCGGGGCGCTGACCACGGGCGCGGTGCCGAGGTCGTTCTAGGCAGTGGCCGCCGGATGCGGGCATGCATCCCTGCCGCGAAGCCGCTGGCGTGGCGCGTTTTGAGACGAAGTATTTTTTCGAGACGAACGAGTGGGAGAAATGCGAGACGTGTTTTTCAAGATCAAGTCAAGAAAAAACAAACCATGACAATTGGATAATTTGTGTCCAATATGTTTATTTTTCTGTTTTGCTTGATTTATTTATGCTATCTTATGCTTTATTTAATTTGTTTAAATGTGTTTGCATGAGGGTTGCCAAATGGAAAAATCTCACCTACAAAATTACTAAGTATGTTTAAATAATTAATTGACAATTTTATTCCGGATAATAAAATTGAATTAATTTTGACCTCCATGATTTATTTATTTGTTAATTCTTTTGGAGAAATTCCCCCAACCGGACGGTCAAAAGATAGGTTTCACATGAATGAATTCCAAACGGATGATTGTGGGTTATTACTAGTGGCGACGATGACCCTCCCAACGAGGCTCGATCAAAGCAAAATAGTAATCCTGTATTTAATCATGGTTATTACTTAGGTATAAAATTGATATGCATATACTTCTCCGGAGTCCCTGTCAATTTTATATTGGTCAAGTGGAAGCCAACTATTAATCTGGATATTAAAGGTTTGTAACTGTTCTTGTTTGTAACCTGCTTGAATGTGTTTAAATAATGACCCACCCAACGTGGCTTATTTAAACTGTTTTGAGATGTTGGCTGATGCATGTTCATATTTTTTTTTTTGAGATTTTAATATGATGCATGTGATCAAACCTTGTGATATACTTGTGCTTATGCATGTTATTATTTTATTTCAGTTCATCATGTCGCAACCTTTTAATCCACTGTTATATACTCTCAAAGAACACCAATTAACTGGAGAAAACTATAATGTTTGGAAACGAAATATGAGCTTTGTCCTACCTGCACAAAAATATTTTTGGATTGTTGATGTACCCAAGCCACGTAAGCCTACTGATGAATCAACTGATGCGGCAAGACATGAGTATAATATTTGGGAGCAGGCCAATGAACCCATGAAACGTGTAATCTTGACTTCACTGTCTGATGATTTGAAACACATTCATGAAGGTGTTGAGTCCGCTGCGGAAATTATGCAAAGTCTTGAAGAAATGTTTTCAACAAAAGACCGCATGATCAATCAGTTTAAAAACGATGACGTGTTAGAAATTTGAAAATGGTGAGGGAACACAGAAGGGAGCATGTTCTCGAGTCAAACACCATTTTCTAAAACTAGCTTATCTCGTAACTAAGTATTGTGATGAGGCCCAAATCAAATTTCATTGCTTACTCGCCATGGAGCTTCGATGGATTTTACTGTGGTTTTGTGATTAGTGATCACATGTTTACTATGGATAATCTACAAGAAGCCTTGGAGATAGTAGAGAAGCATTTAGGAAAGAAAGACGAAGCATTGGTGACCAAAAGTCTTTTCTCGAGAACTAGGCCAGTGGCAGGCAAGTCTCAAGAAAAGGAAAGTGGTCAGAACCAAAGCAAACTCATCACTAAGAAAAGTGAGAAAAAGAAGGTTAGCTGGTTGGGTGTCAAGAAAGAACCAAAGGGAATATGTTTTAATTGCGGGGAGAAAGGACATTGGAGGTTAGCCTGTTCCAATCCCAAAAGGAAAGGAAAGAAAGGTAATCCTCACTCACTAGTTGTTGAAACTTGTTTAGCGGCGTATGCCTCCCATTTATGGGTGGTGGATCTGGGATCCATTGATCATGTTTGTTTCACATTCTGAGGGGTTCAAACGGACGAAACAACTAAGTGGAAGTGAGATCCTCATCACACCGGGCGATGCTTACGAGAGTGGCAAAAACCAAGTAGTGGGAGAAGTGCTGTTGTCTTTTGAAGACGAGTTTTAATTTTAAGAGATGTTTCAGACGTTCCGAGTTTTAGAAAGAATTTATTTGGTTTTAAACTTTTTTGATGGATATTCGGTTACTTTTAATAAAGTTGTTACCATTTCTCTTTATGATAAATTTATCTCGTCATGGAACGTTGGCGAATAATCTCTATACAATTAATCGTGCACACCACTCACTTAAATGCATCCTATAACACATCAACTGCTTCCGAGAAAAGAAAACGTTCATCAAACGTGAACGAGACACTTTTTGGCATCTAAGATTGGGTCATATAAATCCAAAGAGGATCCAAAGGTTGGTGAAAGACGGTTTACTAGAGCTCCTTCAAGTTGAACCGTTTTCAACCCGCGAATCATGTTTGGAGGGTAAAAATGACCAAGAGGGCATTTGGAGCCAAGGGAATAGGGCCAAAGAAGTGTTAGAGATCGTTCACACAGGATGTATGTGGTCCAATGTCAACCAAAGCAAGAGGAGGTTATGAGTATTTTGTCACCTTTATTGATGATTACTCAGAATGCGATTACATTTTCCTTATGAAGCATAAATCTGAGACCTTTGAGAAATTCAAAGAATTTAAGGCTCAAGCAGAGAATCATATGGAAAAACGTATCAAGTCTCTACGATCTGATCGTGGAGGCGAATACCTCAGCGATGAGTTTTTGAACTACTTATCGATGAAGGATTGTATCCCACTCATCAGCACCTTTAACCCCTCAACAAAACGGGGTTGCAGAGCGAAGAAACAAAACTCTTTTGGAAATGGTTAGATCTGCGGATCTTCCCATGTCGTTCTGGGGTCATGCCTTGGAAACAGCGGCTTACATTCTGAACTTGGTGCCATCCAAATCGGTTCCCAAAACTCCCAAAGAATTGTGGAGCGTGCGCAAGCCTAGCATGAGACACATGAGAATTGGGGGTGTCCGCCCACGTGTTGGACAAGAAAGCCGATAAATTAGATCCTCGATCGTAATTCGTGCGTCGTTTGTAGGATACCCCGAGGGAACAAAAGGGTGTATGTTCTATGGTCCTGAAGATCAAAAGGTGGTCATAAGCACCCACTTTAGATTTTTGAAAGAAGACTATATGAACCAAAGAAAACCCAGAAGTGAGATTACCTTAAATGAGCTTAGAGGGCAAACCTCAGTGCCAACTGTACTAGATGATATACCAAATGATACGTTTTCACAACCGGAGCCTCATCGTAGTGGGAGGGTTGTTAGACAGTCCGAGAGATTCATAGGAATAGGAGAGTCCTCGGACTTGATTCCCTGGACAAGATTTAATCGAGACCCATGGACATATGACGAGGCACTCCAAGATAAGGATGCAGATTCTTGGCAAACATCAACGAAAGCCAAAATGGGTTCTATGTTTCATAATAGAGTGTGGGAGCTAGTCGAACCACTTAATGGGGTGAAACCCATTGGATGCAAGTGGGTATATAAGAGGAAAAGAGGACCGGACGGGAAGGTTGAAACCTTTAAAAGCAAGACTAGTGGCGAAAAGGTTATACTCGAGAAAGAAGGGATCGATTATGAGGAAACTTTTTCGCCGTAGCCATGCTTAAGTCCATCCGTATTCTCTTATCGATTCTTTGCGCATTTCGATTTTGAAATCGGCAAATGGATGTCAAGGCGCCTTTCCTTAACGGAAGTCTTGATGAAGAGATCTATATGCAACAACCCCAAGGTTTCATTGAAACAAGCCAAGAACATCTTGTTTGTAAGCTCAAGAAGTCCATTTACTTAACTCAAACAGCATCCGAGCTTGGAACCAATGTTTTGATCATGTTATAAAGTCTTATGGGTTTGATCAAACGAGTTTGAAAGTTGTGTGTATAAAAAGCGTGTCGGAATCGCATTGGTATTCTTAGTACTATATCGTGAGCGCGACATTCGATCATCGGGAACGATGTGAAGATGTTATCGACGTAAGGGCATGGCTTTCAAAAACAGTTTGATATGAAGGACTTAGGGAAGCGGACACATCCTTGGGATCAAGATCACTCGAGATCGCAAGAAATGGATGATAGGCTTATCTCAAGCTTCATACATAGATTTTGTCTTGAAACGCTTCAAAGATGAAGATTCCAAGAAAGGATTCAGTACCTTTCGGGCATGGAATCCATCTATCCAAGAAAATGTCCCCTAAGACGCAAAGAGGAGATAGATGACATGAAAGGCATTCCAGATGCTTACCGTTCAAAAGCCTTATGTATGCAATGTCGTGTCACGAGACCGGATATTTGCTTTGCGTGCAGACATGGTGGCAAGATATCAAAGTAACCGGGAAAGAGCATCGACGGCGATTAAAAACATCTCAAGTATCTGAAAAGAACTCGGGATAGAATGTTGGTTTATCGGTCAGTAGTACAATCCCCATCTGCCATACGGACTCGGATTTCCAATCGACGTAGACTCGGAAAATCTACCTCCCAGTTAGTGTGTTTTGCATGGGGAAGGAGCCGTGACATGGAGAAGCGTCAAGCGTAAATGCGTCGCAGATTCTACCATGGAAGTTTAATATGTAGGCAAGCAAGCGAGGCAAATGAAAAAAGCGGTTTAGCTCAAGCACTTCCTAGTGGACTTAGATGTGGTTCCGAATTTGCCCAAATAGAATCATCATTTTATTGTGACGATCTTGCCGAGCGATTTGCAAATTCAAGGGAACCAAGAGCCCACAAAGCCAGCAAACACATAGAAAGGAAATACCATCTTATACGAGATATCGTTAAGAGAGGAGATATAGATGTGGCAAAGATAGCGTCTGAGGACAACCTAGCAGATCCATTCACAAAGAGTCTGCCTCACGAATATATTCGAGACATGTGGAAGGAATGGGTGTCAAGACCATTGCCAACCTGCTTTGAGTATAAGTGGGAGAAATTATTAGGTTCGTGTAGGTGACATTAGATGTCACGGACTACGCGAGACATGTTGTAGTATACTTAAAAGCAGACTTTGAGTATAAGTGGGAGATTGTTGGGATTATACTGAAATGTATGCTTTTTACTTTGTATAATCGAAACCTAATTTTTTCGACTTTATTTTGAAATAAATTGTTTATCACTGATGCTTTAAATATGATTGAATGTTATATATATTTACTGCATAACTGTTCAATAATTCGTACGTGTTACACTGTAGTTAATTTAGTGATACCAGATCACATAAGATTAAATTAACATTCCCTTGTAACTATATGTACGCCATTCACGACCTAGATGGAAATGAACAACCATCGCGAAAGGTTGAGGTGTAAGGCTCGAGATTGGTTTGTCTTGACCAAGAAATTACACTAGTGCATGGTGATCTTGTTGAATAGGACCTACTGGGAGGATAAATTCTTGTGAATCGAACAAGGAAGAATTCGACCTCAGTGGTTCGTTGTTTCTTAATCTTCGTCCCTTAAATAGGATCACGTGGGATTGGTAACTATTGCTTTGACTTATCATGGGTAGCGAATCAGAGAGATTCAATACTTTTTATCTTGGGCAATATTATTGGTCACATGTGATTGCTAAGATTTAATACGAAGAAAGAATCGTGTGCAAGCACGCTTTGTTTGATTTGCCCCCCTTGGGAGGTTCATAAGCTTTATCATACCAAATCTTGCAAGTGGAATTTGTTTCCGGTATGGATAATAATGTTGAACCGTTCCTCGACCAAGGACAAAAGATATTAATTAACGGAAAGCTATTTCAGTGGCTTGAATTAATTAATGGGCTAGATAATCTTAAACACGGGAAATAATGACCGAGAGCCATATTGACTGTAATATGGGTTAATATGGATAGTGCAATATAAATTATGTAGTGGGATTAATTAATATTTATGGGCTTGAATTATATTGTGGCTCAATATTAGATATTCAAGATCCATTAGAAGGTCCAATCTTAATTCTCCTAAAGGCCCCCTGAGTAGCCCAACAAATAGTCCAATAACTGAAAAGATGATTAAAATAAAATAAATATTGTTGCTTAATTTTCCAACCATTATTTCGAAATTTATAGATATGTTGGGAGAAAGATTTTCTTTGAATTTTGTAATGGAATGAAGATATGTATTCTTGGAATACAAGATTATCTCATTAAATTCAAGAAATCTCCCACTAGCTTATCTATATTGAAATTTTCAAAAAATAGGAAATATAATGGGCAAGAAAGATTTTCTTGATTTTCTTGAAAAGATATTATGGAAGATATGTATTTCTTAAAATACAAGAACATCTCATAAGTTCAAGAAGATCCAAATCTTGGTATCTTGCACATTAAAATTTTCGAAAAATCCATATTTTGAGGAGGTGGAATTTTTGTGGAATATTTTAATTATGGGAAAAAGAATATAGGAGATATATTCAAGATTTCTTGGTGACCAAGAAAAGTCTTTTCCCACATTGATATTTCACTAAAAAATTCGACACCCCCTCTCCTATAAATAAGGGATGATTAGTTCATTCCCAAGTACAATTCCATGTGCTGGAAATATTAGCAAATCCACAAAAGTGGTGCAACAAATGTTATTTTTCCTTTTGTTAATTGTTCGACAAGTGTCCTTCCACCGGATAGTTGAGCAAGGGCTAAGGGAATACTTGGGAAGTCCTTTTGGTTAGTCCGTCCGACCGAAGTCACTGCCATCCCGAGAGGTACGTTCACGTAAACCCGTAGATTCCGCATGCATAGGTTTTACGTGGCTTTTTATATGCATGATATGTTGTTGCAATTATTATTTGAATTAATATAGGATTAATTCATGCTAGTAATAATTAATGAATTAAATTTGTATTTAAATATTCACCCCAAATAGATCTGTGCAACTCATTCTCCAACAGTGGTGAGCAGAGGGCCCAGAATGGCGACGAGCAGGGAGCTCTGGATGGCGGCAAACAGGGCAGTCAGGATAGGATGGGACCGCTCAGCTCTTCGCTTCCAGCGACTACGGATAATGAGCCCTTTCCTTAGACTTTTTCTTTGTAAACTCTGTGTTTGGCTTGGATATCCTTTTTTGCTTGGCTGGGATGGCCGTTGTGAAGTTTCAACCCTTATATGGTCTTTTTGTATGCTCGGCCGTTAGTGCCTGTTTTTCCGTTTATGAATCGAACCATCTGATGTGTTTGTGTTTAACTTGACTTCGTTTTATGATTGTCTTACGTTGGTGCAATCATGATGGTTGTTTTATTTAGTTGCAACCCTTATTAGTTCGCAATCGACTTATTTAGTTGCGATCACTTCTGCTCTGGTCGTATTATTTATAGCGCGACCTATGTACCCAATGCTCGCGTTGCTGCGGGCATCGTAAGCACACATTCTTTCGCCAAGCAAACACAAACTCGGATCTGTTTGATTCTTTTCGGACTCTAGTCGTCTTATTGCGGTGCGACCAAACTGGGTACAACTAGAAAAACTGAATAAATAAAAAGACATCACGCAGGATGTTCTAATATATTACATTTATTTACAACTGAAAAACAATAAAAAACCTAGCTATTATAAGTTTTAACTTTTACAAGGGGAAAACTGAAGGATGGCGAACACCCAACCCCCTAAGGTTGAACCTCGTTTACACAGCTATGATGAGCAAAGAATGACCTAGTCAATCTGCATGCGTTTGCTTGCCGCTTAATAGCATGTATTCACACTCAATCCCCTAAGGTGGAGATTACTGGTCCTTTCATCATTGGCGGATTCTTTTCTGATCGCCCTTCTGGTCGTCCGAAGTTGTTCGTTTCGTCAGTTTTTTGTTGGCGACCGCCTCTCTAGTTGCTCCTTCCTGCTCGTCCTGAGATCGGGCGAGCAATTCTTGCATAATGATTATCTTTGCCGCCCGCTCGCGGAACTCGGGATACGTGTTTGGCCAATCTCGGTGCATGGATTTCCACATATTTGTATTGAGGGTGAGGCCCCCAACCACCGCGAGGATGATGACATCTTTCTCCACGGGGGCCCCGTCATATAGACACCTATCAAACCTTTTCACGTATGTCGAGTCTGATTCACCCTTCATCTGAGAGAAATGTGCTAGCCTCTGGTTAGGGGCTTGGCGAGCACAAATTGAAGAAAAGTGGGACAGTAAACTCTGCCCCAACTGCGTGAAGGATGTGATAGAAGTGGCGGGCAAGTTAGAGAACCACCTCTGCACCCTATCGCCCAAAGTCATGGGGAAAGACCGGCACTGTGTTGCGTCGGTTGCGCCCATGGCGATCATATAATCCAAGTATTTACTCAGATAGAAATGCGGGTCGGACTCCGCGTCGAACATAGGTACATATGGGTGCCTCTTTGCCACATTTCCTTGCACCTCAGGGGACATGATCGTCGGGGACAATGGCGAGCACGACATTACGCCCGGTTGTGGAAGCCCTTTAGTCACGACCAGATCGGCCTGTAGGTTCTCGATCGCCTTCTGCATTTCCGCGAATTTCGCGAGGTCGACGGACCGAGAATGGGGCTAGGTCCTACCATGAGGACTCGATGGTCATGCTTATGTTGGGGAAGTCCCCATTTCTGTGCTCGCCCCTGGTCTCGTAGGTGGTGGTGGATGGACAATTTTGTCCCTACGGACTTTTCTGGCTCCTGCCATTTTTTTGGTGCGGGTGAACATAGGGAGCCGAACGGGCTTGCGTGTTTGCCCGTTGTTCCTTCCCGGGATCATGGCGTCGATGATCTCCAAGTCGGTCCTTCACTGATAATTTCAAACGTCCAAACACCGATTGTCTGGATCCATGTGTTTGTTCGTCATCCAACAAATTATTAGCTTCTTTGTCGACTCGTTTTTTGGCGGCCCTCTTCTTGACCTGCTCGCTATCAAGAGTATGCGAGAGTTGGTCATCATCTTCCGGGTCTCTTTGCTCGGCCAACTCATTTTCGGCCCTCTCTTTCTAGGCTCTGAGCAAGAAAGTTATGGCCTTTGTAGTAGCCGCCGGATAATTGGCGATGTCTTCCAAGTTGATGCTTTCCAGGGTTTGGTTTTCATGAGGCTGATGCTGAGCCTCGTCTTGGACGTGAAATCGGCTTTGCCCCGATTTCTGAGCTTGTGTATTCCTTGATTGAGGCATATATTTATTTTTTTGCCTGGTTTTTTCAAATGTTTGGATTGGTTTGAGTACCCTCCTTCTAGCGTCAATTGTTTATAGTCGTCTTATGTGGAAAATATGTTGTGGCTGTGTTGATTGACAACTAAACAAAATTAAATACACGTGTGGCGAGCACAAGTGCAATGTGACGAGCACAAGTGCAATGTGGCAAGCACAAGTGCATGTTTGAAATGGAGAACACGTATGTGAGATATAACGACAACAAGGATTTGGTGACCCAGTTCGTCAGGAATGACTACGTCTGGGGGCGTACCAAACCAGGGTTATTTTATTAGTGATTTGGGGATGTGGCGAGCACAAGTATGTTGTGGAATTGAGAGTGAATATCAAAGCAACATGTCGGAAAAAAAATCCCCTTCTCTGGCCCTCTGAGAACCTATTTATGCTATTCTGCCAAGCTGGTGCTGGCACGGCGAGCAGGAGCTGGCCTTTCTTGCTCAGCAATATTGCAAGAGGTGTCGACACGTATCTTGTTTGTGCTCTCCGGGTCGACATCTGTCTTTGCTTACTTGTGAAGACTTTGTCTTGTCGTCCAGGTGGTGTTGCTTAGCAGGTGGCTTGGTCTTGTGTTCGCCCAGTGAGGTGAGCATCCTTACCTTCTGACTGGTTTCATGGTATCTGCCCCGTGTTCGCCAATGTGGTTTGATGTACACGGGCCTTGCCTTTGTTGGGTCTCCTGGCTTCTCTCATGGCGAGCACGCGTTGTTGTTATGGTTGACTTCGTGGTTGCTTGGATGAACCATCTAACAAGGTGGATAAACGATGTGCCTTCTGGGGCTCTTCGAATGACTGGAGTAAGTTCAGTTCGGACAACTCCCGATTGCTACTATTTTCACCCCATGTTCGCCGACTTTTCTGCTCGGCCCATACTTGTGCTCTCCTGCCACGACGAGCATGTGTGTGGTCCCTGGGCGAGCATATAGTTTAGATGGGCGAGGTTACCTTTGATATGTTGTGGTCGCCCTAGCTGGCGAGTGTGAATTATGTCCCGGCCAAACCCTTGCTGATGTCGGTGTGGTCGTCCTTAGTGTGGTCGTGCTCGTCCGGACTGGTATGACCTGTGATCGTCCACCTGTGCTCATTTGGTGGACACGTGGCAGGTGGTCTTTGACCGGTAGCTGATCGGTTACAACAATTTGCACAAAAAATTTGTACTTATTAATAATTTTTCAAAAAAATTCCCTTATATATTTTTTTAATTATATATGCTATGTTTTGAAAGTATGGTTTTTTTATCCTCAAAGTATTACTTGAAAAGGTTTTTTTTTTTTCACCTTACAAAACGCTGTCATCCAAAGAATTGCTCTTAAACAATGGTATCATTTTCAGATGACAAGGCAAATTAAGTGGATTGGAACCTTAGCTGCATTGCAGTCGTTATTATCAACATAAACGTATATATATACTAATATTAATTAAGCATTGTTCGAATTTCTTGAACTAATCGCTGCCGTTTCATTGTCTTCATGAATAATAGACAAAAATTTTATTTAATTCCATCACAATCATCATCCATTCATCTTCTCATATATAAATCACACACTTAAGAACCATAAAATGAAACTTCCATTTCAATTCTCACATTTCTAACTTTGTTAAAAATCGAAATTTCATCAACTTACATAATTAAAAAAAAGAAAAAAAAAGATGAGGAGGGAAATAATGTTAGAGTTCAGAACACCTCAACACCCTTCAACGGGGTCCAACAATTGGGGCGGAGCGTCGCCGATGCTAGCAAGGAATATACCAAAGGAGGCCCTCGATCAGAGGTACGAAAGGCTCAACAGGCGTAGAGAGCGCGACCATATTTTTCCGGCTACAATTGGGGACGAAATTTTCAGGTCTCCATCAATTAGTACTATTGGGGACGAGATTTTTAGGTCGTTTAAGTATGAAAGTAGAGCCAATCGACGTGGCAAGGGGATCCTACGGAGACTGAAGCGGAGTGGGGCCCACCTAGGTTTGAATTATTCATGGTTCCCTAAGTTGAACTCCAAGAAAAGATGGCCTAATGGATGGTGCTAGCTAGCTAGCTCATCATTTTTTTGGCTTTGGTACAATATTACAAGATTGTACGTGATTGTTTTGGCGTTGTTATTAATTAGCTAGGGATTTTATTTGGTTTGGTTTGAGGCTGAATTTTTCATAATTTCCTCCAAGAAACATCTAACACCACTCCCACTATTCTATCAGCCGTCCTTTTCATCCTTCCTTATAAATCTCCACACTCCTCAATTTCTCACTTTCATCATTTTCCAGAGAGAGGGAGAGGGAGGGAGGGGGAGAGAGAGAGAGAGAGAATGAGAGAAATTCCCCCTTCTCCCGTCAAGGTAATGAACCAAAACTCTCTTCTCCTAATATGTTATGATGATAGAAATGGAAAGAATAGAAAGTTTTTCCCATACTTTCACGAGTTTTTATGTTTACATGTTGATGGATTTGTTGATTTTGTGTTTTGGTTGTAGTGTTTTAAGAGTTTAGAAGATTGGATGTATGAATTTTGTGTAGTTTCTGAACCCTTCTTGATATAACATTTTCAACCACTTTCGGTTATCAATAAATCATGAAAATATTTATAGTAGTATAAGATGTGCAGAAAAACACGCTAAAATTTCAGAGTTATCAAATTATCCATTTAAGAGAATAAAATCGAGAAAGTTGATGTATCTAAAACTGGGTCGAAATGGGAGGAGTCAATTTCATGAGCTTTTACCCAATTTTTAGAAGTTATAAAAATATGTAAAATATATATGAACTTTTGTATGAAGTGTAGATTAACATACTAAAATTTCATGTCTTTTGTAGTTGTGGTTTAAGACTTAAAAATCATACAAGTTAACATGCCAAACTATGTTATGTTTTGAAAATCTTAAGGGCGCAGAACTTTGTGCTTGTATATTTATTTATATGGGATTTGGAATAAAAATATTCTAGGTTTGATGAGGATCATATCTGGAGAAGATGGTGTTTTATTTCAATGTTTAAGTATTTTATTTGGATTTTATATATAAGTGATAGTGATGAAATTGTACTGTTCTGAAAATATGACCACAATTATCATATGAGTGTCACTAAACACACCCCAATTGTTAAGCACACTCCAATAAAATTTAAAAATTAATATGAATTACTAAACACACCACATTTATTTCCTATTATATCATTCCTCTATGAAAATAGAAAAATAACACTTTCCTACCTTTTCTTTTCTCATAAATATTTCTCTCCTAAAAAATCATTTGATTCTTTCAAATTCATAATTTTTTTTATTGAAAAATTCTTAAAATTTTAAATAAAATCATGAATATATTATTTTAAAAAAGCAACTATTTTTTTTCAAACATAAATAAATTCAAAAAATTAATTAAAAAAAATCTTCAAAATTATAAAAAAAGCTAAATATAATTTTTTTTTTTAAAAAATCAACTAAATTAAAAAAAAAAATTAAAAAAAAAAAAATTGAAAACGTAAAATAAAATCTGTAAAATATTAAAAAAATAAACTAATCCAATAAATAATTAAATAAAAAAAATCAGTAAATCTAAACAAAATCTGGAAAAAATTATTTAACTAAATTAAATTTATTTTTTTATTTTTCTAATATTTTATATAATTTTAATTTGTTTTTAATTTTTTAATTTTACTTATTCTTGTCGATTTTTAAATTGATTTTTATTATATTTTTTAATTTTAATTTTAATTTTTTTTCTTATTTTATATTATTATTTTAATTTAGTTAGTTTAGAGATATAGTTTTTTTAATTACTTTTAGATTTTAATTTATATTTTTTTTAATTTTCAATTATTTTTTCATGTATAAATTAAAAAAAAAATTGACAAAAAATAATGAACTTTTTTTAAGTGAAAAAAATTTAAAGGACTAAAACCAAAATAAACTAAATTAACTTAAAAGAAAAATGATACCTCATATTTATATAGGGTAACTTAGTCATTTTACATATATCTATTTTTATTTTTAAAATTATGGGGTGTGTTTAGAGGATTTTGGGGTGTGTTTAGTAGCACTCTTATCATATTTTCATCAAGATTTTTGACTAAAACTTTATAATCCCATATTCTACATAAAGTCTAGTACCTAATGTTAATTTTGAGAATTTATTGAGAAGTCTAAGTATTTTAGTTTATTTTCTAAAGTTAAATAGTATATTCAAAAGAAAAATTGAGTTTAATAAGTATTTAGTGAGTTTTTTTTTTTGACAAATTTAATGAGTTTATCGAATCTAGCTATATTGATAAAGAATCAGTCAAACTTATCCATTAATAATTGACAAAATCTCATGTGCAATTGTTGCACGGGTTTAAGATCCGTGCATTCGCTCAAATCCTACTCATGTATCCACATAACATGTCTAATATATTCAATGTATCAAATATTTTTTTAAATGGATCATTCAATTGCATGAGTGCACGGTACACTTGGGTGCACAAGAGAGTTACTCTTAATAA
The DNA here is from genome assembly GCA_037126765.1 of Stenogyne calaminthoides. Classification (NCBI taxonomy): domain Eukaryota; kingdom Viridiplantae; phylum Streptophyta; class Magnoliopsida; order Lamiales; family Lamiaceae; genus Stenogyne; species Stenogyne calaminthoides. Next base: position 7,284,222 of record JBBCBC010000038.1, read on the forward strand.
TTTAATACTACATTATTGGCTTCATCTTCATCACTTTATATTGTTTGGTTGATTGTTTGTTCATCCAATAAAAAAACAAATAATCATCTCCGTCGATGGTTTAAATTTATGATCATCAACTGTTATGTCCACTTTATTCAGGAACAATTTAACATCATAAATTCATACCATACTATGAGTTGCCTTCTCTATTTTTACAGTGATTAGATCGATACCTTTGCATCACCAAGTCTATATTTATACCACAGTCATCTATTAAATTTCATATACTTCATCATTGCAATACTCGTAAAATTCATAGTTTCATTTAAAATTTTATGTATGCTTTATCGGCACATTGTTTTCATTTAAAATACCATATGGGTCGAGCCCAATTTAATTTGACACTTGGATTGGGCTAAACTTGGATTATTGCGACCCATTAAACTAGTTATTATACGTTTGTGAGATTAGAACTAAAAAAAAAACAATTATACATGTATTATATCCTTTTCGTTTTATTAAGATAAAAATTCGGGGGAACCCGAGTTATTATAATCTTTTTTTTTTGACTCGCGAGTTATTATAATCTCTAATTTGAATCAAACTCTGATTCACAAAGCTTAAATACAGATCAACTTCCAAAAGTGTCAGATTTAACAAATGTTCAGAAATATATAATTAAGTTAAAGACTTATGAAAGACGTGCAAGCTGAGTATTACCAGGACCAATTCAGAATTTCGTCGTGAAAATTTTCATTATGTAAGAATGACAAGATTTTAATATCCCAAGGGGATAAAATAACAAAATTTTACGATTTTAAAACATAAATATAATTTTTTTTACATATCTAATACAAAATTTTAAATATCCCCCTAGATCTATCCTTGAGTATTATTTTGAAAGACAATCAATTACAATAGTTTCATAACATAATCAATTACAATAATTCATTCTACTACCGAACACATGACAACATCATTTTATCTCGCTGTAGATCAGAACCACAATCACTACAAGAGGGGGATCACCCGAAACTGCAACTCGGAACCGTAACCCAACAACAGGGGGACCACCACCCCACAAGAGGGAATAATATTCTCTCTCTGTGTCTCGAACCAGAGACCTCAAGGTCTCAGGTGATGGAGCTCTAACCACTTAAACTATCCACACTTGACCCCAGAGTATTATTTTGAATATAATATTTTACCTAAAAGATATTATCTGCTCTAATAGTAATTGTAATTATTAAAAAAATTGTTACTTCAATTAATAAAATATTACCTTGACATATTTTAAAAAAATTGCCCAACAAGAGACGTATAAAACTGTAGACAAACACTTGTATATATCTGATTCATTCTATGAACCTTATTTTTAATTCATGATATTTGACCCTGGGTATAATACGAATCAAGTTTAATAATTTTAAAAAATAAATTAAAAATAAATAAAATGGGTCAAATAATTCAAATTCATAACATAGAGATGATGGAAAACTAATTGAAAAGTATATGATTTCCAATTTCCTTTTTCTTTCTAGTTTCGAAGAAAGGTATATTCCAGATAGCCAGTAAAAAACCATAACACCCTTGTGGTGTTGAAGTATTTGCAATTGCCACAGTCTCCCACAGCGGTACTGATATGCTATCGCAGTTAAAGCAGTTACAAGGAAACAGCTAACCTGCGCACAAACCGACTCCTTGAGGCGTACGCTGTTATCCTTCACCCACCCCCATAATCCTCTTCCTCTAGTACCACCACATTTCTCCAATTTACCTGCAAAAACATGTCTAAAATTCCGATTAAACAACTCTTCAACACCCGAGGTTGGTCGCCTTCTTCTGAAGTTCTTGTTGATATTGCGATTATTCATGTAATTACGGTGACAATTTGTTGCAGATTTTAGTAGGAGACTTCGATTATTGAAGAAAGATGAGTTATACGAGAAGTATGCGTACATTCTGCACCGTTTTCAGTGGTCGAAGGCGGATGGTGAGGAATTGGAGAAAAGGAAAAGTTTCGATAAGTTAGAATCTAATTCGAAAAACTACGATTTAGGGATGAGCAGTGGCAGTTCTTTGGAGGAGGATTTGAAGGATTATAATAATAAATGGACGCCGGAAAACGCTTGGCGTAAGGCTCTTGAACCAGCTCTGCAATTGTACAAATGGGCTGTTGCTACAGGATCGGTTAATTCTGCTCATTTCTTGATTTTTTTTGGCGCAATTAGGTGATTTGAACTTGAGGTTGAAATTCTTGTCTGTTGTTTTAATGAGTTAGATAATTGTCTTTGGGGGTTTGTGGATGTTATTTGGGGTATGTGACTTTTGAACTTGGGATTAGGTTGAATCTCCGTGTGTGAGGGAACTGTAAATTTTTGCTCTAGCTAACAGTTAAAAAAGGAAAGGAAGAATTGATGAATTTCAAAATTACCGGAGGACTGAGCAGGCCAAGATTCATGGGGGGTAGATTTTTGCTCTGTCTAACAGTTAGAGAATGGAAAGAAAAATCAATGATGTTAGAAATTACCCGTGGATTGGACAGGCCAGGTAGTGGAGTTAACTTGTTACAATATCTGACAGTTTGACAAGGGAAGGATGAACCGATTCAACCAGAGGAAAACAGAATATTCTGTTGTTTGGTTCGGTGTTTATATAGAGTAGGTTGCAACTTATACTGCTCCATTTATATATTCATGAGGGGACGTTGAAGACATTATATTCAATCCAAATGTGGCATTAGGAATTGCGCCATGGAATTCTTTTTCTCGTCCTTTCTCTTGGACGCTTTTTAGTCTGGTTTTTCTTGAAGAAGCAAGGAATAATTTGTGTTTTTTTTTTCTTTTTTTTTTGTTGTATCATGCGAAGGTAAAGAAATTTAATTGTTTGTCCTTCAGATAATGGAATTAAAAATGACAAGCCGCCTACCGATAGATCTATTGCTGAGATCTTTACTAGCATACAACGGAGTAAGCTTGGATTTCAGGATTGGAGTCTGAGTGATTTCACCATTGGTTTGTATCTCATGTATCTTCAGCAAGCATCCACAAGTGCTGTGGAAGATGTGAAGGGTGAACTTATCTCCTCTGAGTCCATTGTGACTATCTAAACCCTTTCATTTTTTTAATTAGATATCATCTAATTGTATAAAGAATTATCTGACATCAATTTTGGTGATTTAGGTTCAGGATCTCATATACCACATAGAACTAGCAAAGGGTGCTTATAAAGATAATCCAACCGTTTTCGCAAGGAATACAATGCTTCGAGAAAAAAATGTTGTGAAGTTTGATAAGAGTTCCAGTGTTCTGAGACCTGGATACTATATAGGAATTGATATGCGGAAGAAACTGGTCATTCTTGGTATTCGTGGGACCCATACCGTCTATGACCTCATCACTGACATCATATCTAGTGGCCATGATGAATTCACATTCGAAGGCGATCCAACCACTTTGGCACAGCTGAGGCTGCCCGTTGGTTTCTCTACCATGAGATAGATACCATCAGGAAGTGCCTAGAGAAACACAAGGTGAGCTCATAAATGCTATTTTCCTTTCTTTCTCAGCTTTTTTTCTTAGTAATCTTGTATTTGGGGTTAATGACATTTTTGGTCCCTAAAGCTAATCTTTTTCCAGTTTTGGTCCACTTCTTTCACTCACTATCATATATGGTCATGGAAGTAAACTTTTACTCTCGCATTTGGTCCCACTGGTAGATGACCATAAGTTGACTGGTGGAATCAACTATTTGGGGGTTTTAAACGTAATTATTAGAACATTTTGTATCTAAATATTATTATAAAAAAAGTTTAAATTTAAAATTACATTTAGCACCGCAAAATAGTTGATTCCGTCAATCAACGGATGGCTAACTAACAGTGGGACAAAATGTGAGAGTAATAGTATACTTTCAGGACCAAACTTGATAGTGAGTGAAAGAGGGGAGACCAAAACTGGAAAAAAGGTAAGATTTAGGACTAAAAATGATATTATCCCTTTTGTATTTCCATTATTGCGAGACTAATTGATCAACAGGGTTTTAGCTTGAGGCTTGTCGGGCATTCGCTTGGAGGTGCAACTGCTTCTTTGCTTGCAATAATGCTTCGTAAGAAGTCATTTAGGGAGCTTGGGTTCAGCCCTGATATCATTACTGCGGTTGCATTTGCCACTCCACCTTGTGTCTCTAAAGAACTTGCTGAAAGTTGCTTTGATTATGTGACCACGGTAGTGATGCAGGTTTGTCCACTTTACGGTTCAACCTTTGAAATGAACTTGTCTACTATATGTTGATTTGGGATTTAATGGATTTTGAGATCTGGATTTCAAAATCTAGTGGATTTCAAAGTTTTGATAAATAATAATAGTGTGTGTTTGTTTGAGATTTAAGTAGGGTAGGATTTAACTCTATGTGTAAGAGTGTGTGATGTTGTATTAATATATTATTGTTGATTGTAATTGTAATGATCGAATGATTGTGTAACGATTAGTTTGTTTTATTGGAAGTTGTAAAAGTGTGACAAAATGTGTGAAAAGTGATAAATAAAAGAAGAATGGGATAAAAAATACATATCTGCATTAATGGGTCGTTGGGCAGAGTGTAGTGGAGAAAAATAGCATGTGTGGGGTTTATTTGTATTTGTAGGGTAATATATATTAGTTTTTTAAAATCCGGTTCTAAAATCCCAAAGTAGAATCGGATTTAGATTTCAAAATCCCAAATCCGATTTTGTAATCCCAAATCATACATTTAGTTCTTCTAATGTTTGTCTATTCCTATTCTTTGAATTTTCTGATACAGAGTAAGCAGTCTGCCAATCTATTTTCTTCTTCTAATGCAGGACGATATGATCCCAAGACTAAGTGCTGCTTCCTTGACTAGATTGAGGAATGAAATTGTTGAAACAGATTGGTAAGCGAGCACCATCTTTTTATATGGGCAACAAACTTACTTTGAGATATGAGAAATTCTTGAGTTTATTAGAAGTCTCCAATATACTGTGAGTAATTTTTAGGTCGGCAAGTCTGGGTTATAGCTCTTTTAGGGACATCCATAATAAAGGGTTTTCCACATTACTACTTATATTTTCATAAGCACTGCAAATATTCACCTACAAATTTCTTCTCTGCCAATCACTTTCAAGTAGTTATATGATAAAACTTGTCCAATGCTATCTGTAGTCATAACCATATGCCTTTGTGTAGTCGTTCTTTAACCAACCATAAACTCATAGAATATGTTTTTTTTTTTTAGTTTCTCTAATCAATAACCCTTAATTATATCACTATTCCACTTGGCCTTTACACATGTTCTTACCTTTTTTCCATGTCTTGATCAGTTTTTGGCCTGGATAGAACAAACGGCTTCGACTGTTTGTTGATCAACAACTAAATAGACTGATGATTTATTTTTAACAGGGTAAATGTTTTCAATAGAGAAGATTGGAAAGGTGTGATAGATCTTGTTAGTAATGCAAAGCAAGTTATGACATCTGTTCAAGATGTAGCTCGGAAGCTTGCTGAATATGCCAAGATCGGAGGACAGACAAAGTACTCTGGTATGTTTACATCTTTGACAAATATTTATACGCACCAGTTGCACCGTGCAACTCAAGTGCACTTTAAATGGTATTAGTTGTTTTACTAAAATATATTGGTTGGTCAGTATTAACCGTTTGTTTCTATTGAACTGTATTAGTTGTGCACTTGTAATGGTTGGTTTGCGACATTACAACTCACGATTTTGCAGAGATTCCCGCGAAGAAGGAAGTTTCCGCAGTTGCAAGTTTTAATCGACATTCCAGTACTCCCAGAACCAGCTCGGACCAAGGAGAAGTCGGTAAACCTAGCAGCACAGTAGCTGAAGATTTGTTTGTACCAGGGACCGTTTATTATATAAAGCGGAATGTGGATGCTGAAAGCCAACACAAACCTGTTGAATACTTCACATTGTTGAGAAGACACCCAGGTGAACATTTTAACAGGATACTACTTTCAAACAACCTCATTTCTGACCACAGATGTGATACCCATTATGATGCTCTAAGGGATGTACTTAAAGGTTTACCTACTTCCGAAGACAGAACTATCGATCGATAATCAAAACATTGTTAGTCTTTTTGTAAAGTTTTAGAATACCATCTGAAAAAATTTGTGCTAAATACAAAAGAAAAAAGAAGGTTTCTCTGTCGTATTATACGATGTCATTGCTACTGTCGTGATTCCATCCAAAATATATGCCTTCATTCACTTCTTTTAACGTTCTTTCTGTCGCATCTGTTCTTGCATTACACCTGCATATTTTTATGGAGAAAACATTGAGCATGGAATTCTTGAATTTTTAGAAACCAAGATTGATGAAGCTCAGAATTAGTAGTGATTTCATGAACAAGTATTAGTGATGTAAGTTGTAATGTGATGGGAAAATACATGTTCAGTTCTGATGATAGTTATAGACCGTGATGATTTGGATATATAATAAGCCATTAGTCTCTTAATAGTGAAAGATAAATAGGCAATGATTAGCTATAATCAGTCCATCTCAGCCCTAAATTAAACTCCCTGCGTCCCCTTTTTAAGATTTTCATTTCTCCATCCCCTTTTTAAGATTTTCATTTACTTTTGACACGAGAATTAAATAATACTCCCTCCGTCCCAATTTTTATGGTAAAGTACCCATTTTTTTGTCTCAATTTTTATGGTAAAGTTACTTACACATTTTATCACTTTATCACATAAAATATTAATAAACAACACTTTCTATTCCCAATTACCCATCATTTTATCACTTTATCATATAAAATACTAATAAACAACTCTTCCTACCCCACCACTTTATCACTATTCCACTATTATACTAAATGCTTATGAACAGTCACAATCCCACGAAGATTGGGACGGAGGGAGTATAATATTAAATGTTTTAATGGATAGTTGATTTATGTTAGTGTAAATATAGTGATAGTTTGGATGAGCGATAAATAATTGTTCTAATAAAGTTAACTTTATAAATAATTGCTAGAGTGTGGGGGATATAATTACAATTAATGAAATGAGAACTTTTGATTGAGACAGATCAAAATGAAAATGAAAATCTTAGGAGAGAAAAAAGGAGGGAGTATACATGATCCAAGAAAAAATAGATAAGGTTCCTTCTAGTTGCAGTTTATCCTTCTGCCATGTCATCCATCGATCAGGTTATTCTAGTCGTATTTTTTTTCTTTTCTGTTCCAAAAAACACGTGCATTTGTGATGCCGGTTTTATGTACATACCAAATGGTATTGAGGGAATTTGAGATAGTTGAACTTAGACGAGGTTTATCAATTTACTAATGGGATATCTAACAATATAAAATAATTTGACACATAAGTCGGTTATACATGTAGTCAAAGTCAATATGTTCGCTTGGATAACAAAAGAGACCAAATAAAACGAGGACAACTCAGATACGACCACGTGAACGAATGCGGTCAAACGGTACACACCCCGAAAAGAGCACTCATGCTCACCATGTCACTAAACACTAATGAGAACCGCTATTTGGGAACACGATGAATTCGTCGTCCAGACTAGCAGGAAAAAAACGAATAGAAAACACGATAAAATCGTTGTCTTAGAGCAGACTGGCAAGAGATCGATTGTTTTTTTTGACAAAGTTGTCAAAGAAAAGTTAATTTTATTCATTCATTCCCAATAATGAGTCTTACACAGTATTTAAATACTAGATAACCAACTCAAAGAAAAATCTACCCTAACAACTAGATAAATACAAATTAAGCTAAATAAACTAAATAAAGATAAATAAGTAATAAATCTAGGACAATCTTGCCAAATTTTGCCAATCTTGAGATCTTGCGAATCTCGGGATATTTCTGGGACAAATCCAATATATCAAATATCACATCTTGCCACATCTTGCAAAATTTGGGACAATATCTTTGATAATTCTGGGTCCATAACCCTCGATCGCAAGTATACTTATCGAAGCTCTCGCTCTCAGATATGGTCTTCGAAAGGCCTTGGATTCAAATTTTTGTAACTTCATTTTGGAATCGGATTCGAGGAATTTGATTGTGGCGCTGCAGGGAGATGGAGAACTTGATACGACTTCAACAATGATCATGGATGATATTCAGAATATGCTCAAGCATCTCCCGAACACGAGCTTCTCCTTTGTCAAAAGAAACGCTAATCATGTTGCACATTTTTTGGCCCATTGTGGGCAATCTGTGGATAGCAAACTTTTTTGGTTTGATGATGTACCCAAGGATTGTAAATCCCTCGTGGTAAATGATGTAAGGCGCGAGCCTACCATTCTTGAGTAATACAAAATCTTATTTTCCTGTAAAAAAAAAAACAATATGTTCGCTTGGATAACAAAAGAGACCAAATAAACCAACGCTTGGATAACAAAAGAGACCAAATAAACCAAGGACAACTCAGATACGACCACGTGAATGAATGCGGTCAAACGATACACACCCCAAAAAGAGCACCGATGCTCACCATGTCACTAAACACACGCAACACATGTTTGCCAATTGTATTAAAATGATATATTTTTTCAGATAATAATCAAGAAGAAACATATTCTCTCAACTACTACCTTTCATTACAATCAGCTGATACTTTATTTTTTACTCTTTTATTTGGTGGTCAAATTTTAACATGCCACATAATTGGATTCATTAATTATTAACTATAAACAAAGTCCAAGTTTAAATATGTGTTTAACTATTGTAATATGTGGATAATGAAAAGTAATTAAAAAAAGATGAACTATGATTGGATAAGATTTTTAAACTAAAGTACAAATACTTGCATTTAAAAATATAGAAATATAGCATTTTAAAGTTTTGAATTGGAGATAGATGAATCCAATTAAAAGTGACTTTAAGGATGAAGAAAAGAGTGATATTTACTAAGGGTCCGTTTGGTATGACTTGAGAACGGTAATGGTAATGTGAATCATTGAGGGGTCCATCACTAAAAGTTATTGATTGTATTGTTATTGCTTGGTTAGAATATGAACGATGAGTATCATGTGAGGTAGGTTGAGTGAGAGTAATCAATTGCTTACTTTTATTCTTATTACTTGTGTATCAAAATTAAAGTACCAATCAACATCAATATAAGTGATTCTCATTACCCCTTTTATTACCCTCAACCAATGTGGAATGAGTCATCACCTCGTCATACTTCCATATATATTATAGTTTTCCTCATTTATTATCCTCCTATTTAATATTTAGTTCTAGAATATTCTTGGGATATACTTTCTTGGTTGTTAAGTTGGACTTTTAATAATATAGCCCTAGTTCTCCCTATAAAAAAGGTTTTCTGCTTAGTTGTTAAGACGTTGAATTTGATAATAATACAAGTATTTCCAGGAGTTTTCCTGAGTATCCCGAGACGTAGTTTTAACCCCTTGTAGAGCGTGTAACGCCCTACATCAATAGGAGACTTAACCAATAGGGTTTTGGTGGGCCGTTGGCTCAGATTTAATTTTACAAAATAAACAGGCTTCTTACTAGTCATACCTTAATGCCCATCAGAATATATCTGGCCCAACCCTCTGAACTGGGCCCAGAAAATTCATTTTCCATAAAAAAATATCATAAAGATAATGTATCAATTAGGCGAGGGATAAATCTATTCCCTTATTCAAGTTTTTAATTTAATTTAATTAAAGGTAGTAATTAAAAGCATAAAATAAAAAATTATAATTGTTGAATTTGGCCGGAAAGATTTAATTTGATTAAATATATATTTGATGAAAGGATTTAAAATAGTAAACTACATTTAAAAACTACAAAAATAACTCAAAAGTAAAACGATAAAAATAAATTTCAAATATAATTAATTTATTATGACCCTACATAAATAATTTATGTTGAAATTGGGCATTATAAAGAAAATATTTAAGTTTCATATCAAAACCATTTAAATATAGTCAAATAGAGAAAAGGGTACTTTAAATAAAACATTGCCCTAAAACTATTGACGTGTAATATTTTTTTTCCAAAGCTTAGAGAAAAAGAAACCATTTAGTAAGAATAAATGTTTAGGTTCCTAAATTCTCCACTTTTAGACGCATAATCTTGCACTAAATATTGTCCTATATATTATTGGTCCCTGTTTATATATTATATATGTCACATAGAATTATATATATACTTGTTGATGGCAAAGAATTGACAGCTCCTTCATTTGTCTTCTCTTTTCTGACCATATTTGTGAACTTTTTCACTTCAAATTAATAGAGTTGGAGAAGCAAAAGAAATAGTTCAGACTTCAGAGGAATCACTTTACAGTATTAAGGTATATTAATCTTGACCAACAATATCCAACAAAAGATGACCATAATAATAATAAAATAATAATAATCTTTTTTGGGGAATTTTTTAAATAATTTTGTGACTTCTCAGCTTATTAATGAATGTTCAACTTTGTAAGTAGTCACTTGCGGCTTGACTAAAAGGTGTGATTTAAAAAGTTTTGCTCCAAGAAATAAATACTTTAATAGTTTAATTTGGTTTTAATTTTTTATGGGAAGCTAATTAGTTAATAGTTTACATATTTAAACACTTCTTTATGAGAAAAGCGGTCAAACACTTCTGGTCTCAAAATTCAACTTTTTGGGCCCAGACTTTTTCTTTTCACCAATTAAATCTAAAGAATTATAAATTTGAAGTTTGGAGAATTTAACAGAACGTATGCAGATACCAATAGTTTAGGACTAAAAGTGTAACAAGTTTTAAAATAATCAAAATATAATATTAAATCATCTACACAATTTTGAAAACGATATAAATAAAAATTGATAGTTAATTGAGAAATATAAATTGAGAAATATAAAATGAAAAAAAAATCTAAGAATCCATACATCCCTTATCAGTGTACGTACAACTATCTCTCGAGCACATATTTAAGTTCGGCCTCAATAGAAAAAGAAAATGAAGCACCTAACAAAACATCTTCACACACCAAGAACTACGAGATATCTCCCCCTTCATATTGGGGTGTCAGAGGGATCGTGCCATTCGAGCCGTAAAAAATTGAACAAATGCAATTATACTTGGTTTGTGCGATTTTTGGCATTATTATGCTTAATCAAGATAAAATGGAGTCTTATTGTATTACAGGGAATATTTGCAAAATATGACATAAATACATTTCGGGGGAAAAATGCTAAATTAAGTCGAACGAGTCAGTAAAAAGTGAAGATAATATAGGAGCCTAAATAAAAAGTATGGAGATTGAAAAGTATATTTTAACCATTAGAAGCATGTCGAAAAATAGGCCACGACAAGTCAAGAATTGAGAAAATAAAAATTCAGAGGTCAAATAATAAATCGAATATATACATTATAAACATTAAACTATATTTCTTGGTCTCTCCCACCCAAATTCCTTGTTCAGAAATATTTTAATTTCTGTCACAAACATTAAACTTCAGAATAGATATTGATACTTTTAAAAGAATTTGTGAGATGTGCTTTATTCACATTAATTATTGCGATGATAGTGATTGTGACAATGATAATAAAAGATGTCCTCCTTAATCTGCTGCGTACTGCCTATGTGATATGTGATTTGGAGTAGGAGTTCGTTTTCTTATGTAAATATGTAATTAAGCACCAATTGGCTAATTAGGAGATTTTAATTCATATTTGCACTCATGATGTATAAGGGTTGGGCACTTTTTGTACTATAAAATTTAATATTATCAAAGTTGTTTTTCTGATTAAAAAATATGTTGGTGGTTTTTTCTTCATTTTCTTTTATATATTTTTTACCTTTTTTTTTATGTTGATGACGATGTCGGTTAGATATGTCCCGATGAAATGGGGATTGCATATTCGAAATTGGGGCATGGGGCTTGCAACGGTCTTTTTACACCAAAAATAATTAAAAACTTAATTTCTTAAAATAACTTTATTACTTGTCAAATTAATTACTATTTAATTTATAAAGGAAAAGGGAATTTACTAAAGAAAAATTGTTCTAAAATACAATATAGACACAAGAATTACGGTGAGGTACAAATATTTTTTGTTGTTACTTTTCCTTGCAATTTATATCAACACTATTCTTTATTTATTTTTTCATTTATTTTATTCATTACTATGTAGAAGCTCCTCATCTCCTCCCAATTTGTTTCCCCCTCCTCTCAAATCATCACATCTTACAAAAAATTTAAATCTGCACATTTTAAATTCCGAAGAATGTACAAAATTACAATATATGTACAAATTTACTATTTGTGTACAATTTATTACAAAGTGAGAGAAAAGTATTTTGGGAAGTAAAATTCAAATATTGTCAACATTGATGTCAGCAGACAGCTAAAAAGTGTCATATTTTACTTGAGGGCAATTAAGACACTGAAGAAAAAAATTCTTTATTGCCTTCCACATACTTGTCAAATTAATTAGAATCATATTCCCATTTATATTAAGTTATTTTAAGGGAAGACTTGATCAACGTAATTAGATAGTATGAGAGAGACAAGTGCACTCAATTAAGGAACACTTGGTCTCTATATTTGAGTACAAGGTTGCACTAATCAATATAAATTTAAAGTTTAGAGGGTACTCATATTAGGTAAACCTACTTATAATTAGAGCATAAACCCTAGACAATTAATAGAGCCCACTAGGGATTAATTAAAGTAAATTCAAGCGTGTGATGCTTCAAACAATGATGGCATTGCACCTTTTTTTGCCAATCCCAAAGCAACAAAGTCAAGGACCATGAATATCAATGTCATTATTTGCAATAAGAACACACGGATTTCTTGTTCCTCATTTGATTTTCTATATTCTTAACGCACGTATGTACTCAATTTTTGATTGAATGCACGTGCATAAAATAAATAAAGAACCAGCAAGCATGATTCACCAAGCTAATTAATAAAACACCACTACTTATGCCGTGAGTTAATGAGTTGGAGTCACCATTTACCCCAAAAAAAATAGATTTAACGTAGAAGTCTAGAATTCACCCTAAGAAAATTGAATTTGGATTCAGTGATATACAATATTATGCATGTTGTGCAGCAAACACATATGTGTTTATAGCGTATTAATTTTAGTTGAATAGAACAATGTTATATTGTATATATTAAATCTAAATACATTATAGATATTTTCAGTTGAATATAACAATGTTGTGTTTTACTAAATCCAAATATATTATACACTCATATGAATTTACTGCACAACACAGTGTTGTACAAAACAAGATCTAAATCCAAGAAAACTAGATACTCTAGCTATGTATAAATCCCCAAGTTATAATGAAAAATCTTAATTTATACCTATGACACCACCACCATCTTTTGAGATTTCATCACGTTGTAAAAAATTCACTAATTAGGTAATGCGTGGACCCCCAAAAACAAACATTTCCAAATATTCCCGTTATTTAAGGAACAAAACAAATACCAGATCATGTGTGGCTATTGGTTTAGGATGTATTTTATCAAGCACCAACCCCTCAAAACCAAGCATGTTTTCTTAAGTGCATATAGTACTGACAAAAAAGAATTCAAACTGCCTCAATAATGCATAAATTTTTTCTAAAAAAAATTACAATAGATAAAACATTCATATACCATTATAATATATAGTGTGATGAATGAATAAACTAACACAGTAACACGATAAAGGACAAGAAATATCAAATTCGACTCAAACTCCAAGGTTATACCATTCCAATATCTCAATTGGGTTGTCACTATATATTAATTTAAAAAATATTCATTAATTAGTACTTTATATACAATAATACAAATTGCTAGTAGCTAGTTGTCCTTAACTAATTATTACTCCCTCCATCCCGGTATAAGTTTCATGTTTCTTTTTGTTGTTTTGTTTAAGAAATAATAATAAAATAATAAAAATGAAGGGTAGTTGTGGGTATTGGGAAAAAAGAAAAAAGTATGTGGAGTAATTAGTGGAGTAGTGAGTGACATTCTTTGTAATATTGTGTGAAAAGTAAGAATAAAAATTATGGGTAATGAAGTTACTTTTTCCATTTATAGAAACAGACAACTTATTGTGGGACGGATGAAAAAGGAAAGGGAAAAACTTATAGTAGGACAGAGAGAGTATTATTTTATTCAGATAGTAAGATTTAGAGTGAATCTCGTGCCAAGTGCACTGTGCACTCATCGTGTATTTTAAATTATATGCAATTTGTTAAATTAAAAGATGCAACTTGTTTGCAGTGAACTGTTCAATTATTTTTTCATAATAATAGTTAAACGGTTCAGTATAAATAAATTACATCTTTCAGTATAATAAATTGAATGTTTCTAAAATGCACTATGAGTATCACCAGAATGCATACAACACTTAGCATAAGATTTAAATTCAACTGAGTTTATACCAGATATGTCTCGCACTCGCGCGGAAGAAGCTCCCGCACGATTGATTAATTTTTATTGCGTATGCAAAATAAAATTTGAAGTTTAGAGGTGGTAAATTAAAACGTGGTATTTTAATTAAATTTAGAAATCAAATAGAAGTTAAATGTACTAGATTTAAACAAATTGGTAATTGTTTAAAAAAAAAAACAAAATTGGTAATTAATTTTGTGAAGTACGACCTCACTCCACTTTAGTTTTTTTTCTTCTTCTTCTTTTCTTTTTATCAATTTTTAAATTACGTCATATTGATTGATAATATCATTGAAAACACTTGTGTGCTATGTTTTAAAAAGCGAGTTGGATCTACCGATCGAACTGGTTCGACCGTTACTTGGCAAGCACAATGAACTGATTCAATTGGATCACTTGACTTTCGAAGTGCCTACAAAGAATTAAAAGAGGGAAAAACAGCACAAAGTGCTTTGACCGATTGAATCAATTGACTCATCGCTTTGACATTATTTGAGGGCCATTTTTCATTTTTTTAATACTTATTAAAGGGTCCATCTTGCAATTATAGGGGTTAGATTGTAATCTTGAGAATTTATCTTGAAAAATTAAATTTGAGAGACTATTATTTTGAAAAATACAAACGATTAAGTATGATTTCTATATACTAAATTATTATTATGTAATTAGAATTTAAACCAAAATCGTCTCTTAATTTTGCACCTTTAATGAAATGGTCTCATTGTTATCAATTTTTCTAATTTAATCACACACGTACTCAATTTGATCCAATTTAGTCCCAAACTGGCGGAAGTCGCTCAAAATTGCCCAAACATATTCCGATCAAAATTGGGGCCGCGTGTACGACGTCATTTTGGGCATTTTTGAGCGACCTTCGACGGGTTGGGACTAAATTAGATCAAATTGAATACATGTAGAATTAAATTGGAAAATTTAATAATTATGGGACTATTTTAATAAAGGTGCAAAATTATGGAATTATTTTGATTTAATTCTCATTTAATTATAACGTCACACCAGCTCAACCACTTAAATAATGGTCAGATCCGATTGAACCTAATTCAACCGAAAGCGCTAAGACTGTCCAAGTTAGCGTCCGCCTCCGTTTTAAAACATAGCTTGTGCGTCCAGTGCCAAACAAATATCGAGCTAATGTATTTGTTAAATTTATGGAAATGTTCTAAAAACACAATAGATTCCCTTGAAATCAATTATTTTGAATTAGCACCCGATATATATACACACATATGACATATGGTACACATTGAAAGTAAATAGAAAACAATTAAATCTGGGACAGATGTATTAGTCCCAACATCAGAAAATTCCCAAGAAAATGCATTTAAATTTATTGAATATATATAGTCAATTAAGTGAATGCTCAAATTAAACATGGAAAATCTCCCGTTTTCAGGCATTGCATATCCCATTTTTTCATGCATGAGGTTCTAATTAATCAATGACATTAATTAAATTAATTATCCTATTACAACAACAACAACATCATAACCCATATAAAATTATATATATATATATACAAGACCAATTAATCAAAACGTACAAAATTAAAACCCTCAGTTTTCATTCTTCATCATTCTGAAAGCAAGTGCTTGGAGCTCACCCAAATCGGTCTGCGAACGTCTTCTCTTGCTGCTGCTTTCTTCTATTTCTTGCATCATTCCACCTTCGTTTTGGTGTTCGATCGAATCCAGCGAGCTTTGTGGCGAAATATTATTCGAGTAATAATTCGCGTAATTTGGGACTGGAAATGGGGATGATCCAACTCCATGAGCTGATAGGAAGTTCCATTGATTATTTTCTTGGTTTCTTGATGATGATTGCTCCATTAGATTTTGGGCTAGTTGGCCTCTTGCTTGCATTAGTTGTGCTTGTAAATATGCAACCTGCATCAACAATTTTAATTATCATCAAAATATTTGAAATTTGATCATCACCCATTTATGTATACAAGATGTTAAAATTAATCAGGATCTTTGAAAATTGTGGAGAAAATATTATAAAATTCTTATTCACGAAGTTGTAGATTAGAATTTAGAAGTTCTTATAAGTTCAAAATTTGAAAAAAAAAAAAAAAAAAAACACTACGCCTAAAAAAATACAATAGGTATAATATAATGAACATACACGTGCACATATATACCCCTCATTTCCATTTGATTGATGTTTAAGGTTTTTCATTTTAATTAAATTAAGAAAATTATGTAATAGTAATAATTATTATATAGGTTTATAAAATAATTTTACTATTCTTTTGTTGGGTTATGAGCATGATGGATCTGTACACTAACCAACAATCATGAAAGATGGAACTTTTAGACTTTTAGGGCTTCGCCCCAACTTTTGGTATTAATAATAAACAACTCAGTGATTCATTTGTATCACACTAGAAATTTTGGCTTGATAGCGCCCTCACGCGTAATCATTTTTAACGAATTAATTGGGTTAACAATACTTTTTATTTTTTTTTTTTTGGCTATTTCTTTATAATTTCAAATTAATTTCTAACAGCTTTTATATTACATTATTCTGAAAAAATGGAATGAACTGCTTAATTAGTGTATCCCACAAAAAAATTATTGAAGCAAATTTTATTTTTTAAATTCTTCTAGGTAATTGTAAAATGGCAATTATCAATTTTTTGTTTTTAAATCCCTTGTGAAAACGCGTTGAAAAGGGGCCCAACCCAAATTTTGGTATAGATCTCCTAATAGACCTGTTAAATAAAATATTGTTGGGTAAAAACAAGTAATACTGTTGAATGTGACAACTGATACTTTTCAATAAAACAAGTAATACTGTATTAGTGAGATGTCTCTGACCTGTTGTTGCAAGGCAAATATATTGGCAACGCAGCCATAAACAGGATCTCTAATCCTGGCTTGAGCTTCATAAGCAATGGTGACGACAGCCTCGCACCGATCAGCAACCGGAACATGCAATAGCAGTTTGGACACGTTGCTGGCTCCGAACACCTTGTGGATCGCCGCGAATCTGGCGGGGCCCTGCTCCGAGCAGAAATACGGGGCGAACACGCAGTCCGCCGCGCATTTCCGCCGCAGAAACTTGCATGCACCGCACGGCGACCCACTATTTGCCATCTTAATTAATTATAATTACGATTACACAAATAGTGGAGTGAAGTAGTAATTATTGATTATATAAGAAAAATGGTTGCACACGAACACACTAGAGAATGATGAAGATTGATTTGTTGCAGGAGGTAGGGGAATTAGGAAGGTTATATTAATGGGGTAGGAGGGGACATGGAAGCTCTGTGTGTATGGTTCGAAGGAGACATTTATTAATGGCTTATGCAATCTCCATCTATTTTTTTAATCCTTTTATTAACAACTTTAGACATTACACCACCTTTTTTTTATTCAAAAAAATATAAGTGTCATAACAGTGAACTCGATTCGTTCAGTAATACCAATACTACTTTAATAAACTAATACTTCCTCTGTTCCAACATTATATTTCTTTTATAGGTGAAGTGGCATACATATTAAGAAATTAAGAGGCTTATTGATAAGTACAATGGACGGATGTCAACTTACTAAGAGCCAGGTACAATTTTTTTAAAACTTACTAATATTTACAAAATAATTACACATTAGCAGGTACATTTGTACATTATGTGCAATTTCGACTACATATGCACAATCATTTTATACCTATTAATAAATTTTAAAAAAGATTGTACATTCTTAAGAAATTTGAATGATGAGTGGGGATTTGAGGGGTAATTTTGTATAAAATAAAGAGATGAGTTGAATTGGGTGTATGTGTGATCACAAAAGTAATGGCATTTTCTGTAAATTTGTGAATATTGTGAGTGTGGAGCTTATAAACGTTTTTTTTTAAGGTGTGAATAAAATGTTAGGATGTACCGAAAAGGAAAGTGTGAACAAAATCATGGGACGTATGGAGTATCATAATATTTTATGCAAACAAACATGTCGTACTATTTATGGTATTAATTTATAAATATAATGGTACTAGTTTAGTGCTCGCGTGTTACGCGGTTCTTTAATTAAAAAATGCAATATTCATTACAATGTTTTCATAACCGAACCGGTGATCGAACCGGACAGACCACCGGTCAGCGGTTCAACCGGTCGGACCGGTTCAACCGGCGGTTCAACCGTTTTCTATGTTTAGTTAAAAAAATAAAATAAGTATACACCTACAAAAATTTAAATATATATTTTATAACTTTTCATATCATATTTTATAAGTTTTGTCCCACCTCATACATTTATTCCACATCGAAAGTGTTGAAGAAAAATGTGAGAGAAATATAGATTTAAAATTTTAAATATTTAATATAAATTAATAATTTAATTTTAAAAAAAATAGAGAAAAACCGGTTTTTTTTCAGTTGAACCGGGTTTTGACCGGTTTTGACCGGTTCAACCCGGTTCAACACTAAATCCGGTTATATAGGGGTTTTTTAACCCGGTTACCGGCTGGTTCAACCCGGTTTTGAAATCATTGATTCATTGTATATATTATATTTAATAATATAAAGTATAATTATGTGCATAAATGCACTAAACATGAATTAATAATTATTTAGGGTATATATTAATATACTTGTTTAAATTGTTATTGAAATAAAATTATTATGTCAAAATCTACCTATTCTGCAATTGATTCACGAATCTCTAATTTAAATTTGAGTATTTTTTGTCTTTTTTCAAATAAAAAAAAATCAAAAAATGAAAAAGAAAGTGTTTGGAGATCAGTTGTAGAATGAGTGGGGAAAAAAATATTGTACTTAGTATACAAAAATTAACGGAAATGTCTTTTTAAAAATTACGTGTAGTGCAAAAAATCGGGAGACATTTTTACTTGAAATTAAAATCAGTTTGGTGGTTTAAGTGTAATAAAATAATAGTTTGTATAGTTTAGTGTAAAAAAAATAGTTAGGTGGTTTAGGAACAATTTCAGTAATAGTTCAGTGGGTTTAGTGCAATTAGGCATAAATATGATGTAAGAGGTTCAAGGTTCAAACCTTAATTATTGTAATTTTTTTATTGTAATTTTTTTTATTAAACTAAACATTAAAACGCCACATGGATGTCATCAATTAACTACAAACAAATAGAAAAATGACATATCAATACAATAAAATATGATCATGTTGGGTTATGGAGCCTGAGTGAAATGGGGATGCAGAGCGCGGGAGGCGCTTCGACCGGTCTTTCGAGGTCGAGCACTATTATTGCTCGATCGGCGCCCCTATCCAGCGCCATGAGGGCGCTCGAGCTAGATTGTTGATCGGCGAGAACCGCTAAACCAAATTCTGGTCGAGCGGTTCGGGAGGCCGAGACGAGGATTAGGGGCCGACTAGTTTCATCTTTTAGGGTTTCAGTTTTTTGTATAAATACCCCCCTGACTCCCCTATTGTATCTCGCACTACTTGCACTATCTTGTATGGTCATACAAGAAGAAATAGTAGATCTCTCCTGGCTTGGTAGTGCCCCATATGTAGTCAGTTTGACGAACTGGGTAACCAAATTGTTTATTACTCTAAATTCCTAGTTCCATTATTTTCTCCTATAATTGCTTGTTTAATTCCTAACAACTGGTATCAGAGCATCTGGTTAGAGGGATCTGTGGAAAGCAATTATGATGGTTGAAGGTAAATCGTCTGTTGAGAAGTTTGATGGAACGGATTTCGGATTTTAGGTTGGATGCAAGATCAAGATGGAGTTTGACTCGTGGCTGAGATCGTTGTATCAGGTTGGATGCAAGATCAAGATGGACGTTTGACACGTGCCTGAGATCGTTGTATCAGGTTGGATGCAAGATCAAGATGGACGTTTGACACGTGCCTGAGATCGTTGTATCAGCTTGGATGCAAGATCAAGATGGGCGTTTGACACGTGCCTGAGATCGTTGTATCAGGTTGGATGCAAGATCAAGATGGACGTTTGACACGTGCCTGAGATAGTTGTATCAGGTTGGTTCATGCAAGATCAAGAAGGACGTTGACACGTGCCTGAGATCGTGCGGGAATTGGTGGCTGAATGATTCAAGGGAATGTTGTGGGACGTTGATTGGTTCTGGTGCGAATCAAAAACGTTGAGGGGCATTGCTTGGATCGAATGGACGTGAGGGTCCAAGTTGTGGTCTTGTGGGCCGTAGTAACGCAGGTTCGAGAAAGATGTTGTGGGATGTTGCTTGGATCAAGTGTGGTTTGAAGTCGAACGTTGAGGGACATTGCTCGGATTGCGTGGTTAACTACCGATGAGAGAATGGGAAGACGAGTTACGTTTTGGAGTCAGTCTCCAGGTGGGAGATTGTTGGGATTGTTGGAGTCGAGTTGCGGAATGAGTCGAGGAGGACAAGGCGTTCGACCTACTGAGTGAAATGGGGATCTGATTTGGAGGATTTCGACCCGGTCTTTCGAGGTCGAGCACTATTGCTCGGTCGGCGCCCTATCCAATCGGCGCCATGAGGGAGCTCGAGCTAGATAGTTGATCGAAGGTAACCGCTCGACCAAATGCCCCGATCGGGATTCAGGATCGAGAGCGGATTAGGGCTTGGCCCGGATTTCATCTTTTAGGGTTTCGGTTTTTTGTATAAATATCCCCCGACTCCCCTATTGTATCTTGCACTACTTGCACTATCTTGTATGGTCATACAAGAAGAAATAGTAGATCTCTCCTGGCTTGGTAGTGCCCCCATATGTAGTCAGTTTGACTAACTGGGTAACCAAATTGTTTGTTCCTCTAAATTCCTAGTTCCATTATTTTCTCCTATAATTGCTTGTTTAATTCCTAACAGATCATTCATCCAAATTAACCTAAGGACGACACATCATCTAAATTGATCACAAGACGACACGTCATCAAAATGAACTCTCTATTAATAATATAGGAGATTACTAAATGAATGCTAATTACTAAATGAAAGTTTCATACAGTGAACGTGTTTCACTGTAAACGGACTCTTTTTATTAAAAAAATAATCAAGAATCGTCATGTAAATTAGGTTGTGCTCAATTTTAATTTTATATTTTATTAATTTTTTTAATTTTGGTCGTTTTGATATTAATTTTAGTCACTTTTTATCCAATTTTGAATTCATATATTTTGGACCAAAATTCACACTAAAAGGATCAAATTAAACTTAAAAAAAAATATGTAAAAACTTTCAAGATTAAAATTTGACACCGTCTATGTTACATGATAATTTTTTATACTAGTTTTTTTTTTGTGAGTCAGATTGAAGAAGAAAGGACTATTTTCTACATTATTTTTTGGATCGTATTATTTAGTTTAATATTTGTTGTTTACTGGAGATGATCGATGAGTTTGTTGAATGGGTGTTCAAAAAAATATTTGTTTTCCGCCGAACGCCGCACCTGGGAACTGCTGCTAATTTATTTGTTGCTTTCTGGATATTGTTTTTTGTATTAGATTATAGACACGTATATGTATGATTGAAGCTTTCTTAAATCTTTGATTACGCTTCTTTTTATTATTATAACACAAAAGTTTGTAATATTATTAATTAAGATTGACTAATTAATGAACTTGATAAATGGATCTTGTGTTATATGTACATGTGATGGTTTTATGACCTATCCTAATTGTCACAAAGCCCCTATTTTGATGCTTGTAATGTGTCAAATGCACTTCTTTTTTTCTTTTCTTTTTTAAATAAAAATCAATCTTTAGTTAGTTATCAATTCAACTGAGAGATATTTTTAACATAATTTTTTCAATCACTTAAATTATGCTTCAGACATTTTGTGACCTATAACAATTAATAATGATTAGTGACAAATAAAATGATAAAGAAGGCATGGTTCAATGGATTTGAATAGAGCACAAACTTTTGTTAGGACTATATTCTATTAACGTTTTTCAAGAAGTGGGGTACTACTCAATTTAAGATATTAAATTATAATGTTGCTTACAGAATAGATATGTGGATTTAAATATGTGTATTAATGGTAGAGATGAGTTATGAAGTTTGACTTTTGAACCTCGTAATGGTTATGTGGTGTAGGCTTGAGTAGGAGCTCTACTCTAAATTTTAAGTTTGAAACATTTTAGGTGTAATTAAATTTTTAAATGGGTCAGTCCATACAAAACTCTGATTTGATTTGAAGTGAGACTCTGATTAGTAGACGATGGATCCTGATTTCTAGGATATTGAGTTATAAAAAAATGAAAGTTTGACTTTTGAGGTGAGTGAAGAAAAAGGTGGTACTTTGCTTTGGGTTTATAAGTTATGCATCAAGGTTGGAAATTGGGGTTACCAAATGGCCATGAAATCAGTGTTTTTTTTCTCTCTCTTTTCATTTTCACTTCTTAATTTCTCAGCTCAATACATTGTAAAGTTATTGTGGTATTGACTTGCGACTACCGCGTGCTACATGATTCATTTATTCAATGGGACAAAAAGGCCCCAAAATATATTAATTTAATTTAATTTTTTTTACAGACTCTTGTTATTTAAATTGTAAATTTGAGAAATCTTGTGTTTATACAACAATTCATAAATTATGGAGAAAAAGTGTGACACCTATGTGATTGTGAGGCCAGCGACGATATCAATAATTCTTCCTGAACATTAATTGATTGATATTTCAAACTTGGGGCTTATAATTAATTAATCAATATACTCCTTCCGTCCACTAAAACTGTACTAATTTCGTTTTCACATGTTGTACGGAAAGGTAAATTAAGTCCATTTATGAATAACATAATTGATTGTGAGTAAAGTATAATGATAACTTGAGTAATTAAGTGATTGTAGGACGATGAAGATAAAAAAAAAATTGTGTCCATAAACATATTTAATTACTCAAGTTATCATTATACTTTACTCACAATCAATTATATTATTCATAAATGGACTTAATTTACCTTTCCATACAACATGTCAAAATGAAATGAGCACAGTTTTGATGGACGGAGAGAAGTATAAGGCAACAAGACTGTATCTACTAATTGCATGCAGTGAAATTTGATTTGCCCACGTAACGCATAAAGGCTTCTAAGAATTTTACGTTGAATATATTATTTTTCCTTATTGTTGGAAAAACTGACAATGGCAGATTACAACAAGTTTTATTCACCGGAGGCATTTGAGGTTGTGGATCAAAATATATATATCACTCTTCTTTGGATGAAGATTTGATTTCTTGTGAAAATTTCAACTGCGCAAATACTTGACAGCTTAAAATAGGTAAATATAGATTAATATCGACAAAGTCTAGTATGAAAATTTGCATACATGAAAATTGTCTTATTTAGAAAAAGGGCAAAAAAGTCATTCCAAGCAAGGCTCGAACCCAGGTCTCCTGAGCACAATGGAATGGAATTAAAAAAAAATTATTGTTGTTGCCGCTAGGGATTGAACCCAGGCCGATCACGTAACAAGCATGATCACTGACCACTATGATACAATTCTATAGAGTTTAAAAAGTTGACGTTTTCTTGATAATAACCAACATACCTTATTTGGCTTGAAATTAAAAGAAGACTAAAACTTGTATAGACCTGGTTCATGCTATGAACTCGGTTATTTAACTATCACTGTTACATACAAAAACTCTCATTGTTATGTATAAAAACAAACACTGTTATAAACAAAAACAATTATTGTTTAGAAAATGTTTTATATGTAACAAAGATTAGCACTGACCACTGTGCTAGAATTATTTAGTGATAAAAAAAATTGAAGTTTTCTGTATAATAACGAACATGTTAACATGGAAAAAATCATGTCATTATCAGGATTTGAACGCGGATCACCAAAGCATTAGAGAGGATCGCTAACCACTACTAAATGTTGATGATTTAATTATTAAGGCTTTATACATAATTACTCATGTTAACTTGTTTTAATTAAAAATATGTGAAAATTCATTTAGTAAAAATAAGGGATTACACAAGTTCATCACTGTCAAGAATCAAAATTGGGTTATTAAAGTTACAAAGAGGAATTCACCACCATACTATAATAACTTGATGTGCTAAAATTGAAACTTTATATATAATAAGTAGTGTTTATTCATTTTAATTATGTATGTAAATTTAATTATCTATATATATATTACAATTCACAATCAATTGATGAATGAAAAATAGAACTTACTCTAGTTATCTAAGTGATTCAAATATACAAAGACATTTTTATTAGTACTTCTATTTACAAATTGTACGTATAATACAATCCAAATCGTATTTTTTTTTTAAATTGTAATATTGTATATTTTGCATGTAATATTTCAATTTTTATTAGATAACCTTCATAACTTACCTTTTTATGTTTAATTAGATTGTAATATTGTTATGTTTTTTTGTAGTACTTGTGTTATTTTATGTAATACTGTTATGTTTTCCTTGTAATACTGCTTCAGTATCTTATTTGAAATCAAAGTAGAAGACGTTAACGATTGTTGATTATGAATTTTAATACTACTTAAGTTATGCTTTACACACTTCAATATTTTTACTTTTTCTTATGTTTTGAATGTAATACTTTTATATTTTTATATGTAATACTATTATGTTTTCCATATAATACTGCTTCAGTTATGCATAAATCCTTCATAATTAAAGATATTATTGTGATCAGGTTCGATTCTAAAGTAGGGTTAATTTTTCAGTTTTTTTGTTCATAGAAAAAAACTATGGAAAAAGGGTTGATTTTTCAAATTTTCTTTTTTATAGAGAAAAAATATGGAAAAAGAGCCAATTTGCAAAAATTGATATTTTTAAAATCTAACATGTTAATTTTAAAAGTTGTAATTAAAAAAAAATCATTAAGTAAATTTTTGAAGAAAAAAAAATTGTGTTGAATGGGAATTGAGCTCAGAACCTAAAGTCAAAACTCCACCCTATTAGCCACTAGTGGGTGAATTGTTTGAACCATTGCCCTATATATATTTGAACTTGGCATGATTTTTGTGCTGCGCGAGATCTTTGAGGCTTGCAAGGTAGCCCACTTATTTAATTTGATTGTCTAAATTGAATAATTTTCACATATCAAAATTTTCACCCGCGACCTACTCATTAATATTATATGAATTTAAATGCTAAAAAAGTAGTGTGGTGTCAGTTTTTCGTGGGTCATTAATAATTCTGAATCAAATAAACACTTAAAATCAAAACAAAATCTCCGATCTAACTGAATTATTTTTACACGTGGCATTCCAGTCACATCTGAGATCGAAATGTCCCAAATTCAATTGGTGAAACAACTTAATTTTGAATTTTTCAGAGAATTGAGACTTAAATTAAATATTGTCAAAAATATTAAGATTAAATTGACAAAAAAATTTTAAAAAAAAATTATGAAACTAAATTTATTCGGGCTAAAATTATGGGATTTTGTGATTTGAACTCTTATTTCAAAACTAAATATTTGTTAAGTATTTAGATTAATTACTTAAAAGCGGTCCCAAGGAAAAGAGTCCTTGCAAAAATGGTTCCAAATTGCTCTTTTTGTCTCAAATCATACTAAAATTTAAGATTTAATTTTAAACTAATTCACGACAGGCTCAATCTCAATGTAATCATGAATTTTATAATATTATTGTATGATTTCACCACATTTTAATTGTTTCAATTTAATGCACGAATCAACACAAAATGTTTGATGTAGAAAGATACTTTTTGTGCTTTAATTAAAAAAAATCTCCCTACATGCATGATGTATAGTATCGTCTCAGGGAGGCAGGGCAAGACAAGTGTTCAGCGTGTGGTCTAAAAAATCATGTCGTAATATTTTAAAGCGTATACCAAATTGAAACAATTAAAGAGGTGGTAAATTTAAAATAAAAATAAAAATTAAAGATCACAATTAAATTGATAATAGAGAGTACTTAAAGGTCGTGTATTATAATATCGAATTAATCTAAAATTTAATTATATTATATTCCTAAATGTTTATTCACAAATCTCTTGTGAAATTTGTTCATACTATAAAATTGATATATTACACTTATATATTAATATCACTACTCTTATAAATTAATATTTATAGCATTTAATGCTATGATATCAGTTTACAAATGTAATGGTAACAATTTGTAAGTGTTATAGTATTAATTTATAAGTGTAGTGGTATAAATTCCATACTATATATAAACAAGTTTCATCGAAGACCTGCTCATATTTATATATAATATTTTTTAATTAATATTGTCACAAATTATATATTAAAAATGTGTTATAACTTATAAAGAATTTGTATCTAAGCAATACTTTTAAATTTAGGCAAAGTATAGAATGAACAAATTTCACACAAAAATCTGTGAAATTGGTTAAAGAATATGATTTATATTACTAAAGGGTATCAGTTGTGATAACTGAAGGGTGTGACATTTTACTATAAATGATATTACTCATAACACTGAAGGGTGTGACTTATATTACAGCAGAAGATTTTTTTTTTCGACGGATACTACAGCAGGAGATATTAGTAGTGATAATTGAAGGATGTGACTTATATTACAAAAAAAATATTAATCATGATAACTGAAGGGTCATGCCTGTAAAAAAAGGAATCAGTTTCACAACGAACAAGTTTCAGAGCATACCCCTCTTAAATCTATACTTATCTAATAACAACATGTTGTGTCAAAAAATTGTTACTAGTTTTGATATAAAATTTGAAGAACTTTAACAAAGATGATGTAGCTTAGATGGTAGAGCAATTTTTGTTTTGTCTTCTTTGCACGAGAGCATGCCCCATATCTACAACACATATATACTAATTTTTTTTAAGTATTTTCTAAATTATTACTATTTTTAAAGTAATAGAATTTATACATATCACTACTACACATTTAAACTTGGACAACACTTTTTTTTAATAACCGCACTCCAAAATTATCTTTGGAGTGCGGTTTCACACAAAATATTAAAAAAAAATATTAGAGTGCGGTTATTAGAGAGCGATTAATAACCGCAGTACAAAGTATAATTGGACAGCGGTTGAAAACCGCATTCAATTTTGCCTTTTGGACAGCGGTTATAAACCGTTGTCCAATATGTTATCCCTTTTTTAAGGTCAGCTTATTCAGTACGCGATCGATATATATCCCTCTCCGCCGCGACCTCCCCCTTGCACGCCGCCGCCGACGCCACCACCGCTAGACGCCGCTGCCGCCACCACCGTTTGACGCCGCCGCCATCACGCCCTTGTCGTCGTCTGCCATTTCTCACGGTAAGAATAGGTTGTTTAGTTTTTGGGTTTTCATTTTGCTTCTTTTGAAAAAAAATTGCTTTTTGGGATGTCTAATTGCACATATTTTGAATGCTCTTGTGAGTAGTTGTGTCGATTCAGATGTGAATTCATATATTTTTGAGTTAGTTGGTGATTTTTTATCCTAATTTAGAGATGAACTTGATGCACTCCAGGTGTTTGATCATATGCGTGTGTGTGGATTTAAGCATGAATTAGGATTGTGATACTTTTAGGTTTAATACATTAGGATATGCATAAATTTACTTATCTTGGGGAGTCGATTTACTATTTCTTATGTTGGAATTCAAGACTTACTGCTTCAAATGCTCTTAAAAATCATATTTTCCTTGAACATTTGTATTGTTCGATAGATATAAAGGTGTGCATATATAGCTTATTTAAATGGCTTCTCGTCCAATCTTAGTTGAGTGCCTTAACTAGTTTTGCATACTAAAGGGTCAGTTGGTACATGGTATGAGATAAGGGGCGAACTCATCTCTTCTGCAAGAATCGGTTATACAAAGAAAATGTATCAATGTTTGATTTGATCTTAAAAAATATATAACAATATATGAGCTAAAGTATTGAACATGAGTTGTATCTTTATTTATGTTCTTATATTGATTGCAAACTGCATCAATTTCCATCATTCAAAAATCAGAGCCCTCTTAGAAGCCATGCATTTATGTGAGTGTAACCTCAGAATACAGCAATTCTATGACTAATGCAATTGCTGCATTTGAAGCTCAGAATGTGAATGTGTCAGTTTGCTCTGTTTTGCCCATACGTCCCAAACAACAACAAACGTTTATTCAATTCCACGATACAATCTCTAACTAGTTTTTCTTAATTATCACATAACAAACATATAAATGCTAATCAGGTGAATAACATGTAATTAATTATCACAATTCAAACGTATAAATAGAATTAAAAAAACAAGAATCTTGTGACTCTTATGCAGTTCATCAATCAAACTTAAACAAAAATCTGAACAGCTATATGGCAATCATATTGTCTTTCCTATAGGCATCTCTAGTTCTATATGGATCGAAAGTGGGTTCGCAGCAGATCGATTATCAGAGGAGTATAGGAATGGGGTGGAAGAATTTTGTAATCATGCAATTAGACACTGCACCGACCATCAGTACATTCCATGTCCGTGTTGGAAATGTATGAATGGAAAAACCGTTAGTGGACGAGAAAGTTTGTTCGACCACTTGATGTTTCACGGTATTGATAAAACATATACTGTTTGGACATCTCATGGTGAGAGAAAAGATGGATGTAGCTCAATCAACCTAGGAACTGACTTTAAGTTTGAAGATACAGTGGATGCGGATAGTTTTGAAGATGTACCGAGTGTTGACACATCGAGTGGGGATGACAAAAATCTGCGAGATCACCCTTATATATCAGAGAAGTTAAGGGATGACGTTGGATTACCCCTTTGGCCGGGTGTAAGAAGACAATAAAATTGTCAGCTGTGTTGATATTGTTCAACCTAAAAGCAGCTCACCAGTTGTCCGATGTGTGCTTCACAAATATGTTGGAAGCAGTTAGTGGTCTATTGCCTGATGGAATGTACTGCCTACGAGAGCATATGATGCTAAACAAATACTCAAGTCCATCGAGTTAACACATCAGAAAATTCATGCCTGTCCGGGTGATTGTATCTTATTTCGGAAGGAGTATGCAGACCTCGATGAATGTCCCAAGTGTGGGGAGAAGCGATATAAGAAAAATGAATCTCCTGCGAAGGTGATGTGGTACTTTTCAATAATACCAAGATTCAGGAGAATGTATAATAGCGATGTGGATGCTAGACATTTAACTTGGCATCATGATGATAGGATCAAAGATGGAATGCTAAGACACCCTGCTGATTCACCCCAGTGGAAGACATTCGATGTCAGACATCCAGAATTTGGCAACGAGCCACGACACTTGCGTCTTGCACTCTCAACTGACCGAATGAATCCATTCGGTATCCAAAGTATCAACCACAGTTCATGGCCAGTGATTCTGTTAGTTTATAACCTTTCACCCGAGTTGTGCATGAAGCACACTTACATGATGTTGTCTATGTTGATATCAGGACCCAAACAACCTGGTAACAACATAAATGTATATTTGGCTCCTTTGATAGAGGACTTGAAGCTCCTGTGGGATGAGGGTGTCGATGTGTATGATTCTTGTAGAAAGAAGAATTTCAAGTTGAAGGTCATGCTGTTTGGAACTATCAATGACTTTCCCGCTTATGGGAATCTATCTGGATATAGTGTGAAGGGGCCGATGCATGTCCTTGTTGTACCAAGAAGACACATCACATTAGCTTGAGTCATTGTAGGAAGACCGTTTATACGAGACATAGGAGGTGGTTGGACCTAACGCATAAGTACAGAACAATGGTCGATGCATTCGATAGCATAATCGAGAAAGATGAAGCACCACGTTTATTGTCAGGTTCAGATGTAATGAATGAGATGAAGAATATCAACACACAGTACGGAAAACACTTTGCAAAGAGTGTCCCCACTAGCAGTTGGAAGAAGGAATCAATTTTCTTTCAATTGCCCTATTGGAAAGAGTTGTATGTTAGACACTTCATTGATCTAATGCACGTTGAGAAGAACGTTTGTGCCAGCTTGCAAATTGATTGTAGAAATTGCCGTCTCCACAAAAGGCTAAACAGAAATCAAGGGGTGTCGTAGACAGTGAGAGAGAGAGAATGAGGGACTCCACTGCTGGTGCGCACAAACGGCTATTTGGTTATCCCTTGCCAGGAAACTTAGATCACGACATCATTCTACAGACTACGGTGAGCATGCTAGTAACGTCCCCTACTTTCAATGTCGTCACAATTCTCATGCTTGCTCACTTTCATCGGAGTGCTTTTGATGAATGGATCAATCCGGAGCATGTGATTGAAGTCTTGCACGATCAGTGGTTGAATGCAACTACCATGACTTTTTACCTCAGGTATGTGTTTACTAATTCTCAATATTTACTTCCTATATAGTTTAATTTTCTTATTAAATATTAATTAGCATATGTTGGTTAAAGATATTTGGGTGAGGTATATCTCTCCAGAGATGCCATTGTTGGGATTATACTGGAAAGTATGCTTTTACTTTGTATAATCGAAACTGAATTTTCAGACTTATTTACTGAAAAAAAAATTGTTTATCACTGATGCTTTAAATATTATCGAATGTTACATATATTTACTGCATAACTGTTCAATAAGTCGTACGTGTTACATTGTAGTTAATTTAGTGATACCAGATCACAGAAGATTAAATTAACAGTCCCTTGTAACTAAAAGTACGCTATTCACGACCTAGATGGAAATGAACAACCCATCGTGAAAGGTTGAAGTGTAAGGCTCAGATTGGCTTGTCTTGACCAAGAGATTACGCTAGTGCATGACTGATGCACTGAATAGGACCTACAGGAGGATAAATTCTTCAGAACTGAACAAGGAAGAATTAGACCTCAGTGGTTCGTTATTTCTTAATCTTCGTTCCTTGAATAGGATCACGTGGGATTGGTAATTATTGCTTTGACTTATCATGGGTAGCGAATCAGAGAGATTCAATACTTTTTATCTTGGGCAATATTATTAGTCACATGTGATTGCTAAGATTTAATACGAAGAATCGTGTGCAAGTACGTTTGTTCGATTTGCCCTCTTGGGAGGTTCATAAGCTTTATCATACCAAATCTTGCAAGTGGAATTAGTTTTCGGTATGGATAATAATGTTGAACCGTTCCTTGACCAAGGATATAAGATTTTAATTAATAGAAAGCTATTTCAGTTGCTTGAATTAATTAATGGGCTAGATAATCTTAAACGCGGGAAATAATGACCGAGAGCCATATTAACTGTAATATGGGTTAAGATGAATAGTGCAATATTAATTATGTAGTGGGATTAATTAATATTTATGGGCTTGAATTATATTGTGGCTCAATATTAGATATTCAAGGTCCATTAGAAGGTCCAATCTTAATTCTCCTAAAGGCCCCCTGAGTAGCCCAACATATAGTCCATTAAGCGAAAAAGGTGATTAAAATAAAATAAATATTGTTGCTTATTTTTTCCAACAAATTTGAAAATAATAGATAAGTTGGGAGAAAGATTTTCTTTGAATTTTGTTATCGAATGAAGATATGTATTCTTGGAATACAAGATTATCTCATTAAATTCAAGAAATCTCCCACATGATTATCTATCATGAAATTTTCGAAAATTTGAAAATAGAGGGCAAGAAAGATTTTCTTGATTTTCTTGAAAAGATATTATGGAAGATATGTATTTCTTGAAATACAAGAATATCTCATAAATTCAAGAAGATCAAAATCTTGGAATCTTGATACCCTTATTTTTAAAAATCCATAATAATAGAAGGTGTTTTTTTTGTGGAATATTATAATTATGGGAAAAAAAGAATATAAGAGATATATTCAAGATTTCTTGGAGATCAAGAAAGGATTTTCCCACATTGTTTTAGCACAAAAATTTCGACCACCTTGGCCTCTATAAATACGGGATGATTCTTTCATTCCCAAGTACAATTTCATGTGTTGGAAAAATTAGTAAATCCACAAAGGTGGTGCAACATATTTTATTTTCCTTTTGTTAAATCGTTCACAAGAATCCTTCCACCGGATAGTCGAACGAGGGCTAAGGGAATACTTGGGAAGTCCTTACGGTTAGTCTATCCAGCCACACCGTTGCCATCCCAAGAGGTATGTTCACGTAAACTCGTAGAATTCCGCATGCATAGGTTTTACGTGAATTGTTATATGCATGATATGTTGTTGGATTATTATTTGAATTAATATAGGATTAATTCATGCTAGTAATAATTAAAGAATTAATTTTGTATTTAAATATTCACCCCGAATAGATCTGTGCAACTTATTCCCCAACAACTGGTATCAGAGCCACGGTTTCGGGCTCTGAATTTTAAACTGTAATTTAATTCGCGGACATTAAATTTGAAATTGGATAGTAGAATTGCTAGATCTATTTTGCAGGTATCCAATTATCATGGAATTTAATGTGTTTGTTTATGCATGCATATAAACTGTGGTTTTAATTCGATTCGTTCGGATTCGTTTTGCCTCGTGAGAAAATCCACGAGTAGACTAGGATTTGTTTGATTTGATCAATGTAATAGACTAGTCTAGATCTAGGTTTATTTATTTTTTGTAAATAAATTGTAACCGGATCTAAAAGCGAAAGAAAAGATGAAGAATTAAAGGACAAAATCGAAGTAAAGGCATAAGGCGGTGCGGGCTCGGCACGCAGGTGAAATAGGCGAGGCGAGGCGAGGCGGGCGAGGAAAAGAGGAATAGGTTGCGGCTGACGGGCGGGCCAAAGGCGCAATGCAACACCGCGCACACATCGGGAAGCGGACGGACGCGATCTTGGTTGCACACGGAGCGAGGGAGAGGACGCTGGGCGCCGCAAAAGGTCGCGGGGCGAGGCAGGCGGGTGGCCTATAATGTGTGATCTGATACGCGATCTCCTAGGGATCTGTCGTCGCCCCGCCGAGACGTCGAGGCGTCTGAGGCATCGGCGGGCGCGTAACCGCCGGGCGCGCTAAGGCCGTGCTGAAATTTGGTCTAAGCAAGTGGCGGCCGGATCTTGGCGTGCATCCGTGCGCGAGCTACTTGGCGTGGCATTTCGAGACGGTGTATTTTTCGAGACAATCGAGTGGGAGAAATTCGAGACGGTGTTTATTCAAAATCAAGCCAAGAAAAATCAAACCATGACAATTGGATAATTTGTGCCCAATATATTTTTTTCTGTTTTGCTTGATTTATTTTGTGCTATCTTATGCTTTATTTAATTTGTTTAAATGTGTTTGCATGAGAGTTGCCAAATGAAAAATCTCACCTTCAAAAATTACTAAGTATGTTTAAATAATTAATTGACAATTTTATTAGGATAATAAAATTGAATTAATTTTGACCTCCATGATTTATTTATTTGTGAATTTTTTGGAGAAATTCCTACGGGACGGTCAAAAAGATAGCTTTCACATGAATGAATTCCAAGTGGATGATTGTGGATTATTACTAGTGGCGACGATGACCCTCCCCACGAGGCTCGTTCAAAGCGAAATAATAATCCTGTATTTAATCATGGTTATTACTTAGGTATAAAATTGATATGCATATCTTCCCAAAGTCCCTGTCAATTTTATATTGGTCAAGTGAGCCAACTATTAATCTGGATATTAAAGGTTTGTAATTGTTCTTGTTTGTAACTCGCTTAAATGTGTTTAAATAATGACCCCCCCACGTGACTTATTTAAAACTGTTTTGAGATGTTGGGCGATGCATGTTCATATTTTTTTTTAGATTTTAATATGATGCATGTGATCGAACCTTGTGATATTTTTGTGCTTGTGCATGTTATTATTTATTTCAGTTCATCATGTCGTAACCTTTTAATCCACTGTTATATACACTCAAAGAACACCAATTAACTGGAAAAAACTATAATATTTGGAAACGAAATATGAGTTTTGTCCTACCTGCACAAAAACATTATTGGATTCTTGATGTACCCAAGCCACGTAAGCCTACTGATGAATCACCTGATGCGGAAAGACATGAGTATAATATTTAGGAGCAGGCCAATGAACCCATGAAAGCGTGTAATCTTGACTTCACTTCGTTATTCGATGATTTGAAACACATTCATGAAGGTGTTGAGTCATTCTTGTGAAATTATGCAAAGTCTTGAAGAAATGTTTTTAACAAAAGACCGCATGATCGATCAATTTAAAAATAGCGACATGGCTATTTGAAAATGGTGAGGAACACTGTAAGGAGCATGTTCTCGAGTCAAACACCATTTTATAAAACCGGCTTATCTCGGAACTAAGTATTGTGATGAGGCCCAAATCGAATTTCTGTTGCTTACTCTGCCAAGGAGCTTCGATGGATTTTACTGTGGTTTTGTGATGAGTGATCATATGTTTACTATGGATAATCTACAAGAAGCCTTGGAGATAGAGGAGAAGCATTTAGGAAAGAAAGAAGAAGCATTGGTGACCAAAAGTCTTTTCTCGAGATCTAGGCGATGGGAAGGCAAGTCTCAAGAAAAGGAAAGTGGTCGAGAACCAAAAGCAAACTCATCACTAAGAAAAGTGAGAAAAAAGGCGGTTATTTGGTTGGGTGTCAAGAAAGAACCAAAAGGAATATGTTTTAATCATGGGGAGAAAAGGACATTGGAGGTGACTGTTCAATCCCAAAAGGAAAGGAAAAGAAAGGTAATCCTCACTCACTAGTTGTTGAAACTTGTTTAGCGGTGTATGCCTCCCATTTATGGGTGGTGGATCTGGGATCCATTGATCATGTATGTTTTCACATTCTGAGGGGTTCAAGCGGACCGACAACTTAGTGGGAGTGAGATCCTCATCACCTTTGGGCGATGCCACGAGAGTGGCAAACAAGCGATGGGAGAAATGCACACTGTCTTTTTGAGCGAGTTTTAATTTTAAGAGATGTTTTATGCGTCCGAGTTTTAGAAAGAATTTGATTTCGGTTTCTAAACTTTTTCATGATGGATATTCGGTTACTTTTAATAAAGTTGTTACCATTTCTCTTTTTGATAAATTTATCTGTCATGGAACGTTGGCGAATAATCTCTATACAATTAACTGTGCACACCACTCACGAAATGCATCCTATAACACATCAACTGTTTCCGAGAAAAGAAAACGTTCATCAGACGTGAACGAGACACTTCTTTGGCATCTAAGATTAGGTCATATAAATCTAAAGAGGATCCAAAGGTTGGTGAAAGACGGTTCACTGGAGCTTCTCCAAGTTGAACCGTTTCCAACTTGCGAATCATGTTTGGAGGGTAAAATGACCAAGAGGGCATTTGGAGCCAAGGGGAATAGAGCCAAAGAAGTGTTAGAGATCGTTCACACAGACGTATGTGATCCAATGTCAACCATTGCAAGAGGAGGTTACGGGTATTTCGTCACTTTTATTGATGATTACTCGAGGTACAGTTATATTTTCCTTATGAAGCATAAATCTGAGACCTTTGAGAAATTCAAAGAATTTAAGGCTCAAGCAGAGAATCATAGGGAAAAACGTATCAAGTTTCTACGATCCGATCGTGGAGGCGAGTACCTCAGCAATGAGTTTTTGAACTACATGTCGGATGAAGGGATTGCATCCACCGATCGCACCGGAACCCTCAACAAAACCGGGGTTGCTCGGTGAAAAACATAACTCTTTTGGAAATGGTTAGATCTATGATGAGTTATGCGGATCTTCCCAAGTCGTTCTGGGGTCATGCCTTGGAAACATCGGCTTACATTCTGAACTTGGTGCCATCCAAATCGGTTCCCAAAACTCCCAAAGAATTGTGGACCGGGCACAAGCCTAGTATGAGACACATGAGAATTTGGGGGTGTCCGGCCTACGTGTTGGACACAAGGCCGGTAAATTGGATCCTCGATCGTAATTAAGGTTGTTTGTAGGATACCCCGAGGGAACAAAAGGGTGTATGTTCTATGGTCTCGAAGATCAAAAGGTGGTCATTAGCACCCACTTTAGATTTTTGGAAGAAGACTATATGAACCAAAGAAAACCCAGAAGTGAGATTACCTTAGATGAGCTTAGAGGGCAAACCTCAGTGCCAACTGTACTAGATGATATACCAATCGATACCCTTTTACAACCGGAGCCTCGTCGTAGTGGGAGGGTTGTTAGACAGCCCGAGAAATTCATGGGAATAGGAGAGTCCTCGGACTTGATTCCCGGACAAGATGAATCAGACCCATGGACATATGACGAGGCACTCCATGACAAGGATGCAGATTCTTGGCAAACAGAATGAAAGCGAAATGGGTTCTATGTTTCATAATAGAGTGTGGGAGCTAGTCGAACCACTTAATGGGGTCAAACCCATTGGATGCAAGTGGGTATATAAGAGGAAAAGAGGACCGGACGGGAAGGTTGAAACCTTTAAAGCAAGACTAGTGGCGAAAGGTTATACTCAGAAAGAAGGGATCGATTATGAGGAAACTTTTAGCGTAGCCATGCTTAAGTCCATCTGTATTCTCTTATCGATTCTTCACAAGCATTTCGACTTTGAAATTTGGCAAATGGATGTCAAGACTGACTTTCCTTAACGGAAGTCTTGATGAAGAGATCTATATGCAACAACCCCAAGGTTTCATTGAAACGGGCAAGAACACCTAGTTTGTAAGCTCAAGAAGTCCATTTACGGACTCAAACAGCATCGAGCTTGGAACCAATGTTTTGATCATGTTATAAAGTCTTATGGGTTCGATCAAAACGAGTTTGAAAGTTGTGTGTATAAAAAGCGTGTCGGAATGCATTGGTATTCTTAGTACTATCGTGAAGCGACATTTCGATCATCGGGAACGATATGAAGGTGTTATCAGACGTAAGGGCATGACTTTCAAAACAGTTTGATATGCAGGACTTAGGGGAAGCCGGACACATCCTTGGGATCAAGATCACTCGAGATCGCAAGAAAATGATGATAGCTTATCGCAAGCTTCATATATAGATACTGTCTTGAAACGCTTCAGCATGCAAGATTCCAAGAAAGGATTCGTACCTTTCAGGCATGGAATCCATCTATCCAAGAAAATGTCCCCTAAGACGCAAAAGGAGATAGATGACATGAAATGCATTCCTTATGCTTCGGCTGTCGGAAGCCTCGTGTATGCAATGTTGTGTACGAGATCGGATATTTGCTTTGCCGTAGGCATGGTGGCAAGATATCAAAGTAACCCCGGGAAAGAGCATTGGACGGCAGTTAAAAACATTCTGAAGTATCTGAAAAGAACTCGGGATAGAATGTTGGTTTATCAGCCAGATGATCCAATCCCCATCGGATACACGGACTCGGATTTCCAATCAGACATAGACTCCGGAAAATCTACCTCCGGTAGTGTGTTTTGCATGGGGGGAGGAGCCGTGACATGGGAAGCGTCAGCGAAATCGTCATGATTCTACCATGGAAGCGAATATGTAGGCTGCTAGCGGCAGGCGTGAAAAAAGCGATTTAGCTCAAGCACTTCCTAGTGGACTTAGATGTGGTTCGAATTTGCCCAGCAGAATCATCATTTATTGTGACAATGCGGAGGCGATTGCAAATTCAAAGGGAACCAAGAGCCCACAAAGCCGACAAACACATAGAAAGGAAATACCATCTTATACGAGATATCGTTAAGAGAGGAGATATAGATGTGGCAAAGATAGCCGAGGACAACCCAGCGAGATCCATTCACAAAAAGTCGCCTCTGAATACATTCGAGAGACATGTGGAAGGAATGGGTGTCAAGACCAGTTGCCAATCTGCTTTGAGTATAAGTGAGAGAAATTATTAGGTTCGTGTAGGTGACATTAGATGTCACGGACTATCTGAGACATGTTGTAGTATACTTAAAAGCGGACTTTGAGTATAAGTGGGAGATTGTTGGGATTATCTTTGGAAAGTATGCTTTTACTTTGTATAATCGGCCCGAATTTTCGAGACTTATTTTTGAAATAAATTGTTTATCGCGATGCTTTAAATATTATCGAATGTTACATATATTTCTTTGCATAACATTCAATAAGTAAACGTGTTACATTGTAGTTAATTTAGTGATACCGGATCACGAAGATTAAATTAATGATCCCTTGTAACTAAAAAGTACGCTTATTCACGACCTAGATGGAAATGAACAACCCATCGTGAAAGGTTGAAGTGTAAGGCTCGGATTGGCTTGTCTTGACCAAGAGATTACGCTAGTGCATGGTGATGCCTTTGAATAGGACCTGAGGAGGATAAATTCTTGAGGCGAACAAGGAAGAATTAGACCTCGGTGGTTCGTTATTTCTTAATCTTCGTTCCTTGAATAGGATCACGTGGGATTGGTAATTATTGCTTTGACTTATCATGGGTAGCGAATCAGAGAGATTCAATACTTTTTATCTTGGGCAATATTATTAGTCACATGTGATTGCTAAGATTTAATACGAAGAATCGTGTGCAAGTACGTTTGTTCGATTTGCCCTCTTGGGAGGTTCATAAGCTTTATCATACCAAATCTTGCAAGTGGAATTAGTTTTCGGTATGGATAATAATGTTGAACCGTTCCTTGACCAAGGATATAAGATTTTAATTAATAGAAAGCTATTTCAGTTGCTTGAATTAATTAATGGGCTAGATAATCTTAAACGCGGGAAATAATGACCGAGAGCCATATTAACTGTAATATGGGTTAAGATGAATAGTGCAATATTAATTATGTAGTGGGATTAATTAATATTTATGGGCTTGAATTATATTGTGGCTCAATATTAGATATTCAAGGTCCATTAGAAGGTCCAATCTTAATTCTCCTAAAGGCCCCCTGAGTAGCCCAACATATAGTCCATTAACTGAAAAGGTGATTAAAATAAAATAAATATTGTTGCTTATTTTTCCAACAAATTTCGAAAATAATAGATAAGTTGGGAGAAAGATTTTCTTTGAATTTTGTTATCGAATGAAGATATGTATTCTTGGAATACAAGATTATCTCATTAAATTCAAGAAATCTCCCACATGATTATCTATCATGAAATTTTCGAAAATTTGAAAATAGAGGGCAAGAAAGATTTTCTTGATTTTCTTGAAAAGATATTATGGAAGATATGTATTTCTTGAAATACAAGAATATCTCATAAATTCAAGAAGATCAAAATCTTGGAATCTTGATACCCTTATTTTCGAAAATCCATAATAATAGAGAAGGTGAGTTTTTTGTGGAATATTATAATTATGGGAAAAAGAATATAAGAGATATATTCAAGATTTCTTGGAGATCAAGAAAGGATTTTCCCACATTGTTTTAGCACAAAAATTTCGACCACCTTGGCCTCTATAAATACGGGATGATTCTTTCATTCCCAAGTACAATTTCATGTGTTGGAAAAATTAGTAAATCCACAAAGGTGGTGCAACATATTTTATTTTCCTTTTGTTAAATCGTTCACAAGAATCCTTCCACCGGATAGTCGAACGAGGGCTAAGGGAATACTTGGGAAGTCCTTACGGTTAGTCTATCCAGCCACACCGTTGCCATCCCAAGAGGTATGTTCACGTAAACTCGTAGAATTCCCGCATGCGTAGGTTTTACGTGAATTGTTATATGCATGATATGTTGTTGGATTATTATTTGAATTAATATAAGATTGATTCATGCTAGTAATAATTAAAGAATTAAATTTGTATTTAAATATTCACCCCGAATAGATCTGTGCAACTTATTCCCAAACAGCCGAGGCAGGTGCAATGTATTCCTTCGTCTCCCCCCAAGTGTGTTGCTTCTTGGGTGATATGACACAGTCCATGGAGGAGATGGTTGCACATATGTTGAATTATACTGCGAGAGACCATCTCGTTTTTTGGCCAACAAATGTGGGGTGAGTACAATAAATATTTCGTTAAAATTTGTATTCATATAAACATGCAGTTAATTTTAATATTCTTAATATAATATAGGAACCATTGGGTGCTGGTCGCCATAAACATGAATACATTATTTGTGTATTTTATGGACCCAGCTGTAGATGGGGTGGTTTCAAATCGCCCTGATCTCATGTCATATATGGAAGCGTAAGTTAATTTTTAATATTCTAATATAATGATTTGTTTTACTTTTGAAATTATGCATATGTAATCTATTTTTATTTTCTAATTATAATAATAATAGTGTGATGACGATGTATCGGAGTCGCCTTCCGAGTCAAGGCTCAAGATCTTTCAATAAAGTGAACTGGATAAACATTAAGGTAAATTTACTTTAGAAAATTATCAAATTAATAGAAAATAATCATAATTGTAATGCGTGATTATAATTGCTAATCAACATGTTCCGAGGCAGCAAGATGGTAACCACTGTGGACATTTTGTGTGCTGCTACATTGAAGATATAATCCTCACTTCTCGAACGACCATTCCTTACAATGTAAGTTGATTTATCGATTTATTTAAATTATTATTGATTGAATAAAAATTCATATTATCTAACTATATTGATTGATCGTTGTTTGCAGTTTGTCTATGAACGTCCGCTCAACTCTTACCCCAACAAAAGAATGGAGAAATGGATAAGAGATTGGACGGAGTATTTTTACAATCGATTCTTGTATTCTATGCAATTATTATAATAATTTTTGGTAGCATGTAATTAACTTATATATTTGTGATGATATTTCATGTTTTTGGTGTATTTAATTGATGTGTATGTTTATTTATTTGATGTTTTGGTGTTGGACGTATATATATTATACTGGTATAGGTTTTGGTTTTGGTTTTGTATAAACAGGATTTTTAAAATATAAAAAAAATTATAAAAAAAAAATTAAGGTTTTGGAATGCGGTTTTTAACCGCATTCTAAAGTGAAGAAAAAAAAAATATATATATTAGATAGTGGTTTATAACCGCTGTCCAATATTAAGGACAACGGTTGAAAACCACTGTCCAAGTGTCAATTTGAACAACGGTTAAAAACCACTGTCTAAGTATCAATTTTGGACAACGGTTTTTTAACAGATGTCTGAACTTAGACAGCTGTCACTTGGACAACCTTTATAACCGTTGTCTAAGGTGTAAATTAACCGTTGTGCAAAGCCTAATCTGTATTTGTGTATCCATTAACATAATATGAGAACAAAAATAGTGATAAAAGTTTTCAACAAAAAAATTATTATAAATTCGTCATGAAATTTTAAAAGTTACATATTAATGAATAAATTTTGTATTTAAATACATTACTTTTTCTTGAAATCAGTTACTATCTCCGTCTTTTTTTATATATCTCGTTTAACTTTGACACGATTTAATAAGGAAGTTGTTCATTGACATTTGAAGGGGATAAATGAGTTTTTTTATATAAATGTCAATCTAAATGAATGAGACAAAAAGAAGTTGATTTTGTGTTTAACTATTAGAGACATGAGATGTAATTTAGTGATGTTTGTAGTAAGATAATTTAAAAAGGTATAATTACTTTATTGATATTTTGGATATTGAAAAAAAAAACTACCATTTCTGAATTTTGAGCAATTAACCTAAATAAAGACAGAGTGAGTACTATATGTATATAAATGTGTGCATGATATGAGATTTAAATTGATTAGTCCGATTATTATAAATTAGTTGCATGTACTTTTGACATGAGACTTAAATTATTAGTTGAATCATTTTATATTAAATTATTTGTTTACATTATTAGTTAATTGTGACGACATTAGGTTGGTTGTGATAAAGCTCTGTACCCATATTTATAAGCGAAAATACTATTTGGGACCAAAAGAGGATAAATGGTGTTGATTCTGGCTATAATGTTGACTCCATCAGGTAGTAGACTCTCTATCAAATTTAGAGAAAACACGTTTTCTATTTATGATATTATATGGTATGACTATTACCAAGAGTTGGGACAATCTTTTAAAAATATTGGACTTTCTTCAAGATGATAATTTTCAATCACCGACAATTATATATTGTCATATCCGATTTGAAAATTTTGATATTACAGGAATGAAAACAATATGTGACAATCAACATGCTTTGTAAGGAAATAATTCAAAATCGTAAGAAAAAACGTCTTTCAAACTTGCATTATTTAACAATGTAAACTTTTTCAATATTTTAAGCGCAACTCTTTCACGCTAAATTTTGAAAGCAAAAAATGCTCACAAAAATCGTGCATTGCATCGATGAAAAATAACGAGAAGGTTTTGTGTAAAATATTGCACACTAGTGTTATATGCAATACAATATAAATAAGGCAAAAATAGTCCAAATTTCATGTCGGGTGGTGGTCGTCAAAGTCCGTGGTGTGGTGGGTTGTGGGCTTGAGTTAAAAGGGTGCATATGTATTTATAGAAGGATATTTTTATCAAATATGTGTTGTAGCCTAGTGGTTTAGGTTTGTTGTTATAATGAATTTGGTCATAGGTTTGATTTCTACTGAACACATAATTTTTTTTAATCAAATTTTTGTGTGTTACTACATCTAGGGTGGGCACAAAACCGAAAAACCGAATTTCCAAAATGAACCAATGATTTTTGGTTTAATTGATTCGGTTTTTTCGATCGATTCGGTTTTAATTTTTTAAAATTTGGTTCGGTTCGGTTATAGTTTTAAAAAAACCGAATAAACCGAACCAACCAAACTATATATATATATATATATATATATATATATAATAAATAATTTTAAATACATATTAATAAACTACGCATATGGGCCAACTAGATCATTTATTGGCCCCACTTGTTGATCATATTATTGAAACCCACAAATTTAAAGATTCTGCTAACTTTTTTTTTTAATTTCTTAGGCTCCCAACTTTAGACTTTAGCCCAATTGAGTCACACACAAACCCTAAGACACAACAATTACACGCTCTCACAACTCACAAGCGGCCAAGCCGCAGTACCTCAACTCACAACTACACATATTTTTACAAATTATGGATTTGTAATAAGATTCTAATTTATGACTTGTGTGGCTATTTATTATGAAACTATTAGTTGTATTTGCATTTGATCTTAGAGTTAGAAATGTTGAAAATTTATTTGGAAAATCATTAAATTGTGAATTTCAGTTTAATTTTAGGTTAAAACCGAATAAACCAAACAAACCGAATTTCTTGTTTTGTTCGGTTCAGTTTGATTACTCACCATTTTTGTTCGGTTTTGGTTTAAATTTGCATAATTTGGTTTGTTTGGTTCGGTTGAAAAACAGCCCAAAACCGACCGAACCAACCAAACGCCCACCCTTAACTACATTTATGTATAAGTGTTGCTACATTGTTATATTGAAAAAACTTCATATCTTACGTAACACGAAATAAAATATATCGTAACACATAAATATTCATAAGGTAACATGGGTCATAAGGTAACACATAGTATTACGACGATATATGAACAATGTTACATATTACTAAAAAAACATGTGTTACTATATGAACAAAAAATGTTACCCTATGAAGAAAAATGTGTTACCACATGAACAAAACTAGTACAAGCACGAAAAGAAATCTCCAGTCCAAAATTACAGATTTAAAGAACAACTTGATGTGTTACTACATGAACAAAAAAGAGTGTTACCATATGAGCAAAAAAATGTTACTACATGAACAAAAATCAATACAAACGCAAAGAAAAAAAATCTTCAGTCCAAAATTATAAATTTTCAGAACAGCGTGAAAAGAGTGCAGAAGGATCTGAATTTCATCACACACTTTGTGTTGAGGGGTAATCCAAACACCACACACATATTCTCTCTTCTTCTCGCAGAATCCACACCAAAAATTCAAATTCATGAACAACCTTATTTCATCCAATGATCAGAGCGAAAAAGAAAATTAGGGCTCAAACGAGGAAGAAGAAAGCCCGTGAGATCCGCCTGAAGAGAAGAGGAGGAAGAAGAGGAAATTTGACGCGTCCGACTGTGCGCGCGATGGAAGAAGATGAAGAAGCTCATTGGCCCACCAACAATCTGCCCTAACCCCCGCTCCGCTGACCGTGAGGAAAAAAAAAGTTCAATTGCACATATCACTTGTATGCAATATTGCATACAAGTTTTTGTGAAAAATAAATTGATTGTGTAATATATAAAAAAAAATTAAGATTATAAAAAATATTATAATACAAATAATATATTTTTTCTATTTCATTTAATATAAAAATGAATATATTTTGCATCAAATTCATTTTATACCTACAAATGCATGTCATGGGTGATATATTAGTTTAAACTAAGAAAACTAAATGAATTGAATATGTATAGTATTACGTACCATATCCTCGTAAG
Organism: Stenogyne calaminthoides; assembly: GCA_037126765.1. Classification (NCBI taxonomy): domain Eukaryota; kingdom Viridiplantae; phylum Streptophyta; class Magnoliopsida; order Lamiales; family Lamiaceae; genus Stenogyne; species Stenogyne calaminthoides. The sequence goes on from JBBCBC010000038.1 coordinate 7,328,731, forward strand.
TAGAAAACCTTAGGTCAGCCACTAGCTAACGTTATGCTCTGTCGATAAAAGCTCACACAAATTATGCAGAAATGAGATGATGCAACCAAGAATTAAAAAACGGTGCATGCAGATATATATATTCAACGTATCATCACTTTATATCATGGGATCATCGTCACCTTAACAAAGGAAAATGGCAGTTTGCTCTTCAATTAATATATTTTTTATTAGCAAAATTACATTCTTTCAAGTTTATCTCAACTACTTTGACCATATTCTAAATGCATGCACACATATCTGCAGGTAAATGCATCATCTTCATTCTAACATCATCTCTCAAGACGTCGCCTTATATTCAATTTTGTACATACAAAATACTTGCTTCCCTAGGCATATATGTTCTAGGTTTTTTTCACAAAATAATTTTATAAAGATTTAAAAATTAGAGACTATTGTTTAATTAATGTACATTTATCTTCCTTATTTTGCTTAGTAAACTGCATTTGTAATTTAATTATAAGTTCTTCTAATGTAGTCATGTAAAATTTGTTCATACTATGAAATTGATATCATTATACTTGTAAACTGATATCATTACTCTTGTAAACTAATACATATAGCATTTTATGTTATGATAATAGTTTATAAATGTAATAGTATCAGACTATCAGTTCATAAGTGTTATGATATTAATTTATAATTAGTGTAATTGAATAAATTTCATACTATGAACAAGTTTCGCAGGAAACCTACTCAATTTAAAAATATTTATTGAAGATGTAATACATATATACTACCTTCATCCCGGGATAACGTGCACTTGTTACTGTTTACTCGTGTTTTAACGGAGTTTTTTATTAGTATTTAAAATGATAAAGTAACTTTTAATGATACATATAATAAAGAAGAGGTAGATATATCATACTCATCATTAAAAGTCACTTTATCATTTCAAATACTAATAAGAAATTTGATCGCTAAAACTCGATAGAAAAGGTAATGTGCACATTATCTTGGAACGAGGGAAGTATTATTTTACATTTATATGTTAATGAATATATTGACAATAATTTTATAAAAATATTTGTAATATATTCTTTACTTTCAACGTATGAACTCTGTATATTTGTTGTAAATATATGTTTTTTTTTAAAAAAATTAGATCATATTGTTTATGATATGCTTTGGAATATAATGTTAAAATTTATAAGGTTATCATTATTTACTAATTTTATTAATACGGAAAAATCTATAGATATTTTCATATTTATAGTAACAAAATTTCCATAAGTAATACCAATGACATTGCTCAAACGTTACATTTTTTAATTTTGTAGGTGCGTACTTGAAATATTCAATGCAAACATTACATTTTTCACACATGTCCATGTCAAATTTATTTTTATTATGAAATTGATATCATTATATTAATAAATTGATATTATTATTTTTGTAAACTAATATTTATAGTATTTAATGATATGATCTCAATTTTGCAAGGGCAATAATATTAGTAGTTAATATGTATTATTGTATTAACATAATGATATAAATTTTATATTATGAAAAAATTTCATCATAAACCTAATTTTACATTTTAAAATTTGTAGGTGCGTACTTGAAATAATCAATGCAAAATTACACACATCATAAGATAATATGGATGGGCAAGAGCATTTGTTTCCTTAAATGCGAGTATGACCAAAAACGTGCATGGTCTTCTCTGAAAAAGAAATAAAGAAATATAATACGTTATCTTTAAGTTTGATTGTAGTATGGGCTGCACTTATTAATAATAAACAAATTAGTGGGCCCAACGTGCTCACATTATATTATTGTAAATGCTTCATTAGAATCTGATTACTATTTTTAAGTAAAATGATAATGAAAATGTAATTGGCAACGATTCAGCATCACTTTTCTTTTCTGCTAAAAAAAATTAACAAAATTTGAAATCATTTTACTAATAGCAAAATTAATTACATATACAGTTAAAGTTGCACAAGGAAGTGAGCATGTACAATCATTTTGTACCTATTAATATGTTGTGTACTTATCAGTAAATATCCCCTTAAGTGACGGTAACATTTGACTCGTTCTAATCTAAAAGCGTGTAATTAGTCGACCGACTATTTTTTTATATAAAATAAAATCTCCAAAAATATATATATTGAATAGAAAAAAACTCGTATAAGATGATTTTATACATTTATTCTCTCAGAGAATGTCGTGAATATCTGAATTTTTACTTTTTAGTGTAAATGTTTACAATTTTTTATAAAAAAAAAATGATAATATCTCCTTAACAGCAGGCCGCATTTGCATAGTTATTAGCCCTGGATATTATTGGAGCTTACTAACATTAATATTTCTTCTCATTGTGGCAAATGCATTTCAATAGCGAGCACTTCAGTTGAAAGAGGTCGGATGTGTTTATAAACACAAGTAACATCTTCTAAAATCACTTATTTTGACAAGTTGTGAGAAGAAGTTTTTGAAAATAAGTGATTCTGCCCCTTTTTGTATAGTTTACAAACACCCTCTAAGCAATGCAGAAAACAGAAAACAAAAGAATAGAAACACATAAGAGTCAATAAGGCCACACAATCCCCCCTCCTTTCTAAACTTAAAGTATGACAAGTAAGCCACAATGCTAGAATGGAATGGGTGTAAATATGCACAATGAAAAGGAGTTTATTTTAAGCAGGAGGAATTCAATTATAACTAGACATAACCTAATACAACACGAGAAAATAGACGTAATCATATATATATATAGAGCCAACTAAAACAACATAGATCACCGGAGATTTAGCTTTAGCCACAACTCAAAACTTTTCAGATAGATGAGTAAGAACTTTACCTCATCGTGATTGTACAAAGGTGAAGCCGAGATCTCAGATGCAACTCTCACATCACCTACAAATTTGATTTACTTACGGAAAAGGAAGGAAAGAAAGTTAGAAGATCCATAATATTGTCCAATTTTAGTAAAGTCCAACAGAGGTAATTAATGAAAACTTACAAATAATTTGGAGTAGAGGCTGCTGCATGCTGCTTACTGCTTATGCAATACATCTTCTGTGCCCATGTCTTTCCATCGGTAGTGTGTCCGACAGCGAGTATTATTGACTCAAATATTGAAAAAACAATTTTGGCAATTTCCCAAAGAAGGTGGTAATCATGCTCAACAAATGACAGATAGAAACATAAATTGGACTTCAATACTGAATGGTAATTATGTATATAGAAAGAAATTTATAAATGGTAAAGTTAAGTATTCCTATGTACATGTGTCTGTACAACACATTGGTGATATTCCATGCTAATGAGACACCTTCTGTGAAATAAAATATTTAAAGAAATCTAGCAAAACTAATTTCTAACTAGAGAAGCTATGACACAACACATTGACCGAACTTGGATCAGAAAAAGTCATCAAATGCCCCTTCACGCCCATTTTTCCAGTTTTCAGTTCCTGCAAACATAAAGGAAAGGTATAATGTAGTTTCTTAAAGAAAGGAATTAAGCTTTGGACCAAATGATGTTACACACAAGATAATGAGAAGACAATAAGAATAAAGTAATGGAAGATTATGATTTTGAGATAAATTTTTTTAATTTGTATTAGGTCTAATAACAAGATATAAAATTTTCTCGACCAAGCTCTAACTTTAGGGTAGGTTTGATTTGGGATTACAAAACCAGATTTGGGGTTTCATTATTTCAAAATCTAACTTCGGTTCTATTTTGGATTTTAGAATCCGGTATTTAAAGACCCAATACATCTTACCCTACAAATGCCTATAAATCCTACACATGCCAATTTTTCTCCATCACACTCTCCCCAATGGTCCATTGATACAAATATGATTTTTTTCACTTTTACAACTCTACCAATATAAAATATTAATCAGTACACATTCATCATTACATATGCAATTAACAATACTATAATAATACAACATCACACGCTCTTATACATCAAGTTTAGATAAAGTTAAACCCTGCCCTACTTAAATCTCAAAACAAACAAACAGTATTACTCCCTCCGTCCCGCAATGACTTGAACACTAGAATTGGACCGCAAACCAAGAAAAGTGGGTTAAAGTGGGTTTGAGTGGAATAAAATAAGGGTGTTGTGAGTGTATTAATATTATATTTATTTCCATTTTGGGAGTGTTCAAGTAATGTTGGAACGTCCAAATAAGGCAAGTGTTCAAGTAATGTTTGGACGGAGGGAGTACTATTTATTAGGATTTTGAAATCCACCAGATTTTGAAATCCTCTAAGTCCCAAGTCAAACATACCCTTAGCGATTGAATAATAATGAATTTCTCATGAAACAAGACTAACCTGAAACCTCAGCAATCGAAAGATCTTGAACAATGAGCTGAAATGCACCAGAATTATTATTATTATTACTATTATTATTGAAGTTCGGTGACGTTGAAGAAGGGGCTGGGAATGTGAAATCCGAATCAGTGGATGTTGTATCAGAGGAAGCAGAGCTATCATCATCGGGATCCTCTCTCTCAACAAATTTTGAAGTTGAGTTCGATGAGGCAGATAAAATCATTTTGAGCTCTGAAAACTGGCCGGACATGCTGTATATCATCCTGGAGGCGCACTAGACCATTCAAGTATTAGTTAAATAACGTAAAGTATTAGTTAATCATAGTAGTCATTAATGTAACTCCATCAATGATATATCATATAAATTCCAGTAGATTTCAAGAAACAGCAGAATTCGTCTCATTTTTTACCTTGTGACAACAAAATTACCATCCTAATCTGTACGGGTATGCTTTATTTGGGATTTGAAAACCGGATTTGAGAATTTGAAATCTAAATCCAGTTCTACTTTGGGATTTTAGAATCCGGTTTTTTAAAACATTCACATTTTTTATTCTCACCTTTTCAACTTTCAAATAGAACGCATTAATTATTACACAGTTATTACAATTACAATCAACAATAATACTTCCTCCGTCCCACAAAGATAAGCTTGTGTTTTATTTTTATCTATCCCACAAAGATAGGCCATTAAAAGTTTATTTCATCTTTCACCCCTACTTAATGTATCTTGTTACTAGTAATTGCCTTGGAAAACTAATAGACATAAAACTAATAGACATAAGGATAAGGGCAAAATAGAAAAACAAAGCAAAAATTTAATGTTCTAACTATAATAACTTTCATTTCTTAATCTGTGTGAAAAAACATGTAAGCCTATTTTTGTGGGACGGAGGGAGTATAATAATACAACATTCACACTCTTGCACATCGATTTGACACAAAGTTAAACCCTACCATATTTATATCCCGAAATAAACACACATAATTATTTTTTATCCAGGTCTTGAAATCCACACTTCAAAATCCTCTGAATCCTAAAACAAGAATACTTAATAGCCAAATCTAATACATTTTATGGGCATTATTACGAAGTGATGATAGGTCATTTCCAACCATTATCATATAGTTGCATTAACAAAAAGGAAAGGTTTCTAGTTTACATTAATATCAACTTCAAAGAGATAAATAGCCTGTTCGCAAAATATAAACATGTGGGAGAAAAAAAGGTGAAAGACAATGGTTTTTAAGAAACATGCTACCTATTCAAGGATTCTTGAAGTTGGTGAACTCTTCTTTCAGTTTCTTCTAACTTCTGCTGTTTCCCCTTGATTGTTTCCAGGGCATCAGCATACCGCTTTTCCAAATCATCAGCTCTTTGTTTTTCAGATTCTAACATTTCCTGCGAAATAAAATTCCACACTGAGTGCTGAATTTATGAGAATAGTATCATTACATCTCATTAGTATCACCTTCAATTTTTGCACTTCTAAAATCAAAGCCGCAATCTTTTCGATATTTTCCATGTCTAAAGTTTGAGCCTCAATATTTTCGTTATTTTCCACGCCCAAAATTTGAGCCTCAATCTTTTCGTAATTTTCCACGTCTAGAGTTTGAGCCTCAATCTTTTCGCTATTTTCCATGTCTAAAGTCCGAGCCTCAATCCTTTCAGTATCTTCAACTGGAAACGGGCTTGACTCGCTGATTGAGAGAGTTTGATCAATTTTGATCTCAGCTTCAGGTAGAATATTTTCTTCGACTCCTCTGGTTTCAATAGAATTCGAAGATTGATGCAGTTTTCTCTCCAAGTCAGCCTGCCAAAAGAATTCTCAATCTTCGTAAAAGCCAAGAGCATTAAAATGCATTTCTACCTACCACCATCTGTAAAAAGAAAATATCTACCTACCACCACATCTTTCCCAAAGTTGATAAATAAAACCTTCTATGAACCTAGGTTCACGTGTACTCTGTGCTCAAGTTGATAATATTTAACACATCTTGTAACTTGTAAATCACAAATATACATTTACAAGCTGATGAATGTAAGTATTTATCAGGGTATGCATGTGTATATGTGTATTTACAGCCATAAAATTTACTCCCTACGTTCCAATTTAACTGTCGTTTCGGGTGTTTCACATAGATAAAGAAAGTCATTTGATACGTACAATTATTTGTATAAAGTGACTAATATATACCCTTTTGTTGTTTCGTGTAGATTCTTGTATCTCAATAAATGAGACGTATTAAAAAAAATTAAGAAAAGGGCAAAGGAAAAAAACATTTAATTTCTCTTGGAAAAACCAAAGCAACAGATCATATGGAACAATTTTTATTCTTTAAAATGACAGTTAAATTGGAGTGTACGCACACAGACAACTTCAGATTCATTTATTCTCACGCACACATATTTAACTTATAAAAATGATATTCACCCTAAGACGTCTTTCTAGCTGTAACTGTGATTTCAGGTCTTCCACTTGCTCCCGAAGTTTATTGTTGGCTTCTTGAAGTGCACCCGTTTCTCTAGAGGCCTGCAGATATTAGACAAATCTATCACTATGTTTGCAGCTAAGAGAAATATCAGACATGAAATATTCATATTTCCGATCCTCTTTGAATGAAGATACTAGAATTTCAGGTGTAATCCCTTACACTACAGCCATAAGCATTCAATTGATAAATATATACGGGAATAATGGTCAGCCAAAACATATACACTTGCATTCGGAAGTAATGGATAGTATATCTTAGACCCGTTTGGCTAGCTTATAAGCTCCATATTATAAGTTGTTTAGGAGCTTATAAGCTCTCTAAAAGTGTTTGGTGAAAAAAGATGTTTAACAGCTTATAAGATCTTAAAATAAGTTCTTTACAGCTTACAAGCTCCAAAAAAATAAATGAATAAATCATCCTAAATTCCTACCATTTTCAGTTTGCGAAGCTCTCTCCTTGCAACCAAACCCCTCCAATGACATTGGATCACAATGGATGCTCTTACGAGTCTCTTGCAGAATGAAAGAACTTTATGACCACGCCAGTGGGCCTAAAAAGAAAAGTTGTTCTTAGTAAAGGTAGAACATTAAATTGGCTCAAAACAATATATATATATATATATATATCACCTGTATAAAAGTTGCTGTTTTGGTATTTCTCCTGTGAATGAGCTTTTCTCGAGCAAGAACTGCCCTTATGACCGTTTGTACTACAGTAGCCGATTTTCTGACTAAATTGTAGTTCTTATTGAACACATGCCATCTCCAATTTGTCTGGATTTTAAGAGAAGCTGCATCCTTTCTCATAGTGGTGTAAAAGTTGGAAGCAAGCATTCCTGGTTCGAAGGAATAGAAAGGTGGACTTGAGTAAAGGTTAAAAAAGAGAAAAAAAAATTAACTCGATCCAGATCAAGTTATGGCTAAAATATTAAGGCAAATACTTCTAACGCCAGTTACACCGTACAATTCAAGGACATTCTTAAATGGTATTAGTTGTTTTACTAAAAGATATTATTTGGTCAGTAAAAGTTGTGTTCACTTAATAGTATTAGTTGTATTCATTGAACAAAATTAGTTGTGCACCAGTTGCAAATAATATACTTCAACAATATTTATGCAAGTTAAGATTGGAAAATATGAGATGACTAATATAGTGAAGATTTGATCATTGAACGGTTTTCTACATACCTCTGCATATGGATTGCATGGTAGTTGAAGCTTTGAGTACAGAAACGAAGTTTTTTCGAGCAACATAAGTTTTAGACCGTCGTTGTATTATCTTTGCTGCTTCACCAAGTTTTAGTGCTCTCCGTGAATTTAAATCAGCCATTTGACCAGCTCTCAAGAAGACCTTAGTTTTGCCTATCTGCAATCAGATAACACATACGTCGCTTGATTTCGTGATACAGACAGAAGCAAGCCCATAAAAAATATGGAAACAAATAAAATGCTTAGTTGCAGACAAAATCACAACCTTTTCATAATTTGTAATCTAATCTAAACTTTTGAATCTTGGTAAACAAAACATCAATTTAAAAAAAAAAAAATATATATATATAGCATTTCGATCCAACAGGCAGATCCGCTCCTGCCTAGAAATAACTTTTAATTATTAGTTGTCATCCTAATAAATCTAAATGTGTCAATATGATTAATTATTCGTTGCCAGATAGGTGACAAATCATTTCCAGGCATGACCGAATCTGCCCGTTGGCTCGAATTGTTAAATAAAATAAAATTGAGGTTTTGTCTACCAAGATTCAAAAGTTTAGATTAGATTGCAATTTGTGAAAAGCTTGTGATTTTATCTGAAATTAAGCCTATTTTTTATATTGTTTGATTCTCAGATGAAGGAACAACCCATATTGAAAGAAGATGTTCTAATTACCTGAAAACCAGCAAGACCCATCGTCTCCAATATCTTTTGGCATGCAACTTTTTCATCATCACTTATCATATGGAAATGAAGTGTTAATTCATCAGATTATTATCAAAAGATCATAGCAATATCACGTAAAATACTTACGTCCCCTGCAAGACCTCTGGAGCAAGAAGACCAAACCGATGAAGAAATTCATCAAATGTCTTATGAGTAGGATAGCCAGAACAACTAATTTTAATTGCCTCAAAAACACCCTGTCAATGGACAGAAAAAGATGAAGTTTAGCATGTGTTATACAAACTAATGAAAGAATGAATGTGATAGAAATGCACTCACACCACAACGAAGTTGCTGAACGACATTGGAATTTTCAAAAACACCAGGCTGGAAAAGATTATTAGGTTTTACACATCTAATGTAATGAGGTTCTGTTGAATTGAGCGTCTCCATTAGTTGGTTAAGTTGTAGCTGTACCAATTAAACAAAACATCAGCTTCAGTCTTCTCTACAGAAGATTCGGTTGTAAACTGCAAAATCAGTCCAATATCTACTGGGTGTTGGCGATTTTAGCCCCAAACGAATTAATTTTCTCAATTAGTCCAGTAACTTTTAAAATGATGTAATTTTAGTCATATATTGACAAGATTGTGGGATTTGTACATGTGCCGCCCACACAACCTGCCGGAATTCCATGTAGCAACCAGACTAATGACTCCATGTCGCTAACGTGGCATAATGTGACCCCAACATATTAATTTCAATTAAAGAAAATCACAAATTAATTTACTTTATTTTTTGGAATTTGTAAATATAGGACTAAAACTGCATCATGTTAAAAGTTATGGGACTTAATTGAGAAAGATTTGTGTAGCAGTACAATCGCCAATGCGCAATATATTTGGACCAATTTTGCAATTTACTCGGAATATTACATGAGAAAAAGAAGAGACCTTAAAACGGGAACCTATTGATGAAAATTTAGAAGACTTATTTGAACTTTTGGTTGTCTCTTCAGGGAATGGAGGGAAAAGTGCTGCTATAAACGAGCATTTGGAAGCAGTTAAAAGATCTTGATGTTCAGGGACAACATAATCTTTGTTTTTATCCAAAAACTGGTCGGATTGATATTGAACCTTGGAGAAAAAGAAGAACAAAAAAGTTTAATTGAAATGTTGAACAATCTTAAATTACAACCAAATATAAGGAATAATATTAAGCTTACCTCTCCAGCATAATGAGCAATTGCAAAATCAGAGCGCGACAATTTTGGTTTGATGAAGCGTTTGTTTGATTTAAATGTCTGATAAAGTTTTTCTGCAAATGTTTCATGTGTGGACTTTGGGAACATGCTGGAAACAGAAGAAGAGTTAGTTCTCAAGTTGAGTAAAAGGAGGAAGAGACCAAACTCTCCTTTGCAAGCTACCTACAGGCAGACATGCATTACCCTACCAGGCCTCATCAAGAAGAGATATGATGCCTCCAGGTTTCTGCATCCATCAATAGCAATTGTATTAAGCTATTTCCCTTAGCTGCAGATTTTCGATAATTAAAAATAGATTTGGTCTTATGTAAAACAGTTTTACCGTGCAACTGTTTTACAACTATCACTTTTAGTAAAACACCTAATACTTTTAAATGAAATAGCTAATACTATCAAACTAATACCTTTTATGGAAAACAAACATAATGCAAACCAGTTGCATGGTAAAACTGGTTTATATAAGACTTTGCCTTAAAAATTTAAATGCAATTCCAGCATAGCGATAAGCACGAGCACACTAGTGTAAAAAGATTGTTAACAGAAAGGGATAAGTTTTTCTTTCACAGAATCATCATAAAGACTCTAGACTTGTAGTGAATTATCTAGAAGATGAAAAGTATAAATTTTAAGAGTATCATAGAAAAACACAATGATGCAATAGAGCATAGATGTTTAATATGTAAATCAACCTTTTCGATAAGATCCAGAACATCTTGGTTATCCACAAAATCTATGTAGCTCCAGTCAATCTCATCTTTTGTGTATTCCTCCTGCTCCATCTTGAAAACATGCTGAAGAAAGAAATTCAAATTTTCAGTTTTGTACTGAACAGAGATTTATCGTTTGCCAAAAAATCATGACAAAGTGAGTACCTGATTAAAATGTTGCTGTAGCTTTTCATTTGTAAAGTTAATGCAAAACTGTTCAAAACTGCATGTATAAACTTCTACTAAGCTCTGGTGGTTATAAAGAGCATCACCTTCCAAGTATTATTAATCAATACGTACCTATTACTTTTAAAACTTTCAAAACCATATATATCAAGAATTCCAATCAGATGTTTCGAATCCGAATCTTGCCCGATAGAGATATTTATTTTGGTCACCAACCTGCAGATATTCAAAAAAACTACATCAATAGTTAAAACTCAGAAAGCATGCAAGTTAAAGATACAACCACAAGACACTAATATACCAGTCAAACAAGCGAGAATATAGTGTCTTGGCTAATCCATCTCTACTAACTACTGCACCATAAGGATCAAGACATCTTTTGATAACCTCTTCAGGAGTGACCATCACACGCTTCAGTAATGCATCTTCCAGTGCCTCAGGATTACACCTGATTTTTGTTTATGAAAAAGGGAAGCATTCAACTAAGAAACTACCGGTAAGGCAAAGTCTTATGTAAACCAGTTTCACGGTTTGCATTAGAATTGTACTTTTAAACAGTATTAGTTGTTTTATAAAAGGTTTTAGTTTAATAGTATTAGTTTTTTCATTAAAAGGTAGTATTAGTTTGATAGCATTAATTTTTTATATTAAAAGGTATTAGTTGTTTTACTATAAAATGATAGATGTGAAACAATTGCACGTTAAAACTGTTTCACATAAGACCAACTCCTACTGTAATTGTGTAAATGAAGAGGATTGCAAGTATAAATGTTAGAAACATACATGAGAAGCTCTGCTGCAGTCTGAAGATGGAACTTCGATTTGTCATCCTCTAGAACTGATGAATCAATCTCTTCCCCCTTAGAAAATGTGACATTACCAAGATGGAGAATAGCTGCAACTACTCTGAAAATTGCATCCTGAAGAGTAAGAGAAATTTCAATTACCTGAAGAAAGAGAGTAAGAGAAATTGATCGTAATTTTATGATTTTACCTGCTCGTCATGACTAATTCCAACAACATCCATGGCCTTTCTTGTTGCCAAAAAATCATGAGCATCATTCACACCATCTAGTTCATAGCAAGTTGACTGATTCAGATAGTGAAATGTCTGTGGATGTCCCAGCTTATACTTCACCATTTCCTGATAAGATGACAAATTTTCCATAAATATATAAACTAGTAAGATATCTTGAGGAGTAACGCTTGATGCACCAAATACACGGTGCAACTGGTGCACAACTAATATTGTTCAATGAAAATTAACGTTCTGTGAAAATACTCCCTCCCTTCCTTATTATCTATCTCATTTTATCCATTCACACAAACCAATTTTCACATAATTTGGGTATCAAAAGACTCTTATATCCTTATAAAACTTATTAATTACAAGATGAGAAGTACTTCAAAGTCACAATTAATAGTTCATTAAATAGGAACGGAGGGAGTAACTAAGACTGGCCAACTAATATTGTTCTGTGAAAATAATTAATACTGACCAACTAATACCTTTTAGAATAGCAACTAATGCCATTTAAAAATGCACTTGAGTTGCACGGTGCAACTTGTGCATAGAAATATTTACTTATCTTGAGATTTGGAAACCTCATAATCTCCTAATCTTATTTTACTATCATAGGATATCAAATAAATTAATATTATTATCCAAATAAAACCAATCCACCAAATAACAATTTTGCAACGAGTATAGAGCCACCAGAGGACCTGATCGCTCCCAATTAGATTAAGCCCCAATAAACTAATCATGGTCCAATCAACTCTTAATCAATGATTAATTTATTAATTATGATCGAGAATAAGATTTTTTTGAAGTGCCTATCTGAGATATAAGCTAGGTACAGGAAGATACGGTGGGAGTAAAATACCTCCTGTGGTGCAGCACACAAAAGATAGAAACAGTGATAATTACGCTCGGGATCTGAGACTTGGCAAACACGAGATCTCTCAAGAAGATATGTCCTAATGGCTGCCCCTGATATTCTTCCATACTTGTCAAAATGAAGTTCAACAAATTTACCAAATCGACTGCATCATCAGAAGTTAATTAGCAAAAACAGAATCAAATTAAAAATAAATAAAAATAGTCGCAAGGCAATGTCTCACCTTGAATTGTTATTTCTGACGGTTTTGGCATTTCCAAATGCTTCAAGAACTGGATTTGACTGAAGAGAACCACTCAGTAAATTTCCCATATATAGATGTAAAATTAAATACATGTGGACTGTGTATCAATGTGATATAACAAATTCTAGTTTTAGGTAGACAAAAAAACTAAATTTGTTGTAGAAATATTTGTGTATTAGATAATATCATTTTCACCAAAAGGAAAGGCTGTTTTTTGTTTCCTCTCCCTTATCAGACAAATGTGTTTTTGCTTTGTTAATTTCTAAAAAAACAATTTCTAAGTTAAGACCATATGTAAATAAACTTCCCACTTCTCAAAAAGTCTACACACCAGGAAAATGTATTTTTTTACAAAATTAAACAATACACGGGGCATGTATTTCCAGGAAAGAAATGTTAACTGAAAGCAAGAACTATACCTATTCAATTTAAGAGCACTATGTTCATATAATTCACTTTTTCTATATTTTGAATCCACTATATTACGTTTTCAAAAATATTTTGTGAAAGTTCTGAAAAGCCCTTGTAGAATGTGCTAAAAATATGAGAATACATTTGATTAGTGAGTAGCAAGGTTTTGAGAAGTTTAATTAACAGATCGATATTCTAACTCCATGACCTCATAAATACTATTACTGGGTCGGATCTGTAGAACTCAGATATTAAGGGTATGTTTGTTTCGTAACTAGCCGGCTGGACTTTGGACTTTACGATCCCAAATCCCAGTTTGTTTCGGGATTCAAAGTAAGAATTTTACAATCCTATTAAATTCAACCCTACTACACTCTATAAAAATTACTTTATTACCTACTACCCACTCTCGTTTTTATCATACATATATATATTTAAATCACTTAAATAATAAAACATCAATCACTTTTTCATATTTGATTCGACATAAAGCAACAATATCAAAATCTCAAAACAAACAAATTTTAACTATTCATCAAGATTTTCAAATACTAGGATTTCAAAGTCCGGGATTCACTTTAATCCCAAAACATAATACCCTAAGGTACTGGAAAGGAGAGCTATGATGACATATATTACCTCAAGAACTTGTTGCTCTACTGTTCTCCCTTCAGCTTGTTTATTGCCACCCAAATAGGCAAAATTTTGCATAAGCATCTTAGTAGTTTCAGTCTTACCGGCCCCACTTTCTCCGCTTACCAATATTGAGTTACTTTTCCCCTCATTTATCATTGCCCTAATTCATGTTCAAAGTTTAATATATAATATTACGAAGAAAATCATCAAGAACCAACGTGCAGCAAATTATCACCTGAAAGCAACATCTGCAATAGCAAACACATGAGGACTCAGCTCCCCAAATCGTGCTCCCTTGTATGTTTCCATCATGTGGGCATCATATAACTCAGAAAGTCTTTGAAATGGGTTGATAGCGATAAGAATCCCCCCAGAATAAGTCTGCCATAATTTCAGAGTAGGATATAATATTTCAAGATGGACATGGATCTAACATAAAATAAAACTAAAACACAAATTATCTCACATAAATCTTATCGAGCTGGTATCTTAATGTCAAGTTATGCAGAACTCCAGGTTCATGCAGATAAGACAGTTTGGTCATGTCTTCGAGTCCCTCAGCAGGCATGTCCTCATCTTTAGGGAGTATTTTGGATAAATTGGCAACAATCTTGATAATTAAAAGAACAGGTATAAACAGTTATAAGCTAGCCCCAAATGCTAAAGGTATAAGCAATTATAAGCTAGCCCAAAACTTAACTCATATTAATGTGGATTTTCATATACATTGACAGGATTATACAAGTTAAGACAATGCATACATGCCGATTACTGCACAAAAGGGCCAAGAAGTTGAGGCTACCTGAATTTGACTACAAACATTTTAATTTGTGCTTTATCATTTTGCAGAAATAATTTGTCAGTCTTTCCAAGCTCAAAGAAAACATAAAATTGAACTCTCTTGATTTACCGTCTTTTCTTCAGATATTTGGACTTCAACTTCATCTCCATTAATCTTTGTCACTTGCCCATTAATCCAAGCAACCTCTTGATCCTCAACCCAAACTTGAGAGCCTTCAATTATATTGGCTGGGGAGCCCTGTAGATATCAGAGTGTTCTTTTCAGAAAGCAACAGTTATATACAAAATCTAGGCACAGTGCATTCTTTCACAGGCGGTACTGCAGAAGTTCGACTCGTAAGAAAACTCACTATACACTCTAAACTGATTCTTCAAATTCTTCACCCAAAATAAGTTATTAAACAGTCAGTTTTAAGTTCATTTCTCTTCCAAGAACTAAAATACTTGGCATATCATTGCATTGACAACCTAGTATAATGAATTTTCGTGAGCCACAGATACATGTTTTTCTAGATACCAATCGAGAAATTCATTTGCCAAAACTTGCTGCCCTATGTTAATTAACCCAGGATATTCCATATTCTATTAAGAATTAAGATTTGAAAAAGCAAATTAGGTCAAAAACAAAACAAACAAAAAAAAAACAAAGATCAATCGTACCATCTTAAATTCTTGACTAAATATGATCAGGGAAAATGCCTCTCATTTTCAATCAAGGGCACGCCCCGAACCTCGATCCCAATATTGAATGTAATTTTCATCAGAACGGGTTTGTTGTTCCGCCGTAACGTTGAAACGACGGAGAAATTGCAGGCGGATCGGAGGTTGAGTTTTTGGGGGGTTTTTGATTGGTGAAAATGTGTGGACAGAAAAGGTGACCGTTGGATCTGGGTTCGAGGAATGGAAAAGGGTTAGTGGAGAAGAGCGGCGTCATAGTCTTCTGCAAATCCTACGTTTCCGGAGCCGTTGCATCCTTCTGTGGACACTGTTCATGGAGGTGTGTTTTTTGGCGGGTGGAGAGAGAAAATCCAATTTCCCACCAAATATTAGGAATATAAATACACAAGGTTTAATTGAAAATAAATCAGTGATTTTCCTTAGCTATTTTGTCTACAGATTTGTCCATTTCGTCCCGTTTGGTTCGCAATATAGGTTTGGACGGTATAATCCTAAATAATTAATTTTGTGGTTCATTCTGAGAGTTAAAGATACATGTTCATCCTGAATATAAAGGTTTGTTTTGTTTAATAGATTAGGTTGGTTAGATTATTTAGTGGGCTTTAGAGCATTCCCAACAGTTAACGCTACACTAGCGCGACTTCGTGCTAGTGTAGCGTAATAGTTCGCGCTACATTCGATTTTGTCTCCAACCGTTGACGTTACATTTTACGCTACATATATTATTTTTAATTTTTATTAAATTAAATTATACAATTTAAACTTAATTAATACATTATACAATTCTAAACTTAATAAATATTATACTACTCTTATTATCAAATATAATTATTTTTTATTACATATTTATGTAAATAAAAAAGACAAAATTTATAAAATGACATTAAAATAAATTTCATGATAAAATACAAACCATACATATAAAATGCTGAAAGTCTTCAACAACCATCAACTAATGATGCATTTGACATGTATGGGGTAAATTTTGGTGATCTTGGAGGGTCAGGAAGTAATCTCGGTCCTTTTTAATTAGGGCGTTTAATTTCAAGTATCGTATTTTTTTAGCTTAAGAATCATGATTCGGATTTTAATGTATTTTGTGTGATTTAATTATGAATTATGTATTTTGTTTTAGCATTTTATGTATTTTAATGTATTTGTGCTATTTAATTATGAACTATGTAATTTATTTTGTGATTTATGTATTTTAATTTATTGTATTTTGTGTGTTTTAATTATTTATCTAGAACTTTATTATTTAGTTTAAAATAATTTTACATTGTATAAATGTAATAAATAATAATTTTCATAAATAATAATAATGAAAAGGAAAAATGATAAAATGTAAATTGTATTAAAAATAAATTAAAACAAAAAAGAAAAGATGTAGTGTGATGAATAGTATCACTCTACATGTAGTGTTGAATCTCGCGCTACATTAATACATCACTACAATGTGAAGCGTTGTTGGAGCGTCATCTTGCCCTACATGTAGTGCTAGCGCAAGATGTGGTGCTCCATTGGGAATGCCCTTAGTAGGTTGTTTTGTTTGGTGGACTAAAGTTCGAGTATAAAGTTGGGTCCGGGTCCATTTTCAATATTTAACCCATGAACACGGGTTTAATTGACTAATATTGAAGGGTGTGATGAATTAATGCGACAACTCACAAAATAATGACGTGGAACTTACATGTCAGTATGCCCCTCCTTTTTTAACAAATATTTCATAGAGTAGGACATAGCATATAAATGATAAATTACATAATTGGAAATCTTGGGAAAAAAATGTTAAACCCATAATCCAAATTCCAAACAAAGTGTATAACCAATTTGGGATTAAATGTCTCAAACATAATCTGAAAATCCAAACAACAAATAATGTGTCAAAAATCAATTTGTGAATAGTGCAATCCCATCAAATCCTATCCTAATTAATCCATCCCGTCAAAAAATCCAAACACACCCTAAAAATACAATTTATCCTCCTATTGAGGGACTAACTTATCACGTGGGGAGGGTGTGACAAAAAATATCACAAATACAATATTATCATACTAAATAAATTCACGATAAAAAATTGTGATTGTTTTGATTTTTATTTAATTTTAAGAGCATTTATAACATTTTAATAAGTCTCCCACATAATCCCTTAATTCAAACACAAATATTAATTTTCAGTATAGGATAGACAAGATGCAATTTTGCAATTTAAACATATATTTTGATTCAAACAATGAACCATATTTATGCTATGAATTTGGATTATTTAATCTAATTCACTCATTTACAACATATTTTTCTAAACCACTAAATTTGACTCGTATTATACCCTGAGTAAAGTCAAATATCATGAATTAATAACAAGGTTCATAACATTAACCAAGTCTATACAAATTTGTCTTTTATTGTTGAATTTTTAAGAACGTTGTTTTCCAACATATATTACGACAAACTAACAAATATATAAGTACATGAGAAAATTTGTTTCAGTAATTCTAATTCTACATTTAAAATAAAAATTGAACATGTCAACTACTATTGCACATTGACTAACGGAATTCTAATTCTATAATAAAAAAATAAAAAAAATTGAGGATGCAACTACTATTGACATTGACGAATAATGTGCAATGCACGTCTAAGAAAATTAGTTAAAATAAAAATGACTAGTATTATACATTTTAGAAAGTAAAATGGAGTAACTTCAGTGACACGTGTCGCACACCTGCACACTCTGCCAACCACAAAAGTGCGGTTTCCTTTTTATCCAGTCAAAATCTTGAAAATTTTATAGATTGAAAGATTGGGGATCAAGAAACAGCCATTGAATTTTATATACTATCTGCTAAACTATTGCAATCACAATCTGCATGCGCTCCTAAAGGTCAGACTCATACACTCTGCATTAGCAGTTGTACATATTTGTATACGTTTGTACATACATATCACCTCCTCCCCCTCTGTACAAATCGCTGTAGAAATTCTTCGATACTGCCAGTTTCCATTTAATGTTGTTTCAATTATTTCATTGTTCCGGTTAATCGATTGAGAAATGGCACCGTCGTCATCGATTGAAGAATTCGGAATCCAAACCCTAACCCTAATTCCCGGCCTCCCGAACGACGTCGGAGCGTTAATTCTCGCATTCGTTCCTTATTCCCATCACCCGCGCATCAAATCGACCTGCAAATTGTGGAGACGCTTCTTCTCCTCGAAAACCCTAATTTACCTTCGGCAGAATTACGTCCTCGCGCCGAAATTGCTCTGTGTTTTCCCTCAAGATCCTTCGATTACGTCGCCGTATTTGTTCGACCCTAAGAATCTGTCGTGGTGCCCGCTTCCTCCGATGCCCTGCAACCCCCATGTGTACGGTCTCTCCAATTTCATCGCCGTTTCGGTGGGGCCCCATCTCTACGTTCTCGGTGGGTCCCTCTTCGACACCCGTTCATTCCCCCTGGATCGCCCCTCTCCATCCTCCTCTGCATTTCGATTCGATTTCGCTACTTTCACTTGGGAATCATTATCCCCTATGATCACGCCACGTGGCAGTTTTGCGTGTGCGGCGATGCCGGAGATTGGTAAGATTGTGGTCGCCGGCGGTGGGTCCCGCCACACCATGTTTGGTGCGGCTGGAAGCAGGATGAGCTCGGTGGAGATGTATGATATTGAGAGCAATGAGTGGGTGGCGTTGGATGGTTTGCCCAGGTTTCGAGCTGGATGTGTTGGGTTCTTTCTTGGAAGGGAGTTTTGGGTGATGGGAGGGTATGGTGAGTCGAGGATGGTGTCGGGGGTTTTTCCGGTGGATGAGGATTATAGGGATGCTGTAGTGATGGAGTGGAAGAATGGGGGGAAGTGGAGGGAGCTTGGAGATATGTGGGACGAAGGGGAGAGGCATAGGCTTGGGAAAATCGTGGTGGTTGATGATTGTGGCTGGGATTCTCCTGGGATTTTCATGCTTGATAGGGGTGAAATATTCAGGTATTTGCTCTGTTTATTTACCATAATTGCTTTGTTTATGTACATGAATTACAGTTTCATATATATAACCGTTGCATGTGATTTGACGTTGTTGTTGGAACTTGGAGGAAGGAATATGCTTTTGGGTTGTGACTTCTGGTTTTTGTTTGAGATAATGTTATTCACTGCAGCATGCCTAGTGTAGTGCAATGCTCTATTGTAGGATTCTATCTTTGAATGATGGTACTAGTTCTGATAAAATAAGTGGCGAATGCATTTGAGAGAATGCAGTGTAGCTCAATAGATGAGAAAATAAAAAAAATGGGCTTAAGAAAGTATGTGCTCCGGCCTGATTACATGGTAGAAAGTTGAGAATCATTAGCTCAAAATTAAGAGGGGAAGGAGAAAGCAATATTATATTTTTGAAAAGATACTGTCATGAAAAATATGATATACTTAAATATAAATGAAAATTGAGAAAATGTGTCCTAACACGATTTAGAAGAGGTTTTGAGACCTCGATTTTGCAGAAATGATGCACAACTAAAACAGGTTTTGAGACCACGATTTATCAGTTGGAGCCAAGACAATGCCTAAAGCTTCTGGTACCATCACCTTGAATGAAATATATATCTTAGGTTGTGTATGATAAAGAAGAAGAGAGGCAAAAGTAATTGAGAATAAAGTAACCATGATTATTACTTGGAGCAAACATTAGAAAGAATTTCATATATTATACAGAAATATCATGCAGAACAAACTGAAATGAGTTCTTGCAAGCCATAATTAGATACTTAAAGAGTTGCACAAAACTCAAAAACTGATGCAGTTGTGGTGAAATAATGCTAGTGATGGTCAAGGAAACTAGGAAATTACAAAGCATTTAAAAATCATTATTTGATTGAGTACTTGGAGTCTTGTTTCTTGAAAGTACAACTATATATTTTTGGTCAACTAATTAAAGATACAATATTTTATAAGTTAATCAATTCTCACTCGTGTGAGTCAATCCATTAATTGTTGGTGTAACTTATCCAATTACATTTAACTCTTAAATGTAATTCACTATTCAATGATTCTCATTACAATTCCCATTGAAGAATTTAGAAAAGCGTTCCCTTAGTTTTCAGATCCCTTCCTTGTTATATTCAATGCTTAATATTTCTACTGGTAAAATTTGTTTTCTTGCAGGTATGATATGACATCAAATCGATGGGCAATGGAAACTTGTGTACCGAAAAAGTCATCTGATAATTCTTCAGTCGGGTTTGTTGCGTTGGAAGGGGAGCTTTACTTACTCACGCTTCTGCAAGTAAATGACTCGACAGATGGCCGAAGAACACGCCAGCATAAGAGGTTATCAACGCTGCTAATACAGGTATATGACCCAAGGAAGAGGGCATGGAGGTCGCGTGCTGTGAAGCCACCTTTTCATCAGCCATTAGATTTCAGAATGGCAGTAATGTGCACCGTCCGATTGTAGATTCATATTGATATTACCTTGTGTATGTAGTGCTCTGTAAGTGCATTCATGATGATATACCACACCTATGATTATGTACAGCTGGAGACTATTGAGTCGTAGAAGAATATTGTTTGTTGCAGTGTGTAGAAATAAATGTACATTTGTGATGAGTTTTCTCTTTTATGCTGTTATTGGACATCTTAACTGTGCCTTGATTTGACCTCATACTACTTCAATAATTTGGTTTGAAGTGTTATAATCTTTTATTTTGTGAATCAGAGAGTATTGTAATGTGGAAATGATGATTGATAGTTTTATTTGAAATATATGAATCTGTTCATCCTATAAATATGATTATAGGTATCTGCAACATATTTGCTGGTTACACTTTATGCAGTTGCACCCAACGTTGGAACATATTAGTATCTGCAAAAATATTGATAACTCAAATTTAGACCGTTCTTCAATCAGAGTGGTAATATAAAATGAATATAGAGTAGTTGTGGTGATTAATGAGAATAAAATCAATCAGAGTGGTAATAGAAAATGAATATAGAGTATTTGTGGTGATTAATGAGAATAAAAGATGATTTACTTGCTTTTCATCCATTTTTATACTACTAGGTATTGATTGTTGTGATTTAAAATAAGTTAAAAACACTACTTTTTTTTAATGTACCCCTCTTCTATATAATCAATTCAATGTTCTTCAATTAAAAAATATTTGTCTCACTTTATTCTAATATTAGAGCAATACATTGATAATATAACCACCATTCTTATTGGAGAATTTGAACCAATCTTAATCCAGTGTGCAGTTTCAATAAAAAAAATAAAGTTGAAAATCAAACTAAGCTATTCGATATCCGATTCGAGATCGTTCGATAAATGCTCGTTTGAACTCAATTCGATAGATATACCAAACAAACTTGTACATAACTTTATGTTCGGAATATTTTAAAGCTCGACTCGAGCTCAATAAGTAAAAAAATATAAAGTAAATGTAAAAATATCAAACTACCAATTAAAACTCATTCGAGCTCGACTTGATTAAATATCAAACAAGTTCAAACATGATTTTTAAAGTTCAATAACATGATTTCAAACAAGCTTAGAGTATAGTGTGTTCGACTAAGCTCGACTTATTTACGGACCTAATTAAAAACCCTCCTAACAAGTCTAAATGGATTCCGTAGTTTTTTAGTTGTTAATATATTTTAAAACTATAATTTCAAAATATAATATAATTTCATTGTGTATAAGAAAGGATCACTTCTAAAAATTGTACCAAAGCCTTATGAGGGCAGCTTTTTTTAAAAAAAAAAAAGCATGTGTTCTCATGACTGTTTTTTTTAAAATACAACTAAAAAAAGTATAAGATTTTTTTTTTTTAAAGTTGGGTCTCGCTAGCAATAAAAAGCACTTCTATACCTTTAAATTGTATTTCAACAGTCCCAATGAATTATAAGATGTAAAGCATGAGTTTCGTAATTGATCGATTATATTTTTAGGACATGTATTGGTGTGTTTCAATCTCAAACTCCGAATTAATAGTTATTTAATTTTTGAGACTATATAAAAATCTTTTTTATTTTTTTAATCGGGCAAATCATATTGATTCGAATTTATGACCCTAGTGGTGCTCTAACCACTTGAAGTATTTCACTTCATCATATAAAAATCTTTCTGATTAATAAATTAAATATATACTATATGCATCATTTAATTTGAATAAACAAAAGTTAGAGAATCTGACGACAAACTCTATGCCTTAAACAATAAACAGTTGACCGCAAGACATCAACGCGTACAATATCCACACACCACACCTACAGATAATTAATTACACACAATTAAACATATGTACATTTCAACTATATAATATAAGCATTTTAAAAATATATAAGATTCTCAAAATAATTATTAGTTTTGATAATTTGGACTAAACACAAGCCAATCGTCTGTATATTTTCCTCTTGTGGTGGTTCCCCTTGTGGTGAGATGATGTTCCCCCTGTTGTGGTGGTTGCGGTGCAGTTGCGGTTCCAAGTTGTAGTCTCGGGTGGTCCCCCTTTTTGGTGGTTGGAGTTCCGATCTACAGCGAGACGAAAAGATATTGTCATGCAGTGGTCGAAAAAATTATTGTAATTGATCATCTGTACATATCAACTATGGCCCAACATTTTTCTAGGCCATAAATAAATTTGTACAATATCCATTTCTACTATATATTATTACCACATTTAAAAAAAAAAGAAAAAAAAAAGCAGCGGAATTGCTTAATAGTGTAGTATTTTACTAGTTCTTAGTACGTTGTCGCGTAAAGCTTGATCAAACACTGGAATTATGACCAAAATATTTCAAATATTCAAATCTATTGATTGAAATTAATATTGACATTTATTTAAAGAAAACTTCAACCCCACTACCAAATAAAGTGAGTCAATTCATAATCTGTTTTCTCTGTGTGTTGTTTCCACACGAGACAAACTCAGGATTGACAAAATAATGCGTTAAATTCATTTTTGATCCAATATGGTCCTTCTGTTACGTTATGGAATCCGTTAAGTTCAAATGCACTTTTGATCTCAAATCTTGTCCCGTGAGACTGAAATTGTAGTTGACTTTAACGGGAAAAGTAATAGTGAGACTAAAATTGTATGAAAATTTAATTTTGGGACCAAAATCGTGAGGTACCGTGTTCGTTGGACAAAAATGAATTTAACTCATAAAATAATAAACAGTATCTGCTTATTACTTTCTACGCCGGTCAATTTCATCTCAATATCATCATAATCATTATCCCTATGTTTACTCTCCTTTTATTTTATCAATTAATCGAAAAGAAAATTGAACAAAAAACTAATATTTGAATTGATTAATGAGTAATAATATACGATTAATTTTGCAAAACACTATCCTATTCCTATTGATAAATTTTAAAAAAGAAAACCGGTATTTCTACTGGTTTTCTTTTTTAAAACTTATCAATTAATTAAAAAGAAAAATGAGTAAAAATTATTATGTCAATTGATGCATGAATAAAAATATAAATAAAATGTCATTAACTCACAGGAAAATTTATTTCAAAACCTAAGAAAACGTTTTAGCAAGTGCCCTGAATCGCACGTAATTTTATAGCAAGTCAGAGTTATGTAATGCTCAAGTATCAAACGTGTATTCTCCAAATTCCTCGCAAGATATTCTTTGTTTCGTTAAACTTAAGTTTAAAATTACATTACTATTTTTTTCTTTTAGATAAATTTGAACCTTGACAATTGACATTATTTGTTGTATACATTTGACAAATAAAAACAAATTGTATCTTTTTAGCACACTAAATTAATCCTCCTGCAACATTTTTTATCGAGCTATATTTGAGTGAGACCGTTTTACGGTGAGACGGATCATAATTTAGACATTGACGCTTTAATATTTTAAAAAATGTGAATGTTAGTTTGTGCTAGGTGTATCCCATCTCATACAATTTTATTTTTTTTATGTTTTCCACTATATTTCATTATCTAGATGGATGACGACTAGTGTAGTAAAAATAATAAAATCCGATTAGTAAATACGAAATAAAACCCAAAAAGTGATATGGATGAAATGAATATTCATTTTAGAGGATGAAATACGAAAAAAAAATCAATTTTCTCCTTTCCATTCTTTCATGTATCAACATTTCTTTATTTTCCGAATCTTTAACATATGAACCTAAAATTAATGTAAATTGTTAAATATTTTTATCCATATCACGTGTCATTAATTTACACTACACTATTACAGAACATAAAGTAGAACACTATTTTAGAAACAAATGCTATCATCCGGTTCTAAAAACATTTGTAGTAACAAGACAAAATAGGATTTTTCATCAAAGGAAATTTGTAAATAAAATTTACAGCTTTTTATGTTTTGTAATTTAATCACAGTATTTAATCTAAAAGATGTCATAGTAATAAGTAGGTCCTATGTGAAATTTATTTACTATGCAATTGGTTCCATATTTACAGTTTTAAACCTTCCGTTATCATGATTAATTTTTTTTTTTAAAAATTTGAGTTATCATTATTAATATCGGTGTTGTAAGACAAGTTGTACCTTTCAGTATCACAAGTCATATTCTTTCTATAATAATAAGTCATACTCTTCAATTATCACGATTAATATCATTTAATAATATAAATGATACCCTTTAAACAATTTTACGGATTAGTTATTTGAAACTTATTCACCTTGTACTTTGTCTATATTAATATGTTTCTTTTGAGTTGATTTTATATAAAATTATTTTATCATATAACTGGTTCATATTTACCACTGTATAGTATAGTAATTAATACTTTTAAATAAAATAAGTAAAAATGACAAATTGATACTCCCCCGTCCATCGATTTTATGCACAATTGTCTTATTCGTCCATCCATCAATTTTATGCACACTTCTTTTATGGAAAAAAAATATTTTATTTTTATCCTTCAACCATCATTTAATTACTTCAAATGTCATTGTATTTTACTCACAAATAATCACTTTATTTATAAATGAACCCCACGATACTCTATAATACTTTTACTTTATCTATTTTATCTTTTTTTTAATGTGTGTCCACCACATCAGTGGCGGATCCAGGATTTAAACTTTGGGGGGGGGGGAGACTACATTAAACTCGTATTTTTAGTCTACTAATATGATCAACACTTAAATATTGATGTAACTATACTTATGAATACATATAAATCCAAACAAAAAAGAAAAATACACATATTAATATAATTATATACACGTGAACACATATAAATATACATATTTTTCAAAAATGCTGCCCCCACTTGCTCCCTCCTAGATCCGCCTTTGCACCACAATATAAAATTGATGGATAGAAGGAGTGGTATATATGTTTTAAAGGATACATTTTCTTTTGTTTCATATAGTCTCAAGACTCGTTCAATTTCATGTTTCGTTGCAAACCTTCACATTCAACAGTCAAACTCTTACGCCCTCAATTGAATAATATATGCAAAAATTCATGTCACACCTTTTCTTCATCCCCATGCAATATATATATCCAAACCATCCCCCTCATTTCTTCATTCTATCATTCAATATTTCATTAACATTCATAAATTTTATCAACATTAATTAATGATGTCCCAAAAATTAATCTTGGCTACTACACTAGCACTATTTTTCCTATTATTTTCAACACAATATTTAGAAGGCGCCAGAATTCTTGAAGAAGAAGAGGAGCAATGGATGATAAAGAGGCCCCAAAATCTCCTTTTGCAGTCGTTGCAACGGCGTCCCGTGAGGCCGCCGTCTCCCAACAGCTGCACGTGGATTCCCGGTGGCGGGGGACGGCCGTGCACCTCCACCGTCAGCCAGCGGAACTTTGCCGGTGGCAGAGTTGCTCCACCGCCGCCGCCACTGCCTACTTCTGATGCATATCCTGAGCAAATGTTTGAGTTTGGTGTGGCTAAATAAAGAATCTGCAAATTGCAAATTGCAAATTGCAAATTGCAAATAGAAAGTGACAGAATTGACAATTCTTTAATTTTTCTTGAAAACTTTCAAATGATCAGATTAGTTTATTCCTTGATAACAGATACGTAGGATTTATTTTTTACTTTTTTTGGTTTAAGAACCAATTATTTGATTCTTTCCTGTAAAAACTAGTACCTGTCGTTGGATCTTTCTGTGTGAATTTGACAAATTGTAGCAAATATATATTGACAAACAATAAAACAATAAAGTTTGATATTATTAAATACAAAGTCTTAAATTAAGTTTACCGTGCATGTGATTCATGTTTTGTTTATTTTTAATTGTACAAATTATCTTATTAAAAAGTATTAAGTGTTCTATTATAAAGTGATAGTGACCAACTCTCACTCTCAAATACCTTAGAATTCAGATAATCTAATATTTGGTACGAGATTATTTAACTCGGTATATTAACTTAGTAATAAAAGTACAAGTAATTTGTGTTGATATTGGCTCCATAACGAACCCATTATTGAGCTCCATATCAATACTCTACAAATAGATACTCCCTCCGTCCTGTTTTAGATTGCACATTCACTATTTTTTTGCTCGTGTTTTAGCGAGCAAGTCGTTTATTAGTATATAAAATGATAAAATGATTTTTAAGGAGATGTATGATAGATGAGGGGTAAAACTATTATACCCCATCTTAAAAATCTTTTTATTATTTTAAATATTAATAAATAACTCGTTTGCTAAAATACTAATCAAACAGTGAATGGGCAGGACGGAGGGATCACTATACATTTACGAATCATAAGTATGCATTCAAGGGGTAGATTAATTTCTCTACCATAAGAATTTTGAGATCATATATTCAATAATTCAAAATCATACTTGAAAAAAAAAAACTAATTGAAGATCATAACCTGGTATTCGGGTGAATGAGAAATTAATATTCAATCATAATCGAATTTCTCTTACATTCCTAACAATAACAACACACGTGTATTGATACATAGCAGAATCAAGTAAAGATATACAAGGATAAATTAACTCCCCTGCAAAACTGCATACATATGACTAAAAATACATCTTATACAACAAACTTTAAATAAACAATGAATCATTTCAAGAGAGCAGCTACTAACTTGTCCTTCAATTGATCAGCAGAGCCATCCAGGCTTCGAACCGAGAACGTGTGAACGACTTCACCACGCTCGTTTATCGAAATATTCGACTCCTGTCCCGTCAGTTGATGCTCTCTCAATTCCTTTATAACTCCCGATACAGGGTGCGAGTCGAGAGGACAGCTCACTCGTAGAACAGCATCTTCGTGCCTTTCTTGAAA
This sequence comes from Stenogyne calaminthoides, assembly GCA_037126765.1. Taxonomy (NCBI): domain Eukaryota; kingdom Viridiplantae; phylum Streptophyta; class Magnoliopsida; order Lamiales; family Lamiaceae; genus Stenogyne; species Stenogyne calaminthoides. The sequence continues at coordinate 7,356,530 of JBBCBC010000038.1, forward strand.
ATCGAAATCTTGATTTTCGTCCGTGTTCACTATCCCTTTCTCTGTTTCCATGATTCGTATCTTCGTCTGAAGATCCGAGATGTAGGCAATGGCGTCACCCAAAAGAGACGCTTTGTCCATCTTTGAGATATTCGGGACTACTGCTCTTAATGCGTAGAATCGCTGATTCAGTTTCTCTCGTCTCTGTCTCTCTGCTTCCACGTGATTCAACGGTTCTTCCCTCCCGTTTGCGGGTTTCCTACCCCTTTTCCTGGGCTTCCGTTCATCAGATATGACGAACGAGTCGTCCCTACCTTGCTCCGTGTTGGAAACAAGGGCACTTTCGTCATTTTGGTGCCCATTCGATGCATGCAAATCGTATGATTCTGATGAAAAGACGGAATCGTCTTCCATTTTGGGAGAAAAGCTAATGCTTATGGGACCTGATCTCGAAACACCAATACTAATAATATCTTGACCAAAAATTCTTGGAACAGGCTTTGCTTGTGATGAACTCTGTTGTTTCACTATAATCGATCTTGCTGAATGAATGATGGCCTTAACTTCGGGTATAGATTTCCGGGACCCTAATTCCAGTACGCCCGATTTTGATGGAACGAACACCACCGTCTTTAAACCAGCCGAATTCGCTAAATACGACCTCGTTTCATAGCGTTCTAAACTGCTTTTTACATCACATTCCCAAATAGTCCTGCTGGAATTGAATGACTGCGAAGGAATCGAAGCCTTATCGAAAGGGAAAGCGAAATACATCGAAGCGAGATAAAACAACACCACATCTGAAACTCTATCCAGCTTAGAAGCTACATTATCATCGTTTAATCCACCAAAACAAGCATGAATCTTGTGCAAAACACTTCTTCGATTCTCTCTTTCCATCGATTTCGATTTCTCATTGGTGGGGAAATTACTATCTTGGCCCTCACCTTCCTTTGGTTCCCTACAATGGCCATCACCCCATATTAGGGCCGATTTACCCGATTTAGACTTGGAAACTTGCCAAAAAATGGCGTATGTCCAATTGGAATCGTCTATAATCTCACGGAGCGATTGTTGCACTCCGAGATCTACTCCAGATGGAGGAAAATCCAACAAGACATTATTCGAAGACAACCGAGAGAAATACTCGGCAGCTTCATTGCCTAATACTCTTTCCACCAGAGCCTTTTCTTCTTCATTCGACCAAAATCTACTTCCCATCTAAAATATTGCACACAAAATCAAGATTCAAATGCTAATTAGGAAACGAAATAAACCCAAAATCTATATAACAAGATAGAGACCTATACTTATTTAAGAAACAACTACTTCCCCAATTCTGAAAACAAGCTGAAATCCTACACAAATGACAAACCCCTTCACTACTTTGAATCTTGAGCCTACAAGGCTACAACTAACCCTAGGTTAGAACAAGAATCAACTTTTAGGAAACCCCATATCTTAAGTTACCAAAAAGATCAATTAGCAAAACACAAATAGCAGAAAAGTTATGAACTTTTACAAGAATAAAGGCGTACAAACAAGAAAACCTAGAAATCCTTAAAATTGGGGGTTCACTGAATCAAGAATCTTGAACAATTGAAACCCATTTTCACTCTTCACTTATCTTTTCACCTAAACACAAGAATTGCCCATATGCATATATATTATGTTAGAGAAGTGTGTTCTGAATTGAAGACTCAAAGCAAAATTGAAAACAAGAATGGGTTCATGAATCCGTACCATGTTTGATGCTCGTGTTTCATGTGAAAAAATTAACGGGTTCTCTGGATCTGAACGACACCTGCTTCGATCTTGCTTTCAAACTGAATTATCCGTTTAATTTATATATATTATTTAAAAATAATAAAAGGGGTATGGAAATAGTTTCTTCGTACTTGTTGAATTTTTGGAAAATTCTGGTGGTTCCCACTTCACGCGCTAATGGCGGCGATGAATGTTTGATGCATCGTGTTTCATGTGTGTTTAATAAATTATTGCGGATGAATTTAAATTTTCTCTTTATCTGAGTTTGGATTTAAATCTGGTTTTTAAATTTCACACGACTTTCTACAAACACTTATTATTACTCTTCCCATTATATTACAGTTTATACACTTTATTATTGTTCTCAATATAATATAATAATACAAGGAAAAAAAGAGATATACCCACTTTTATTAAAAGTTAAAGATATCTACCAATTCCATATAAAAAAAGATATCTATCAATTTTTTAATAAAAATACATATATGCCCTTATTAAAAAAGGATATATATATCCTTATTTCTTTTAAAATTTAATTAAATGATACACTATTTCTTTTTTGTTTAAATTAAATAAAAGGGGTAGGGGAGGGGTGAATAGTTTCTTCGTAGTTGAATTTTTTGGAAAATTCTGGTGGTTCCGGTAACTATCGCGTTTAAATGGCTTAAGGCGAAAAATAAATCGATTCCAAAGTTAGTTTTTAACCGGTTGACTAAAGTGTCGTTTTGATCGGATCAGCTTGGTCTAAAATGATCTCAACTTAGAATATGTATGTGCTTTTAAAGGTTATGCAATTGTGTAGACAGTTAATCAAAGCGGTAAAGGCACACAAGATTTATAGTGGTTCGGACAAAACCAATCCTACGCCCACTCTTCCCTATCACAAGCGGCACCAACTTAACTAACCTGGACTTAGTTTTATGTGTTAGTCCAACACAAATTTCGACCAAAGATATTTAAAGAGTTCTCACTCAACTGATAAATCAACTAGAAACCCTAATCTCGAATCTTCTAAACAACTTACCTAACTTTGAAGTTTTGGATAAGATTGTTTTATCCAACTATGAAATTTTTTTCTAGTGTTTAAGGTAGCCTATCAGATGAAAAGATTTCTATGCTAAGAACTTATGGAATGAACACTTAATAAAATAATGGGGAAATCGATAATGGCTTGAGCTTCGATTGTTCAAGTGTTTCCGTGTCTTTAAGTGTGATCCCATATTTATAGATCTTGAAATCAAAGAGCCGTTGGAGAAGCAATTTGAATTTCGTTTATATTTGGTAGGTTTGCGAGGATTGATGTGGCGTCTTGAGAATATAAAAGCGTGAACTTGTATTTTATCTGTTAGAAAAAAAAAAATATACCGATCACGTGTCTAGTTTTATTAAAAGTTCCAAAAGATATCTACGTATGATTTGAAATATAAAAAAAGATATCTATCAATTTTTTTAATAAAAAATACATATATGTCTTCTTAGTTTAGCTTTAAAAATGATATATCTGTTCTTCTCACATTGGTCCACGGATCCTTATTTCTTTAAAATTTAATTAATATGATACTATCTATTACATCGGTTGTTTTACAAAGAATTTAATTTTCTATAAATGGTATATTCATCTTTTTTTTCCTATTTGTGTTTTTGGAACTTTTATCAAAACTATAAATTTCCCAACAATTTCTCCTTTTTGATCTTGATAAAAATTTAAATTTTGTCTTAGGATCGTAAAATAAACTTTTCTCATTAGATATGTTGATTACATGTTACATCGTAAAAAAATTTATTAAACTCTCTTTAATTTCCGCATCTCTTTTTGATCTTATAATGAAAATTTATAGTTTCCATTTGACATCATTGGTCTCTGGCGAGGAATATGCGTTTTGCTTTCGGGATGTCAAAATAGAATCTCGAAACTGTTAAATAAATAAATAAAATCATACTCTTGGCGAGATATTTTTACATTGAAAATCATTTTCTAGATATAAAAAAATTTGGATATTTATTTTCTGTTGGAATTCATCATTGGAGATTTTTTGGAACAAGATCAAGAACAAAAATAAATGTTATTAAAAATTCATTCGATCTTATTTTCTCAAAAATGCGGCGGTTTTTGAATGAATCAATTTTCTGAGGTTTTTGCAATTTTCGGCCTTTCCTTTTTACTAAATCTAATTTTTTGATTTTACGCCTTTAATGTTTTTAATTTTAAATTTTATAACATGTATTTAAATATAATATTTGACTTTTCCAAGAGACTTATATATAAGCAAAATAGATTTAGATGGTCTAGTCTTTTTACAGGTCTACGTTGTTATAATCAAATGGTTTCTCGCTCTATTCTTCCTCCTTTTGGTTTGATTTGAGGTGGGAAGTTAGGGATCCAAAATCGATCGATATTTTTGAGATCTGCAAAAGAGATAAACACAGAATGAGCGGTTAGATGTTGAACCTTGGATAAATTCCATAGAGAGTGTAAAAATCGGTTTTTTTTTTTGGATGAAAAACTTGTCATCAACGGAAAATGTTACAAAAGTGGAACCGATCTTTGATTTTCGGGAAATAGCCAATTCCTTTGATCTGTTATTTCTTTGGGATCACTATCAAAAAACTTTCTTCTTTCGGGAGAAACAAAATTGTTTGTTCGTGAATGTGAGATGTTGGAATGTTTTTCAAATTCCAAATGGTTGGTCATGAATCGCAGCACCAGTTCCACTATTTTTTCTCTGCATCCTTCATTGTAGCATTCGCTTGAGAGCTTCTTGAGCGATCTTTGTTATTCACCAATTTGGATCGAGCTTTGTGGATCGAGCTTTGATAAATTTGGTGAATAAAATCAAAATCGCAAACTCATCGGCCTGCCCCATATTCAATAATCATTATAAAACAAAAAGCTTTTTAATATGAGATCTCTCGGTGAACTTCTTCTAAGCGAGGATCATTCGGATACATCTCATCAAATTTGATTATTTCCTGTGATGGTCTTTAGATTTTCTTCTGTATTCCGGGTTGAAATTATTTAATTTTCATGCAGAAAACTATTTGAAACCTAAATGTAAAAATTCGGCAGCCATTAGTCCGAGTGGAGAATCAATTCGAGCGGGAGGAGAAGGAGATCGCTTAGTCTCGTTCTTCTTCGTAATGGTGGCGAGCTCTTTAATGCTTCGATTTTTTAAATTAATATTTCGCTTCTTTCTTATCGACTCATTTAGCAGTCGAGTCATGGAGGCTTCTTCTTCTTCTTCGCCTCTTCTCTCCAGGCCTTTAATTTTCTTTTTGAAACCGGGGGCATACGGTGTAGAGCGAAGTTGCTTCTTCTTTTTTTCTTTTTTTGGGAGGGTGGGCGCGATATCATCGTGCGGTGGCCCAAATATGGCTAAAGTGGTGGAGGAATGCCTTGTAGGACTTGATCCCATTCTGTTCCCCATTTGGCATTTGGCATTTTGTCTTGTAGGATAACCGCAACCTTGTTGAGATTGATGATCCTCTTCTTGAGATAATTTCATCAACTCCAAATTTATCATGTTCTTGGAGTAGAATTGCCTTTAGGAACCCATGCCAATTGATGTTCTTGGCTTCATCAATTATTGCATCCATCTTTATCTGAGTTTAGCGGATGTAAGAGATAATTTGAATGAAATACCCATAATTGTTTTTTTGACAATATGTCAAACAACAATCGGTATTTCCTCTTGAGCATCGGGCTTTGACAAAACTGACGATGATGTTTGTCGGCCTCTCACGATGAGCTCGTTTCGATCGGCTCATCTTGATTCTCCCAGTAGTGAGAAAGCGAGATTCCTTAAAACAGACGAGTTATATCCTCATTCGGGTCGATCTCTTCTCCAAATTTGTCGAAAGTAGTTCTTCTCTCGAGAGCATCAGATTCACCCTTAAATTCCTCCTTTAATTCGAGGGTTTCATCTCGCAAGTTAAAAGACAATATTTCTCAAGTCCCGCTTTCTTTGAATTTCCTCTACTTCCATTGATTTAGGATCCTTTGTAACCCCAAATTGTACTAACTTGTCATCGACAATCCTTAATGTCGATTCAAGATAATTGCACATTATTTTACCCATACCGTGAGTGATCATCTCAGATAAGATAGATTCGGTTAAAATTGTGCATAAATACTAAGAATATCACATATCGCGAAACCAAGAAACAATAAAACATAATACATGATATCAACGATTGACAATAAAATTTTAAGAAACAAAGGTTTTAAGAGAGAAGATTCATCGATAATCTAAATTACAGATTACTTTTTCGAGAAGATAATTTTGAAACTTAAGAAAAACACTTTGAATCGCAGAGGAAGTAATCTGGAGAGTTTTAGAAAAATAAATCCAAGTTTGTGAATTCGGTAGGTTTTTTGATGAACCTTATAAAGATGAGAGGGAAGGAAAAAAAAAGACAAGATTTGGAAGATCAACCGATTCAAAAGATTAAACGATGATTAAGCGGTTTTGATCGAATGGTTGGGAAAAATCTGAAAACCTTTTGGATTTAAAAGCTCATTTTTTGCAATTAATACTGGTACCCCGTCCAAGATTAAATGATTTTGGGGAATACGATATGCGTCTAAAGAAGGCAAATAAAAACAAATAAGATCCGATAAATAAGCAAATAACAAGGAAAAAAAGGCGATCGGTTGATCGATATAGTAATCAAATAATACCACTAAAACCCTTGTTGATCTTAGTTTTTGCCGCCAAAGCCTTTATAATTTTCCAACTATTCTTTTCAACCGATCTGTTTAATCCGATTTTTTTTTTCGATCCTCCTCGATCGGTTGAAGTTCCCCTTCAAGCGATATTTCGTTTTCTCATAGATCGATTCGATTTGTTGAGGTTTCAAGTTCAACCGATCTTCCTTAACCGGGCCAATGTAATCGATTTTGGTTGACCTAATCGATTCTTCTCGAGATCAAGCCAATTCTTGGGATAAGTGTTACCCATTTAGTCTAGAATAGTAGTCTCTATTCCTTCGCGATTTGACATTTAATTATCGTCAGATATATCTCGATATGTCAATCCGCCGTAAATTTATCCAATTATCGATCGCGTGATTCCTGGTTTCCCTTTGATGCAAATTTTCTAATAGGCTTTTTGAAATCAAATTTGCATTTGCACTTTTTGGCCACTATAAATTGGACCAATATTTTACACAACATAACCCATTCACCATACTTATCTTCTTTGTAGAATCATGTATTCGTGAACCCTTATTTTTGAGACTTCCTAAAATACTTTTTACCCCTTTTTCAATGATTTAAATTTCTCAAATCAACCCTTTTTGTCCCTTATCGTTGTTTTCAATTGTCATCAAAGATTTTCACATACAATTGTTTTTTTTGTCGAAATTGAGAAGAACTTCTCCTTATGCATTGTGTCTATCGAGATGAACTAGCATCAAAACTATCGATATAAAACATGAGTTTGATATACGGTCTTGATCGACAACAAATGATCTTCATTATATCAACTCAATTTTCAGATGCAACACATGTGCCCATAAGGTCTTTTGAACCGGGCACAAAAAATTTGGAGAGTCCATTGACTTGTGTCTAAGGGGCTCTGGCTTAGAAATCCTATCAAGGCCTCTCTTCCATTGGTTTTTTGAGAGGCTTTAGGATTATTTTAAAGCCTTTTCACCCTTGTTAAGTGGGGAAAATGAGAGCATCAGATTTAAAATATCTCTCTCCCCTTCTCTTCTTGGGTTAGGATGAGGGTTTAGGGTTATAGGTTTAGGGTTTTCGGTTATTTATGTGACCTCGGGTCCTTTGTACTTGTAACTTGTAATGTAATCGAGTCTTTATCAATGAAAAGTTATATTATTCCATTGTTGTGTAAATTTCTCATTACGGAGAACAATCCATCAAGCATTTTAGGTGCTTTTTCTCCAAGATCCGAAGCCCTAACTCATTGCACAAAGGTTCGATCTCGGCTAGTGGCTTGGTTAGACTTTTACGTAAATCGTTGTGAATCTTTTCCATTCGATATTCTTCTTTTCAACATGATCTCTTTTCCGCATCCACAATCTTGTATGTAGAAAAGGATTACGAGTGATTGCAATAACTTATTATTACCGAATATAGGTACATTATTTACAATGTTATAATCCTTCAGCGTTGGGAGAAAATACCATATATTACGCCTCAAGTAGTAGATGTCCAATCGATGTCCCCCTTTTGAAAACCACGAGATCGCTTTTACTTCCTAAAATCGACATGTTCTTGAGGTTATCAATCTTGCAACCTCCATAATCGAATCGAATACCCACTAAGTTCTAGATTATCATCGATGGGTAAAATAAAATCGTCCCTTCAGATAATTAAGAACCGCTTTTGCTTTAGGTGGCTTTGCATTCGATTTTGCTCGAATCGCACATACACCTACCGCAAAGGTGATATCCGATTAATTAGGTATAGTAGAGATCCAATGAGAGCCCTATAATTTTTTTCCGACCATCCTCATCGGATCCATCTTGAATCCAAATCATCATAGGAATTTTGGCTTCTTTGCAATTTTGAACTCCAAACTTAGCCAATAAATTCCTAGTGTACTTTGCTTGTCGATGAATATCCTTCCGCACTTTTGCTTCACACTGGAGACCCGTGAAAAGTAATTCATCCGTTCCATCATGGACATCTCGAACTTCCTTGCATCGGTTCTTTGAATCTTTCACATAGACTCTTGTTGGGAGATCCAAGATGATGTCGCCCACGAGATCTGAACCATCGAATATCTTCTCCATCTTCTATCGAATAATCATCCATCATTCCTTTAGTGAAATCGGCGAGAGAGTGTATCATACCAAGCTCGAGGAGCTTAAATATGCTTAATTAAACGGTACACTTGGTTGCTCTTTTTATTCGGAGGTTGTTCGACATAAACTTCCTCCGCTAGTACCCGTTTAAAAATGCACTCTTTACGTCGATGTTGATGTGGGAAGATAAACCGAATGGCTTTAAGCGAAGCGATTGGTGCAAAGGTCTCATCATAATCAATTATTGTGAATACCCCTTAGCAACAAGTCTTGCCTTTATTTTCGTGATGACATTTTTCTCATGAAAACTTCGTGCCAATTACGTCTTGATGAATAACCAGTTCCCAAACTTGATTTCTCTCTAATTGCTTTCAGCCCTCCGCGCATGGCTAGAATCGACTTTTGCAAGGCTTTCAAAAAAAAATATAGTTTTAATTGATTATTGATTGGACCCGGTTATCGTGTCCTTATCGATTTGCGTCGGTTTGGAGAACATCATCCAATAAAGGTTCACTACTAAAAATATGATCCACTTGATAAGAACATGTCTCGGTGATGTTGGACTCATCATGTTCAATTATTTGAACCGGATTTGTATTTGAATTGTAAAATACCTTAGGATCCGAATGATGGGTGAATCACTAGATGGAATGTATAACCGTTATGGTTTCGATTCTTTTTCCTTGATCGTTTCGATCCATTTTTCGAGCATCAGTCTTGGTTGATCGTGCACGTCTTCTTCGAGGCGATTTCTCTTGTTCCGAAGATGCTTCATCAAAGACTACATGGGGTGTTTCTTCCACAAGTAGGGTTTATCATTGTATAAACGAAAGCCTTGCTAGATGAGGAATATCCTAAGAATATACCTCATCGACTTGGCCTCAAAAGTCTTTAATAACGACTCTTCCCATTGTTGTGTATTTAGGTTTTCTGTCCTTCCAAAATAGGGTGTTTTGTAGTGAGCCTTAGTCGGGAAGACAATTAGTGGGCATTGTTGATTGCTTATTAAACGGCTTGGTATTGCATGTTATAACATATCGGCGAAACTTTCTTTGAGAAAAATTCGCTACTCCAAATGTTGTATACCAAACTTAGAGCAAAAAATAATAAAAGAGTTGTAAATTTACCTTTATCGATCGATTTTACTACCCTTCTCATTTTGTAATCTTTTTTAGCATTTATCTTAGATTTGTCGCCTCATTCTTCTTATGTAAGAATATAACCCGTAAATTTGGAATAGTCATCCACGATTACGAGAGTATATTGTTGAGATCGACTAAGTGTGGCTTGGTCCAAATAGATCCATTCAGGATCTTTGGTCCGGAAAAATTTGATCCTTTGAAAAACTTCATTGAAGTCCTTCCACTAGTGACATCCTTGCTATCTTATTAAGAGTTTTAAAGTTCAGGATGGCTCATTCTTTTGTGCCAGAGCCAACCGCTACTTTTGGAACTCTCATAATCAAAGCAAATTGTTCCATTGTAGATCATCCCTTTCCTTGAACCGGTTAGCTTGAGTGGCTCGATTCTTGATAGTGCATTGGTCGATCGAGAACTACCGAATCCGTTGTCGCAAAATGTGAAACCGATAATTTACCTTCGACATACGAGACTCGGTTACTTGTACATCATCATTCTCTAAGGTTCAATCCTTTGGTATAACCAAAGTTATCATCACAAGAGTACATGCGGCCTTTAAATTTTATATAAAGAGCCGAGGAGATGTTTGCTTCAAATCATGTGCCTTGAGCATCCACTATCGATGTAAATAGTTCTCCTTTGTCAAGCGGACCACGCGATCCCGCGACCAAATCGGGCTTTAGGTAAGGGGTTAGGATTAGTTTTGGGGATCCATTATAGCATATTGTGATCGGTTAGATCGAAGGCCCGATTTGTCTTACCTATCAAATAGTCATACGCTCTTTATATGTTTTTCGATTAGTATGATCATTAGTGTGAACCTTGGATGACTTAGAAGACTTGGGATTTATCTTTTGTTTCATTTTTTTTCAAAATGGTTGGTCAAATGTTCTAGATTTTGATTATAGGGGTAGGTACGATTTTTACCATCAAAAGATTCATATAAGATAGGTGGTTTTTGCGGTTTACGAAGCATGCTTATTAGGCGGTGACCTTGATTGGGTCTCGATTAGACTTCCCTTAAGTTGTTTTTTCGATTTCGACCGTTGATCGAGTTGAGGTTTCTTCAAAAGAACCGGGTTCTTCGTTGATTCCTCGCCGATGCTTTTACCAATTGGGGTCCATTTATGTTCCTTCGGTTGGCACCCCGCCTTACCCTTTCAATGGTCTTTTTTTCCTTATTAGATACATGTTTGGCTTTTGGTGTATCTTTTTGTTTTAAACTAAATCGAACACCTTTTTGAGATGAATCAGGGGCTTTTTGAGGATGTGGAAGGGTTCTCATACCCAAGTCCCTTCTTGTTAATCGTTGTTCAAAATAGGTGTTCATGTCTTGAACGGTTTTAGATGATTTTGTGAAAAACCTCTATTTTCTACGCAGATTATCCTCGATGATTTTAGACTTTCATGCTTTTAATAGCTCATCGAATTTTTTTTGCAGGATTTTGAAGTCATCATTTCTTTGTTTGTTAATTGCCGGTGATCTTTGATCCGCTTCTCCTTATCGAAGCTTTAACTTTCGTAATTTTAAATTCCTCGGTTGCTTCCGAAGGATTTAAGTTCGGAGGCTTTCTTTGAGATCATTCTCTTTAGCAAGGTGATTATTTCGGTCCTCTTTGTCACTTCCACTATAAGCAATTGCTCGAGTAGCCGCAAAGTCAATCTCCCAAAGAAAGGTGTCTTTAATGATAGCGGTGTAAAGCGAACAAAGCAGTTTGGAGGTTACCTCGATTGGTCCTCCTTTGCCATCGGCGAGATCTCATCATCATCGAAGAAGGATCTTCATTTATCTCGTAAGGTATCCGAGAATCCTCGGAGGGTTGAATCGTCAATTCTGACGCGGTCGCAACCAGACGTCCGTCTGGTTGCTCTCTTCGTTTCTCTTTTCTTCCCTTTCTCTTGGCGTCGGTGCAGGCGGTCTGCTTATTTGTAGTGATTTAAGCTTCACAATTGAAGCACTCCTTGATCCACGGAACCTTTTTTCTGGTGAATTATAAAATCTGTATGATCTATTGACTTTCCTTTACGGCGAGCTTCACATCGATTGGTTATCTCTTCTCTCATCATTTAGATTATCTCTTTTCCTTTCATCTATGTGATCTCTCCGATCATCGATTCGGTTCTTACGGAGAGGTTGCGATCTCCTATCTCTTCCTCGGCTATGTTGATAATCTTTATAGAATCTTCGATATTTACCCAGTTGAGTATTTGATTTCTCTAGTTTCAAGGCGAGCGATAGGATTGGGGTCGACTTATGATGTTTCCAATGGGTTCATTGGTCTTCAATCTATTTCCGGGTTGCCTTAAAAGCAATCGATTTGGAAGATTTGAGGCTTCAAAGGGCGCCTCATCTTCATCCGCTTGTCCTCTCTCAATTAAATCGAACTCGTGAGCTTTAAGGCTCAAGAACAAGCTACTTGGCTTCATTTTTGGAATGTCTTGGCAATCCTTGATTACCGTGAACTTCATATCCCATTTCTTGGTGAGAGACCTTAAAATTTTGTAGTTGATATCTTTATCGGACACATCTCTACCAAGTTTCGAAGCTTGTTTATTGACATTGTAATCCTTCCATCGAGTTCGTTTGTTGAAAAGATCTTCAATTTTTCGAACTTCACCAGCTCGCTTGCATTCGGTTGTCTTTTATGGGTCAAGATATTTCTAGAGTATCCCACATTGCTTTGCAGATTTTGAGATACTTAACTTTTTTCCTTGGTGACCTTATCCATTGTTTTCATGATAATGTGCCTTAATTCAAGTATGGAAGTAACTTTCCTCTCGCATCCATTAATTTGGTTTTTTAGCACAAGACTTTAGGGGCAAAAGTTCCGGATCTCTCCAACCGCAGGTTGTGTAATATATGATGATGGGTCCTCTTTCGATGACTTCCATCATTCGCCACTAATCGAAAGATGGTTGGACATATATAACTGCATACTCATCGATTGAGAACTTGCAGATCATGATACATACCGAGGTGTTATCCATGCCGAGTGTTTTTGGAAAATGAATGAGTTTTAAGAAGGTTTTTCAATTTGGATCGACCACAAAGATTCTTCCTTAAGAATCGATGATACACAAAGTTGGTCAGAGAACCAACTACTCGATTTGTAGGTCCTTTAACTTAAGTCTAGAGGGGAGGGGGTGAATAGACTTCAAAAACTTTTTTTCAGATCAGTGTGATGGCAATTAATCGATCAGAAAGCGAGTGAATCGATTTTAATGATAACCAACTTACTAATCGCCGAAGACAGGATCGATTTAAGAATTATCGGTTTAACTGACAAAATAAAGCTTAAGTTTTACCAATGAAAACCGTTTTTATAAATCGATTCCAAAGTTAGGAGCTTGATCGATCGAAGCTTGGTGCTACCGATCTCAACTTAGAATATGTATGCGCTTTTAAAGGTTATGCAATTGTCAGAGACAATTAATCAAAGCGGTAAAAGGCACACAAGATTTATAGTGGTTGGACAAACCAAATCCTCATCCACTCTTCCCTATCACAAGGGGCACCAACTTAACCAATCGGACTTAGTTTTATGTGTTAGTCCAACACAAGACAATCGACTGATATTTAAAGAGTTCTCACTCAATCCGATCCCGTAAAATCGTAACTAGAAACCCTTGGTCGAAATCTTGCTAAACAACTTAACCTAACTTTGAGTTTTGGATAAGATTGTTTTGGTTCCAACTATGAAATCTTTTCTAGTGTTTAAGGTCTATTTAGATGAAAAGATTTCTATGCTAAGAACTTATGGAATGAACACTTAATAAAATAATCTTCTTGATCGTGTTCTTAGATGCGGAAATCGATAATTGCTTGAGCTTCTTGATTGTTCGGTGTTTCCGTGTCTTCACTCAAGTGTGATCCCATATTTATAGATCTTGAAATCAAAGAGCCGTTGGAGAGCAATTTGAATTTCGAGTTATATTTGGTAGGTTTGCAGGATTGATGTGACGCGGCTTCAGAATGGCATGGCCGAAAAGCGTGAACTTGTATTTTATAGCCAATTAGAGAGAGAAAGATCAAATCCGTAATTCTTGGCTCCCGATCATACGCGGTCTAGTTCTTATTGTTTATGAGACGCGACTTTTCGGTGTTGTTCTTCCAACTAAGGTTGACACATTCTTCTCAGATCATAGACGATTGATTAGAAGTGGAAACATCGATTTTTCACGGTGGTGACCCGATCACCAAGGTCGATCACCACCGATGGAGTCTTCGTCGGTTGACTTAGCTTCAACTAGCGCACTTTACCGATGAGGTATCGATCTTTCCGAAGTCATCCGATCTTCAAGTATTTCGAGTTTGAGCTTTATGACTTGGTGAGAGATATCCGACTAGATCGTCGATCCGATCTTCTGTTTCTTCTCTTGCATTCGGGTCCGCTCCGGATATCACCGTTCTTTGAGTCTTCAGATCTGACTTATACATATTGAGGTTCCCCCTCAATATGCGACCTATCTATTACATCAGTTGTTCTATACAGTAATTATCAACTAGTATTCTATAAACGGTAATATAAACATCAGTCAGCTAACAGGTCTGACTGGTCCTATTACATGTGTTTTTAGAACTTTTATCAAAACTATAAATTTCCCAACAAATATATTCATCTTTATTTATTTTTGTTATATCTTAATTTTTAAAATTAGATAAAAAAAATATTAAATAATTTATTATAATAAAATTTAATATAATACATCAATAGACTAAATAAATAAATCATTATTTCACATTAAAATAATAATAAACAAATTTAACTATGTGGATCAATTATATTTTTTAATTCTTTACAATTATAAATGTTATCAATTCATTTCTAAAAATTGAATAAAATTTTCTAATATTGATTTTTACTAAATCTAATAATTTGATTTTATTGACCCATGTTTTTAATTTTAAATTTTATAACATGTATTTAAATATAATATTTGATTAACACATACTTTTATATAAATTTATATGTGTATGTATATGTATATAAATGGATAGAGTAGTGATGGGTGGGGGTGTTTTTGGATGAAAAATATAAAATGGGTATATTTTTTTTTTTTTGTAGAGATGGGTATAAAAAAAAATTGTTACAAAAGTTGGTATATTTGTCCTACTTCACATAATACAACATCAATCACTATTAAACATTGATTTGACATAAAATTAAATCTCACCCTACTCAAATTCCAAAACAAACACATGCATTTACTATTCATCAAGGATTCTAAATATCTGAATTCTAAAACCTTAACTTGTTCCGCACACTTAAATCTCAAAACAAACGCAACCTAACTGTCTGACCTAATGTTGATTATCTTAGCTATCTAGATTTTCTTCCTAAATTATTTAATTTTCATTTGAAAAAACTACTATTTTTTTAAAAGACAATAAATTACAATAGTTTCCTAACATAACCAATTACAGTAATTTCTTCTACCACATGACACATGACAATATTATTTCATCTCGCTGTAGACCAGAACCGCAATCACCACAAGAGGGGAACCACCCGAAATCACAACTCGGAACCGCAATGGCACCGCAACCGAAACCACAACCCAACAACAGGGGACCACCACCCCACAAGAGGAGGACCACCACAAAAAGGAATAGTATTCCCTCTCCGTGTCTCGAACTCGGGACCTCAAGATCTCAGGTGGTGAAACTCTAACCTCTTGAGCTATCCTGAAACCTCATATAATTGAGACAATCTTGTGTGAGACGGTCTCATATATGAGACGGGTCTCACACTTAACCCATTTTTTAAAAGCCAGCCCATACTACATTAGCAAGTTAACACGGTAAAAATCCTATTCTGCCCTTAATGGGCTGAAGAAACCAAGACTGTGTAGATAATTGTGAATAACCAAGATTGCAGCAGCGAGATAGAGACGAAATTGAAATTAAAACATGCTTCGAAACCCATTTTTGTGGTTGTCAATTAAAACATGCTGCGGAACCAAACAATTTCGAATTTGATTACTGAAATTGGATTTTTCATTTATCGTGGTTTCGTTATGAATTGGGTTTCAATTTTCTATTTGTTGTTGTTTCAACTGTCGCTATAGGTTGGTTTAGTTAGAAACTAAATACCCAAAACTATATACGGTGATTCTCGACCACTATGTCATTATACCCAAAACTTATATTTTCCGCAAAGGGAGTTGGATTTTGTGTCATTTTACACTGCTGAATATGAAAATTTCATATGTATTCTCATTTAGGGGAGCAGGGAGCTGATGTGAACTTGGAAAATGAGAATGTTTTGTTAGAACAAGTGACAATTCTTAAAGGTTTATTTCATATTGTAAATATCTATTTATAAAAAACCATGTAGGAGTATTAACAATTTGCCCTGAAATATCAAAGATATAGTCAGATCAGATGTATCAAATTCATATAATGTTTAACAAAAGTATAAAAAAATTGTTCAGTTTTTTCAATTATTTATATTTCATTTGAAAAATAATAATTTTTCAGAAAGGCCCACTTGGTTGGGGGTAATGGAAGTAGGTAATGGAAATCACTTCTATGATGTTGCTTGATAGTTTTGATAGACAAGTAATAATAATAAAAGTAAGCAATTGATTAGCTCCACTCACTCAACTCATCTCACATGATACCCATTGTTGATGTTCTAACCAAGCAATAACAATGCAATTAATAACTCTTAGTGATTGACCCTTCGATAATACTCATTATCATTCCCAAGGCATACCAAAGCGGGCCCTAAATATGTAATTAGATGTATTAGATTCATATATGATTATCAAAAGTATAAAAAATTGTACAACTGTTTCAATTATTCATATTTCCTATGAAAAATAATAATTGCTTCGGTTGTTCATATTTTCTATGAAAAAATAATATGAAATTGTTTCAGAATGGTACAGAGTATTAGGGAATCAAGATATCAATCAAGAGTATCAAATATTTGGTCAGGAGTATTAGACCTAAAAGATTATTTTAATGATTTATTTAGTACTATAAGTCAATGTTTTCATAACCGAACCGGTGATCGAATCAATGAAAACGGGCGGTTCAACCGATTTTTATGTTTAGTTAAAAAAACAAAATAAATATACACCTACAAAAATTTAAATATATATTTTATAACTTTTCATATCATATTTTATAAATTTTGTCTCACCTCATACATTTATCCCACATCGAAAGTGTTAGAGAAAAATGTGAGAGGAATATAGATTTAAAATTTTAAATATTTAATATAAATTAATAATTTAATTTAAAAATAAATAAAAAAACCGTTTTTTCCAAGGTTGAAATCGGTTTTGACCTGTTCAACATTGATTCAACCGAAAATCCAATATATCGTTTTTTTTAAGGTTCTGCAACGGTTCAACCCGGTTTTGAAAACATTGCTATAAGTATCAGTTTACAAAAATCTAGTTAGGCGTATCAACAATTTGAGCAGAAGTATCAAATATCTAGTCAAAAGTATCAGATTAATTAATGTTTATCAAAAGTATAAAAAATGGTACAATTGTTTCAGTTTTTCATATCTCCTACAAAAAAAGCAAAGTTTAAAATTGTATAAGTAATTCATTTATCTTAGGAGAAAATAGTGGTTCATATTTCAAATATTTGGTCAAGAGATTCTTATTATGGTACATAGAAGTAGAGTATCAAGAATCTCATCAGGAGTATCAAATATCATGTCAGAAGTATCATAAATTTAAATTATTTAAATTATTTATTTTGTACTATTAATATCAGCTTTAAAATATATACGCAGAGGTATCAGTTATTTTGTAGAAGTATCAAATATCTAGTCAAGGGTATTAATACTTTGATCAGAAGTATAAGATGTTGGTCCCGTTTTGAAAACCCATTAGTGCGTTAAAAATCATGTAATGCATATAAAACAGGGGTGAGGGAACGATGTGTGTTTTGCTTATAATCAAAATATGGCAAGTAAGAACATAAAGAAAGAAAAAACACAAGATTTATAAGTGGTTCGAGTCCAACTCCTACATCCACTCTTCCCTATCACAAGGGCACCAACTTAACTAACCGGACTTAGTTTAACGTGTTAGTCCAACACCCAACAGATGTTTACCGAAGTTCACACTCAAACGAGACTTATCTCCCCTCACGGGATCGCCTACCCTCCCTTTCGAGATTGCTTAGATGTTTACGAGTTTCACTCACCTACAAACTTAACCTATCAAACCGATTTGGGTAAGGTTTGTTTGTTTCAACTAGGTTGAGATTTTCCCTTACATTTGTTTAGTCTCAAAAGGATGAGAAAAATTAGGATATTACATTTGTGCTTAGATCTGGGTAGAACACTCTTAATATATACGTGTATTTCTTGCTCAAAGTGTTCTATGGTGGAAATGCTTTTGTGTATATGGCTCGAGAACATCTTTTTTCCACATTCTCCACCTTAATTTGATGGAAGAACTTGTATTTATAGTGGATTTGAATGAGTGGATGGAGTCACATTCAAATCCATAGCCTTTTTTCAGTTGGAACATTGGTCCACGCCAAATCTAATCTAATTTATGATTCTTCCGAGTCAGGGACTTCTCTTACGATTGTCCGTGGGTCAGCTAATCGAATTTCTTCCGAGGACAATCGACCCTCAGTCACTACTTTTTATTTCGATGGCGTTACGATTCTCGATGAACATGACGGATACTTTTTAGAAAATCAATATTTTAAAAATCAAATTCGGGCATCGATTAGTACATGGTTAAGATATTGATCCTTAATCGAAGGTTGAATATGGGTCATCGAAATAGTCCATCCGGTAACTCACTTAGCTTTTATTTTCTTTGATTTTGTTTCATTCGAACTATAATTATACCCTCTGATCATTCTTCGATTTTTATCTTAACAACTTTTATTAGATTAGCTTTAATAACACAAGTTGATAATGTTTTGGCATAATTCATCAAAACTAAAATATCCCAACATAAGATTATCAAAAGTTTAAAGAATTGTACAATTGTTTTAGTTATTCATATTTCTTACGAAAAACAGTTTGAAATTGTTTCAGCGATTGATATTTCCTACGAAAAAACAATATGAAATTGTCTCAATGGTTCATATTCCGAATATCTGGTCAAAAATATCTTATCATGGTACAGAGTAGTAGAGTATCAAGTATCCCATCAAGAGTATCAAATATCGTGTCAGAAGTATCATAATTTAAAATTATTTTAATGATTTATTTATACTGATATACATTTATAAAAATTTGGTCAGGAGTATCAACTATGTGGTCAGATGTGTCAAAAATTTAGTTAAGGGATATTAAGAATTAGCTATAAAGGATAACCAAATGACTACAATGATCCGATAAAAAAAATGCCTACTAATCATTTATGCAGAACAATTCTAACCCAAAATCAATAAACCATGAATACACCTAACCTACTCTGCTCTTGTTAAAATCAATTTTACTATAATTTTTACCACACCTTGAATACTAATAAAGAATTCAATAAGGCAAAAAATCACATGACATAACGAAATCACAAAAGAATCAAATAAAAGAAGTTTCCAACACGAGTATAATATTAACAATAACCTTGAGAAATATCATAGGAGCAGGAGGCAAGGTGATGCAGGGAAGTGTAACGATGATTGGTTACTCCGTTGATTTTGATACACAAAATACCGGCGACACTCAAGGAATTAGGGTAAACCCTAGTTTTTCATATCATGAACGTAATAATCCAAAATATCCGCAAAAACCCAATATAAAGGTCTCACAAAAAGGCTTAAAGCTCACAACTAAACTTTACTGAAATTAAATAACAAAATATTAAAGCTAAAAAGAGTTAAAAGTGCAGCCCATAATAAAGAGTCTTCAGTGTTTGCTAACGAATAGCTTCATCCTCATAACAAAGGTTTGAGTTGTTCCAGCAGAACTTCGTGCAGGGGTATACGATTAGCGGTGGGTGAGAAAGGAAGAAAGGGGTTTATTGGGTACTTACTTTTAGTCGGACTATTTTAAAATCAAATTAAACGGGCATGGTAAGTATTCGATCCAATAGGTTGAATATGGGTCAAATAGAGACCCGTTTCACATAAGTTTTTGTCCATATAATTATACCCTCTGCATTCTTCTTTTATCTTAACATTTGTTGATAATTTTAAGAAATAAATTATTTATTAATATTAGAAGAGAGATTTTTTTTTATTAAGGTTAAAAAGTAAAGTAGTGACATTTATGTAGAAAAAAAATTAATTTTAATTTAAAAAATTTAATGGCATTTAATATAATATTTAAATGTTTAGAGTATAGATAAAAGAAAAAAATTATATTTTATTATCATTTATAAAAATGTACAATTAAATTTGGGAAGAAATTTTTTAGCAAATGTTCAAATCAAATAAGAGATGTTGATGGAGTGTTTTATTTTAGAGAGTCATTATATGCACCCCAAAATTCTCCATTCACACCCCAATTAAAATTTAAAAAATTATACAATTTTACCCTTCTTTTCCAAAATAAAATTACTCTTATTTCCCCCCTCCTCAATGTCACTTCCTTCGGAGCTTATATACTATGGAATAAAGCATACCAATATATTCGTTCAGAGCTTTATGCACGGCTTAATGGTCGTTCGAAACGAGCTTCATACACGGCTTAATAGTTGTTTGGCCAGTGCATCATGCACAACTTCATGAACCCTTTGGCCCTTAGGACCGAACACAAATTATACAATTTTTTTTTAGTTTTGTACGGCGATTAAGACTACAATGACTCACCTTGGTTCATCCTTGATTTTGGCCAATCAAAAAAATCACAGTTTATATTAATTTAATCTATTTATATGAGGATTAAAGTCATCTTGTGTATATTTATTTTAGTCTTAAAAATTATAATATGTTTGCTTAATGATTTGGGATATGTTTAGTGACTCCCCCTCTATTAACCTCATTCATCCAACGTTAAAACTATCAATTAAACTTCTCATCCACCACTCTCATTTTCTTTCAGCTGATTGGGCTGATGTTTTCTACATGTTGCGATAAAATCATACTGTCTGCACAAAACATCCAAACCAACAGAGGTCTATATTCATCATGTGAATGAACTAAAAAAAATAACGAAAAGCTAATTAAATCATCGATTCACCAGATACCCACATTAGTTTTCCCCGATTTCTCTTCTAAATGAATACATAAACGTGTGAACACATACCCAAGTGTGTGTGCATGAGAGGGAGAGTCACAGCTCACAAGGTATGTAAAGAAATGGACATCTGCCATCCACAAACTTGAACAAAAAATTGATCAAATAAATCCTTTCACAAAGGCAAAACACGCATCTTTATTACACGAAAAGTGAATTAACTCGAGCCAACTACGCACAAGACACAAAGGAAAGATGGTAATATTAGAACTGACTTTTGATTCATGTATCTAAAGCAAGCTGCAAGCTAAAAATATGTTTAGTTAATCAAGTGATATGAGTAGAGCATGCGACTGTGTTGGGAGCCCATGCGCCTTCGTTTCTTCATGCCTTTGTCTAATTGATCCTGAAATAGTAAACAAAATACATGGGGAGCAGAAAACAAGAAGAAAGAAAATTAATCGGGCTAAATCACCGGTAGCTCTTTGCATCCTTGCTCTCTCTTGTGTTACGCGATGAAGATAAACGCTTCAAGGATACTTACAACACTGACCAATCCCTTCAATATATAGAAGCACGAAGCATTCAAATTCGGTGAGAATCCCATGATTTCCGGTGTGACAAAGGAAAGTCAACACAACCCAAACGAGAAGAGTGAAGAGGCTGCCCAAACGCTGGTAAAGTGAAGAGTGAGAAAGATTATAGGCCTAAGTGAGAGTGGTAGTCAACAAAATAGGCCTATCATAAGTAACAAAGTACCACAAAGCCACAAAATAATATGATCATGAAAACTAACATGAAGCTAAAACCACAAAGGTACAACAAAGACAAAAAAGCTCCACTTCACAAAGAAACAATCAGATATCATATCCACACAAAGAGAAGAATGCACTGAAAGCACACGCAACATGCCACAGAGACTCAAGGAACTCAAGTGCAACTACAACTATATAAGTAATTCCCATACAAGTCGCACATACAACTATATAAACCATTCCCCCACCTTCCCACTAGCCCATTAAAAAACACAAAGATAACGTAAGTATCTACATGGGCCAAAGCCTTATGGGCCTAAGGTACATGACTGGGCCAATGAACTGAGCGAGCCTCTTTGTGGGCAGATGTCAATGTTCGTTCCCTAGATGGAACCGCATTCAGCATGACACCCCATCATCATTATAATATAATTTTAATAGCATGAATTTAAACCCTCTCATAGCATGAATTGAAATAAATAAGCTAATATTCAACCATAGTACTTGCATGCTCAAGAATTTAATAAAAAACCTATCAAGGAATTCAACTTCGCCTAGCACGCAAAAATTCCTTCACTATCTTGCTTCAGTTTTAAAAAATTACTCATGAATTTCACAAAATTGAAGTAGTAATATTCATAGCATCTCATCATCATACAACATCAATCATTGAAGGAATTTCAACAAAAATACAAGTTCTAGTTTATCCAAAATTTTCAAGTCCATAAGCCTAGGTTGCAAAAAACTAGAGAGATGTAGTACATACTTTTCTCTTGGAGACTTCTTGACAAAATTGTTAGAGAAGAAGAAATCTTTTTGTGTGTGAAAGTATAAAGAGGCGGGTGAGAGAAGTGGTAAGTGTAAAGAAAGAGAGAAGTGCGAAAATATAGGGAGAGCCGGGTGGAATAGCAAGAGGAAAGGGAGGGATACCTAGACATGGTTTTCAAATAGGAGACAAGCTAAGCCCAGTTTGCTTACCTGGTTGGACCGAAGCTGACCCGTCCACTTGAAGACCCACGCCAGGCCGGGTGGTTGAAACAAATTTGGAGCTTGCTGATGCTTCCCCATGAAAGCCGGGTGACCTCTAAGTTACATTGTAACACTAGGTTTTGAAAAGATTGGAAACCAATACATTGTTGCACCAAACTCTCAATCCATTGTAAATCTATCCATCAAAACACCTACAAGCAAAACCAAGTATAAAAAAGACCGAAAATAATGAAACATAAATATAGAACCTGAACCTGAAAGGTCTTACCAAGAATGTGGGGCAACAAAGAAGCATCAGAACACACCATGTTAAAGTGAACTAGAAGAACACAGGACACTGGTTCCCATAGGTTCTTTTCTAAATGAAAATATAATAGAAGGGAAAGAAATATCGGGGGATTATCATCTAGATTGAATTGATAGAACAGACGGAAGGGCAAATGGCATAAATCATATGAACATCTGAAACCAACAAGAAACTCAAGAAGAGAGACATAAGTCATCAACAAATTTGAACATAAAAAGACAACCAAATATATCCTTTTTATCGTATAGATAAAAATATGGATCTTCAATTTACAAAAAGTTGAATAAAACAAGCCAACTATGCACAGTACAAGGGGAAGACAGGACAGTTAGAAGTGACTTTTGGTTCAGCGTGTAGTCTAGCTGGGGAAAAATATGTTTAGTTAATTACTTAGTTAACAAATCAAATATTTGTATGTGTTGGGACTGATGAGAGCAAAGTGAGGAACACCAAAATGAATGCAGAAGAGCACGCTGATTTTGAACATTTTGATATGCATTAACAGACACTTCAGAGGTCAACAAATAACATTTTCAAGATATCGAGGACAGACAAAACCAACTGATGACTGAACACCAAAACATATCCAAGTACTCTAGGAACACAAAAAACTCATACCATTACACTTATAAACTGATATTATTACTCTTATAAATTAGTACCTATAGCATTTAATACTATGATCTCAATTTATAAGTGTATTGGTATAATCTGATAAGTGTAGTGGTATAAATTACATGCTATAAAAAAGACCTGAAAATGCTCTAGTTCCCAAATGTACAACACATATGACAAAATGCAGTATATATATATCAAAAGATGTGGTGCAAAATAATATGAACGTATGCAACATCCTATAACAACTCTAGACGTTCATAGAACAAGGCACTTTCAGAAATTTTTCATTAAATACAGAGTGCTGAAAGGGTTACTATGGAGTAGGGTATATGATGATGCAACAGTTAATTAACACAATTGAAAATTTTGGGAAATAAAACAAATAGAAGGAGAGAAAGGAAATACCGACTAATGTTCATTTCGAAAGAGCCGGGCCTTGCAATCAGTGCTCTGTTTTTACGTACAAATACAGATTATTTTCTCTTTCACACCAAACTTCATCTCATGGCGTAATATAGACGCATCCAACCATGTAAACTAGCGAGCGCAGCTGCCCGTGTTTGAAACCCTAATCACCGGCGAGAAAAGCTAATGCAAATGTTAATAAGGATTTAAGGATTTAAAATACAAAGAAAAGGTCTGTTGATTCATTTCGAAAATTCATTTGAACATACGATACAGCTAGGAACTGAGAAAAACCTAATTCTAAAGAAAAATAAACAAAAATAAAAGAAAGATTCTATAACCTAATGCAAAAGTAGCTTTGCCCATCAAAGATCACGAAACGAATTTACAGTAATACCCCTACAACCATTAATATTTCCCAAAACC
Source organism: Stenogyne calaminthoides (assembly GCA_037126765.1). Taxonomy (NCBI): domain Eukaryota; kingdom Viridiplantae; phylum Streptophyta; class Magnoliopsida; order Lamiales; family Lamiaceae; genus Stenogyne; species Stenogyne calaminthoides. The sequence goes on from JBBCBC010000038.1 coordinate 7,380,798, forward strand.
CCCTCCGATCACTTTTTCCCCTTCTTCGCAGCCGCTTTCTTCGCCGGAGACTTGACGGTCTTTGGCTTAAAGCTCCTCGACGGAGCCTTCTTCACCGGCGCCGCCTTCTTAGCCACCGGGGCCTTCTTCACCACTGCTTTCTTCACCGGAGCTGTTACGGCCGCCTTCTTCCCTGGTGTGGTCCTCGTCGACGTCCTCGTTGCCTTCGACAGCGGCTTCTTCTCAATTTCCTGCGCTTTCCTCTTGGGTGCGGGCTTTGCTTTCGCCGGAGCAACAGCCTTCGGCTTCGCGGCTGGCTTAGCCTTGGGTTTCACTGCAACAGCCTTGGGTTTCACCGCAACAGCCTTGGTTTTCGGCTTGGCTTTGGTAACGGTGGCCTTCTTTTCCTTGGTGGCAGCGGCGGCCGTCTTCGGTTTCGCGGCGGCGGGGACTGACTTCTTCTTAGCCGGCTTGGGAGCGTGAGACGATGGCAACTTGTATGAGTTTTTTATTTTGGTTAATTTGCCATTGGAAACGAGCTTTCTCAATTGAACGAGCAATAGCTTCTTAAAATTTGGGGGAAGATGCTTCTGCTTATCTTCGATGAACTTAGTAATTGCGTACTGGCTCGATCCAGTCTTCTCCTTCAGCTCATCGATCGCACCCTTAATCATCTACACCAACAATAACAGCCACAAAAACTCAGATCCAATTCTCTGATTAAAAACCAGCAAAAACATTAAACGGAAAACAAATCAATGAATGAATACCTCGAAGTAAGGAGGGTGAGTGGCGGCGCTACGCTTCCTCGGAGCAGGAACTCTCTTCGCCTTCGATTTCTTCAGCGCTGCGGCCTTCTTCTCCGTCTGATCTTCTTCTTTCGCCGGCTCCTCCGCCGCGGTCGGCGGCTCAGCCACCACCTCGTTCACGACAACCAGTTCTTCAACGGCGGCCATTGAGATTTCACAACAAAAACAAGGATTCGAGATTTGAGGAATTGGAAATGCAGATCAACAATTGAATTGGATTGTTGCTTGTGAGTGAAACGGGTAACATGGGGGGAGTTAAATACTGAGCGTTATGAGGCGCGTTTCATGCACTCGAAAGCTGAGTGGTTGAATTAGAATGACGCGGATTAAAGAATGCGGATATATTTTAAACGTGAGCCGTTGGATGCATTTCAATCAACGGTTGCTTGCCACTGATGGAATATACATGGATTGAGATGTTTTATAAAGTTGGCTTGTTTGGGGATTTTTTGTGTGTTTTTACCTCCCATTCATCTTTGAATAACTTGAGTTATACTTCATGGATTGGGATGAAACAAGGTTCAGTTTGTAGAGAATTTCATGAGCTTTCTAACGAGTGTTTATGCAACTCGAGATGATTATCAATTTAAAAGGTATTGCAATTAGAATGTGAATTGGTTCGTATATGAGTTGTCATGGAACGTGTTGTGCATTTCGAGCATTATGTGAAAATGCTTGTAACAAATTGGAGATTTTATCATCGTGTATGATAGTATCTTAACATAGGAGTCTATCGAATCCATAATTATGTATATTTGACATTGTTTGACTAGGAGAATATCAATTTGAAATGGATTAAAGTTGAACACATGTGTAATTGTCAATGCTATTTAGGTTCTTCTTGTAAAATGCATATGTTATTATTGGATATATATCAAATCAATAATCTTGGAAGTTTGTCAATATTTGATTAGGGGAAAATAGATTTCCAAAAAATTGAAGATGGACTTGTTCAAATTTTGGTACTAAAGAGAGTGAGCAAATGTTGTGCAAATTCTTCCAACAATTTAGATCGATAGAGACTTATGTGTGACCATCTCACGGGATGAGTACGTTAAAGTGACACTCTATTCGATTAATATTATTAAGGTAAAAAATGAATTGGTTTAATTTAGACTTAATGTTGGTCAAATACGTATAGATTTGTATTGCGAAATAAAATTTGTGAGATAATCTAGCGTAAAAATACCCCTTCAAATTCTTATAAAACTTTTTTCGTTGTTGAACTATATATTTTGGTGATCAATCAACTACATGTTGTTGTCATCGTATATCAAATCATAAATACATTAATTTCTAATCTTTACGTCATTATTATTTATGAATGCATCTTATATAAATGCATAAAAAGTGATAATAAATCAATCACAACACGAATTTGAATCACAACCTAATTAAGGGTTAATTCTAAACAAATACACAATTTTTAGGTCAAATATCAATTTAATCACGACCTTTAAAATTATTGTATAAAAGTCGAACCTTTAATGTTGTTGCAAATTAATACACATTTTTTTCCTCCGGCCGTGAATATGTGATATGGCTCACCAGAACTATTTAAAGTACATGTGAGTTGCCACATCAGTCTACAATCGAGTAGGATGAAATGTCCAAATCATAAATATGAAAAATATAAAAAGGGCAATTTAAAAACAAAATAAACATAATCTAAAAAAAAAACATTTAAATCTAAATTTCAAAATTTTGGGGATTCTGAGATTTTTGTGCAAAACCAAATTTTGGGGACTCGCAGAACTCGATATTGGGGATGGGGGTTTGTGGTTTTGCGATTATGAGGGTTTTGGGTTTTGCATAATCGATCGACTTTTTGGTGAAGATGCGACGATGGAAGGATGAAGATGATGGTATGATAAAGATGAACGGTTTGATTTTTTATTTTTAATTTACATTTTAATTGTTTCATTTGTTTGTTTAGATTTTACTTCTTTTAATTTTTGTTTTGTGTTTTAATTTATTTCAAATGTTAATGATATACAGAGGATGTATAATATGATGTTGAATTTTTTTTTTAAAATTAATATGTTGTCATCCTAACCGGCAAGTATACACATGCTCAGGTGAGTCATGTCATCTCTTCCAGGTCGAAGAAAATAAAACGTGAATTGATTTACAACAATATCAAATATTAGGATTTAATACAATAATCTTGAAGGTCGTTATTAAATTGACATTTGACCTAAAGGTCGTGTATTTATTTGGAATTAACCCCCTAATTAAGTACTGAATATGAATTATCAATTATCATACTAATTTTAATATTAACAAATAAAACATGTGTTTATGATTATAAAAGTTTGAAAATAAGTGATTCTAAATTTTAAATACAAATAAACACGTTCTATGATTCTAAAAGTTTAAAAATAAGTGATTCTCCATCGAAGTAATGAAGATGAAAAATCAATTATCACATTAATTTCAATATTAACAAATAAAAGGCAACATGGAAAATCACTTTTTTTAAAGTTATTTGATACGTACTGTTTTTAAAATTATTCTTAATTAAAGCCAGTAGTAATTATAATATACGAATATGATCATATGCCCGCAGGTGGGCACAAACTTATATGTTCACCGCTTATGTGGCGCGCCACATATGCAAGGTCTCCACTATCGTTTAATTAGTTTCTTTAATTAATTAATTCTTCTCATTTATATATATTCCATACTTTATTCAATTTTATTAATTATATTAATTTTTTTACCCGACCTGGACTCAACCCGGCCCGAACCCGAACCCGACTCGAGTGGTTCATGGTTCACCCGGCCCAAATGGTTCATGGTTTAGGGTTTAGGTTTATATAATTAATGAGAAGATTGAATTAATTAAATAAATTAAATAAATAATAGTGGGACCTTGCATATGTGGCGCGCCACATAAGAAGTGAGCATATAAGTTTGTGCCCACCTCGGACATATGATCAAAACCGTTATAATATATACCCTTGTTTTACACATTTAATAAAATCAAAATCAACAAATAATTGCATTGTGAAATTAATACCGAGAGGTTTAGCACGCATATTTTGTCATCCAGCTGAGGATTTGTATAGAATTTCACGAGCTTACTTTGAAAAGAAGGTTTACACAAAGTGTGTGATACATTTTAAACAAAAAAGGAGTCATGTATATAATGATACTATTAAGCCATATCTATCTTTAAAATATGATTGAGATAGAATTGTATAAATCGATGGTCATATAATATGGTAAAAGAGACCCGTTAAACATATAAAACAGTTTTATACATCTTTTTGCCTTTAAAATAAAGATGAAATAAACACATGAATTAAGGGGGGACATGAATTTCTAAAACGTTTAGGTCATTTTGGTATTTTAGCTTTAATTTAAGAATAAAATCAAACCACAAATTCTTAAATAATTAGCACGCATCAATTAATTGTGCAAGGGTAATGTTTATTATTTTTTTTTTTTAAAGGAAGGGTCATTTTATGATTTGAAAAAAATGGTTCCTACGAGGCCCCATTTGGTACATGAAATTGATCAGGATAGACCCAAATTAGCATTTCAATCCCAAGTAATCGACTGTTTGATTTGTGGAACGAGGGCCCATATATGATATATTTTCAGTGCGGATACACTAAAAAAAGACGGGGTTTAACGACGGTTTTAGCAACGGTTTTAACCGTCGCTACACAGGGTAGCGACGGTTTTATAACCTTCGGGAAATCGAGGGTCGCTAAGATTTAGCGACGGCTTTTTATCGTTGCCAAATAGCGACGGTTTTGGCGACGGACATATGGGTCCGGACCCGGGTCAGAATAATCGTCGCTAAACCTTCGAAAATATAGCGACGGTTTAGCGACGATTGACTTCCGTCGCTATTAGCGACCGTTAGTTTTCGTCGCTATATCGTGAATTTTCGAAAAAAAATGGCTCACGGTGGTTCGAACCCGGGCGGGGCGTGGGCACCGAACCACCCGAACCACGGACCATGTCGAACCCAACCACCAAGCATCTCATATATAAGTCTCCAAGCCTCCCAATTAATTGAGGCAATTAATCGCTCCCATGGGGGACCGAATACGGGACCTTGGGTGCCGAGGATGATCAATTCCGCCCAAGACTTTCTTTCTTGCGTTTATTTAATGAAATTAATTCTATATGTCCTAAAAATTGTTTTTTTTAACAATTTTTTTTAAAATTCTTTATTTCAATTATCTTATTTATTAACTCAATCACATTTTTATATAATAATTTTTTTATATAAATTAAAATTAAATTATATTATATTAAATGTATATTTTTTACTTGTTTTTTTTTTTTTAAATTATATCTTTCTATTTAAACAAGTAAAACTTTTCATTCTAAACAAGTAATACTTCTCTATCTAAATAAGTAATACTTTTCTATTTAAACAAGTAATACTTTTCATCTAATCAAGTTATACTTTTCTATTTGAATAATTAATACTTTCTATTTAAACAAGTGATACTTTTCTGTTTAAACAAGTAATACTTTTCTATTTAAACAAGTAATACTTTTCTATTTAAACAAGTATTACTTTTCTATTTAAACAAGTAATATTTTTCATCTAATCAAGTTATACTTTTCTATCTAAACAAGTTATATATACCTTTCTATTTAAATAAGTAATACTTTTCTATTTAAACAAGTAATACTTTTCATCTAATCAAGTTAAACTTTTCTATCTAAACAAGTTATATATACTTTTATATTTAAACAAGTAATACTTTTCTATTTAAACAAGTAATACTTTTCATTTAATCAAGTTATACTTTTCTATCTAAACAAGTTATATATATTTTTCTATTTAAACAAGTAATATTTTTCATCTAATCAAGTTATACTTTTTTATCTAAACAAGTTATATATAATTTTCTATTTAAACAAGTAATACTTTTCTATTTAAACAAGTAATATTTTTCATCTAATGAAGTTATACTTTTCTATCTAAATAAGTTATATATACTTTTCTATTTAAATAAGTAATACTTTTCTATTTAAACAAGTAATACTTTTCTATTTAAACAAGTAATACTTTTCATCTAAATAAGTTATACTTTTCTATCTAAACAAGTTATATATACTTTTCTACGTAAACAAGTAATACTTTTCTATTTAAACAAGTTATACTTTTCTATCTAAACAAGTTATATATATTTTTCTATTTAAACAAGTAATACTTTTCATCTAAACAAGTTATACTTTTCTATCTAAACAAGTTATATATACTTTTCTATGTAAACAAGTAATACTTTTCTATTTAAACAAGTTATACTTTTCTATCTAAACAAGTTATATATACTTTTCTATCTAAACAAGTAATATTTTTCATCTAAACAAGTAATACTTTTCTATTTAAACAAGTTATATATACTTTTCTATGTAAACAAGTAATACTTTTCTATTTAAACAAGTAATATTTTTCTATCTAAACAAGTTATATATATATTTTTCTATCTAAACAAGTAATACTTTTCATCTAAACAAGTAATACTTTTCTATTTAAACAAGTTATATATACTTTTCTATGTAAACAAGTAATACTTTTCTATTTAAACAAGTAATATTTTCTATCTAAACAAGTTATATATATACTTTTCTATCTAAACAAGTAATACTTTTCTATTTAAACAAGTTATACATACTTTTCTATGTAAACGAGTAATACTTTAATCTAAAAAAAATGACAAATATAACATACATAAATAAACATTATACATAAACAATATAACAAAAATATAAATGATATAAACATTATACATACATAAACAAGAAAAAAAACAGAGTTTCATAAACAAAAATTTAAACGATAAAAAAGTGTCGCCTCATGAATAATAATAAAAAAAAATAGAGTTTCATAAACGGCCCAAATAATAATCATCCCCATCATCCCCCAAATTAGCAGTAAAAAGAAAACCAGGATCGAAAGCGATTTCATCATCGCCACCGCCACCACCTCTCGCCATCATTATCTTCGAATCTCAAGAACGGCCGCCATCGCCATCGACATCGCTGCCACCACGACCGCTGCCACCACGACCAATGACCAGGCCACCTGAACCACCACCACAACCGCCACTGCCACCTGAACCATCATCCTCGAAATTAATGTTGTCGAGGAAAAAATCGCGAAGAAACCCATTTGAGCGGCCAGGCCGGATGTGTTCGCCGCCACTTCCATTCATTTTCTTTCTCGAGCTCTCTTCACCGCCTCTAACTGCTCATTGGTCGTCTGCTGTCATGCGGTCAAGAACAAAGATCCGAGACGAGAGGGGTTGTGTCTCCACGATCGTGGCCAGACAACCTACCGTGAGCAAGACCTACCGCCTATTGATGCCGACTCCTCCACATAGATCCGATTCAAATTAATTTGAGGAGTTGGTGGATTTGAACTCGACGGTTCACCCACTGGTCCTGGCCGGGCAACCGACCCTATCTCGCACTTTCTTCAGTAAATATTAAATATTATAATTAAGATCAGGTGTAATAATTACGAAATACAACATTAATTACTTACGTGCACGTGGGTGGTGTGGTTGTAGGTGGAGGCCCTCGTCTCCTCTTCGTAGGGGTGGTCGAGTGCCAACGTCTCAAGAGCTTTTAGAGGGCGTCCGAGTCGTAGTTCCTGTTAACAAATAAAAATATTAATATTAATTATGAACTTATTGTACAATTAAATAAATTATATTACTTACTTCCGTCATGCGGTGCTCCTGAATCGAACGAGATCCGGTCTTGTGCACAGTGACACCCCCATCCCCTCCTTGTTGGCTCATGCAATTTTGGCAATTTTTTTGGCACATCTCCTGGTATGCGGGATTGCTCAAAACCCCCACAATCGACTCCCAAACGCCTGGTTCCATATCATCCGTCATATCCAACCCTTCATCCCTTCACCCGGCATGCCACCTGTAAAGCAAGTCCTTGTACCGGGCTTGGGCAAGCTTACAGAGGGACTTGTAGAAATCGGACCGGTGTCATACCATCCCCCCACTTCGTTTGTTTTTGCATTTCATTAACACAAACTTTATTAAATTTATATATAACAATATATATATATATATTAAATTAAAATAAGTAATCAATTATTGTACGTACCCTAAACTCATCGAAGTAGAGTTGACGTTGTTCTTCAGACACACAATTTCCAACTGTGGGCCCCCATTGCAATTCCAACTCGCAAGATGGAGTTGGTGGCTATAGTGGAAGCCTCATGACCGGGTATGATGCTGAAACTGTTGGGAAAATAGGGGTGACCAGATCTATTCGAGGTGTATTTAAATATATATTTAAATTAATTAATTAATTACTAACATGAATTAATCATAAATCAATTCAACATAATAATTAATAAGCAAATAAACAACATGCGTACACATAATCCACGTAAATCCTAAGCATGTGGAATCTAGGAGTTACGAGATTACATACCTCTTGTAGAGACAACCATTGAGACGATGGATCAACCCAAAGTGTCTTCTCAAATATGTCCCAAGTCCACGAACGTAATCCGGTGGGAGGATTGTCAACGAACAATTTTAATTTAAAGGAGAAAATATAAAAATATTTGTCACCACCTTTGTGAATTTCTAATTTTTCCAACACACAGAATTGCATTGGGGATGGAAAATTCATCCCCTATTTATAGAGCAAGGAGGGGGACAAAAATTTGACCTAGTTGGGTCATTGGAAAATTTTCTTGTTTCTTCCCCAAGATACAATCTAGAATATATCCAATATATTCTATTTCCCAAAATATCTCCCAACAAAATCTTCTCATCCTTCTTGCCTAGCATTATTTTCGAAAATTTCAATGAAATAGGGAAGAAAAAATATCTTTGACTTTTCTTGAATTTATGGGATAAACTTGTATCTCAAGAATACTTATTCCATAAAAATCTTTCCAAGAAAATCAAGAAAATATTTTCTCTCCCCTACTCATAATTTTCGAAAATATCATGGAAAAATAGGCAATAATATTTTCTTTTCATTTTCATTAATTGGACTTTAATTTGGGTTATTTGAGGGGTCTTTAGGAGAATTAAGATTGGACCTCCAATGGGCTATGAAACTTTAATATTTAGCCAAAATATTATTCAAGCTCATTAATATTAATTTACTCCACTATAAAATTAATATTGAACTATCTATCTTAACCCATATTACGACTTCACAATAATATGGCTCCCGGTCATTATTTACCGCGTTTAAGATTATCTTAGTCCATTAATTAATTAAGTCATTTTGAGCGGACTTTATATTAATTAATATCTTTGTCCTTGGAGTAAAGACAACTCAACGTTATTATTCATCACAGGAAATAAATTTCCACTTGCAAGATTTGGTATGATAAAGATTTCGAGCCCACCAAGGGACAAATCAAGCAAAGCCGTACTTTACGCGCGATTCTCCATATTAAATCTTAGCAATCGTCATGTAATAAATAATATTGAACAAGATACAAGGTATCGAATCGCATTGATTCTCTTCCCATCATAAGTCAAAGCAATAGTTATTAATTTCACTCGATCCTATTTAAGGGACGAATATTAAGAAATAACGAACCACTAAGGTCTAATTCTTGTATATTCAAGAAGAATTTATCCTCATGTAGGTCCTATCGGTAGCATTATAATGCACTAGTGTAATCTCTTGGTCAAGACAAGTCAATCCGAGCCTTACACTTCAACCTTTCACGATGGATTGTTCATTTCCATCGGGTTGTGAATTTGTACTTAGTCACGAGGAACTGTTAATTGTTGGGGTTATACTGGAAAATATGTTTTTACTTTGTATAACCAAACTGAATTTCTGTCTTATTTACTGAAATAAATTATTTATCACTGATGCTTTAAATATCATTGAATGTTACATATATTTATTGCATAACTGTTCAATAAATAAGACGTGTTACATTGTAGTTAATTTAGTGATACCGGATCACGAAGATTAAATTAACGAGTTCCTTGTAAGCAAAAAGTACATCATTCACTTACCTAGATGGAAATGAACAATCCATCGTGAAAGGTTGAAGTGTAAGGCCGGGATTGGCTTGTCTTGACCAAGAGATTACACTAAGGCATGATCGATGATCGAATAGAACCCACAGGAGGACAAATTCTTCAAAGATCGAACTAGGAAGAATTAGACCTCAATGGTTCGTTATTTTTTAATCTTCGCCCCTTGAATAGGATCGCGTGTGGTTAGTAATTATTGCTTTGACTTATTACGGTGCAGAGAATCAACGAGATTCAATACTTTATATCTTGGGCAATATTATTGGTCACACGCGATTGCTAAGATTTAATACGGAAGAATCGTGGTGCAAGACGCTTTTGTTTGATTTGCCCTTGGGAGGTTCATAAGATTTATCATACCAAATCTTGCAAAGTGGAACTAGTTTCCCAGATGGATAATAATGTTGAACCGATTCTTAACCAAGGACAAATGATATTAATTAATGGAAAGCTATTTCAAGGTGGCTTGAATTAATTAATGAGCTAGATAATCTTAAACACGGGAAATAATAACCGGGAGCCATATTAACAGTAATATGGGTTAAGATGGATAGTGCAATATTAATTATGTAGTGGGATTAATTAATATTTATGGGCTTGAATAATATTGTGGCTCAATATTGATAATTCAAGATCCATTGGAAGATCCAATCTTAATTCTCCTAAAGGCCCCTCAAGTAGCCCAAACATAAAGTCCAATAACTGAAAAAGGTTTTTAAAAATAAAATAAATTTTGTTGCCTAATTTTTCTATTTTTCGAAAATAATAAATAAAAGAGGGAGAAAGATTTTCTTTGAATTTTGTTATGGAACGAGGATAAGTATTCTTGGAATACAAGATTATCTCATTAAATTCAAGAAATCTCCCACTTGGTTATTTGTTAAGGGATTTTCGAAAATTTTGATTAAATAAGGGAAGAAAATATTTTCTTGATTTTCTTGAAAATACATTATGGAAGATATGTATTCTTGGAATACAAGAATATCTCATAAATTCAAGAAGATCCAAATTTTGGATTCCTACTCCTTATTTTTCGAAAAATACCATAACAAGAGGAGTTGAGATTTTTGTGGAATATTTAATTATGGAGAAAAGAATATATGAGATATATTCAAGATTTCTTGGAGATCAAGAAAAAGATTTTCCCATCTTTATTTCCACCTAAAATTTCGACCAAACCCTCATTATAAATAGGGGATGAATGTTTCATCCCCAAGTGAACACGAAAATTGGTTTTTCGGAAAAATATCAGCGTCGATAAAATATCAAATATTTTGAAACGTCGACAGATTGTGTATTTTCGAAAAACCTCAATTGTGAGTGTGCAATTCCATGTGTTTGAAAAATTAGAAATCCACAAAGGTGGTGCAACATAATTTTATTTTTCCTTTTGTTAAATTGTTCGCGAGTTCCTTCCACCGGATTGTTGAACAAGGGCAAGGGAATACTTGAGAATGCTTTTTGGTGTGTTCGTGTGAAAGGGATCCATCTTCTCAACGGTTGTCACTCCGAGAGGTTAGTTCACATAAACCCGTAGCAATTCCGCATGCGTAGGATTTATGTGAACTGTTTATATGCATGATTTTTTGTTGAATTATTATTTGAATTAATATAGGATTAATTCATGCTAGTAATAATTGTTAGAATTAAATTTGTATTTAAATATTCATCCCGAATAGATCCGGACAATTAATTCCCCAACAACTGGTATCAGAGCCTCGGTTTTGGGCTCTGAGTTTTAAATTGTAATTTAATTCATTTTCATTAAATTTGAAATTGGATAGTAGAATTGTTAGATCTTTTTTGCAGGTATCCAATTGTCATGGTATTTGATGAATGTTCATATTTATGCATGCATATAAATTGTGATTTTTTTAATTCGATTCGTTCGAATTTGTTTTGCCTCGTGAGAAAATCCACGAGTAGATTAGGATTTGTTTGATTCGTTCAATGTAATAGACTAGTCTAGATCTAGGTTTATTTATTTTTTGTAAATAAATTGTAACCGAATCGGAAACGGAGGCGGAGACAAAGAATTAAAAGACGGATCCGTAAAGGGTGCAAAGCGGCTTAAATCACAGCTAGCGATGCCAAGGGAGCCTTGGCGCCCGGCAGAATGTGCGTTTTCTGAAGTGTAGAGGCGGGCGGCTGGCAGGCGGCGCCTGAGATCGAGGCTGGCTGACCTACGTCGCGGATCATTGGTAGGCCTTGTATTACGTCTTGCCTTGACCGGTTCTGAAAGCGTGAGGCGGCGTCTGCCCGGGTCTGCTGCGGCGGGATCCGGCATGGTAAGCGCTGATGGCGGGCGCTGCCGAAGATCTATCCCGGCCTTTGCTTGGCGGCGTCGCGCCCGAGCAGCAAAGTAGCGCCTGTTGTTGATGTCGACCGCAGTAGGGAGTCTGAAAGCGTCGCTTTCCAAACCCGTATTTGATCGATGGCATAACGACGAGGCATTTTTTTTAAGGCGGTCAAGTGGGAACTTTTTCGAGACTAAGCGATGAAGGCTATGAAGGCGATTTCTCGAGATCAAGACATGATGTAAAATTAACCGTGACAATTGGATTTATGTGCCCAATGTGCTTAATTTTTTGTTTTGATGTTTTGCATTTTTTTTTTGTGCTTATTTAAATTGTGTTTAAATTTGCGATGCATGAGAAAATGTTTTTGAAAAATCTCACTTTTTAAAAATTACTAAGTATGCTTAAACAATTAATTGACAATTTTATTCGGATAATAAAATTGAATTATTTTTTGACCTCCATGATTTATTTATTTGTGAATTCTTTTGGAGAAATTTCTACGGGGACGGTCAAAAGATAGCTTTCACATGAATAAATTCCAAATGGATGATTGTGGATTATTACTAGTGGTATTTATGACCTTCCCCAAGAGGCTCGTTCAAAGCAAAATAATAATTATGTATTTAATCATGGTTATTACTTAGGTATAAAATTGATATGCATATCTTCCCCAAGTCCCTGTCAATTTTATATTGGTCAAGTCAAGGAGCCAACTATTAATCTGAATATTAAAGGTTTGTAACTGTTTTTGTTTGTAACCAGCTTGAATGTGTTTAAATAATGACCCACCCCAAGTGGCTTATTTAAACTGTTTTTGAGATGTTGGGTGATTCATGTTCATATTTTTTTGAGATTTTAATATGATCGTGTGATCGAACCTTGTGATATATTTGTGCTTATGCATATAGTTATTTATTTGGTTCAAAGACGTCAGTAACCTTTTAATCCACTACTATTATACTTTAAAGTCAATAGAATAAGTATGGAAACTATATTGATTGGAAACGAAAAAATCATAATTGTCCTAATCGCACAAAAGCACAAGTGGATTCTTGACACACCAAAATCAGATGAGCCAACTGACGAGTCAAAAATGCGGGACTCGTCGGATCACCTTTCATGAGAGATGTCATCACTAAAATGGTGGAGGGTAAAACCCGTAAGGGATTACGCCCTCAAAATTGATGGTCCATCCGAACAAACTTGAGGTTCCGAGTGCAAATTATAATCTGGAGACTCGGATGAATTTGGTACTTCACTCGCGCCAAAAAGTTTTTTGAGCATTTTGGCCTCATTCACCGATTTGTTGCAAGCTTTGGTCTCGGCGCAGAGATGTTGATGGGGCACCAAACTCAAGCTTTGAATGGCAGTGGTCCATCTTCATCTTCTAGGCCAAGGGTAGGCAAGAAGAAGAAGAGAACCAAAAACCATAAGCAATAAAACTCAACTGTTGCCAAGGGCAATGGTAAGATGAGGAATGTTTGTGGTGTCAAGGAAAATCCAAAGAGGATGTGCTTCAACAGCGGTAAGGACAATGGAGGTTTGCCTGTTCCAACCCCAAAAGGTAGGAAAGAAAGGTAATTCTCACGCACTAGTTGTTGAAACTTGTTTAGCGGTGTATACTTCTCATTCGTGGGTAGTTGATACGGGATCCACTGATCATGTTTGCTTCACGGATTCAAGTGACCTAAGCAACTTAGTGGGAGTGAGATCCTCATCACACCGGGAGATGCTACGAGAGTGGCGGTGAAGCGATGGGAGAAGTGCACCCTGTCTTTTTGAAGACGAGTTTTAATTTTAAGAGATGTTCTTTGCGTCCTACTTTTTAGAAAGAATTTAATTTCGGTTTCTAAACTTTATATTGATGGATATTAGGTTACTTTTGATAAAGTTGTTACCATTTCTCTTTATGATAAATTTATATGTCATGGAACGTTGTTGAATAATCTCTATACAATTAATCGTGGCACACCACTCGCAAAATGCATCCTATAACACATCAACTGTTTTCGATAAAAGAAAATGTTCATCGACGTGAACGAGACACTTCTATGGCATCTTAGATTGGGACATATTAATCCAAAAAGGATTCAAAGGTTGGTAGAAGATGGTTCATTGGAGTCTCGGGTTGAACCAATCTCAACCCGCGAATCATGTTTGGAGGTAAAATGACCAAGAGGGCATTGGAGCCAAGGAATAGAGCCAAAGAAGTGTTAGAAATCGTTCACATAGACGTATGTGGTCCAATGTCAATCAAAGCAAGAGGAGGTTATGAGTATTTCATCGTTTTTTATTGATGATTACTCAAGGTAATGCGACTATATTTTCCTTATGAAGCATAAATCGAGACTTTTGACAAATTCAAAGAATTTAAGGCTCAAGCGAGAGAATCATGGGAAAAAACGTATCAAGTCTCTATGATCCGTCGTGGGGCGAAAGTACCTCGGCGATGATTTTTGAACTACTTTTCGATGAAGGATTGTATCCAAATTAATCGCACCGGAACCCTCAACAAAATGGGGTTGCAGAGCGAAGAAACAGAACTCTTTTAGAAATGGTTAGATCAATGACGAGTTATGTGGATCTACCCAAGTCGTTATGGGGTCATGCCTTAGAAACAACGGCTTACATTCTGAACTTGGTGCCATCCAAATCGGTTCCCAAAACTCCTAAAGAATTGTTGACCGGGCGCAAGCCTAGTTTGAGACACATGATAATTTGGGGGTGTCCGGCCTACGTGTTGGACAAGGAAACTGGAAAATTGGATCCTCAATCAGAATTAAGGTTGTTTATAGGATACCCCAAGGGAACAAAATGGTGTATGTTCTATGGTCCCGAAGATCAAAAGGTGGTAATAAGCACCCACTTTAGATTTTTGGAAGAAGACTATATGAACGAAATGAGACCCAGAAGTGAGATTACCTTAAATGAGTTAAGGGGGCTAACCTCAGTGCCAACTGTACAAGATGGCATACCAAACGACACACTTACACAATGGTAACCTCGTCGTAGTGGGAGGGTTGTGAGACAGCCCGAGAGATTCATGGGGATAGGAGAGTCCTCGGACTTGATTCCCGGACAACACGAATCAGACCCATGGATATATGATGAGACAATCCAAGACAAGGATGCGATTTCTTGGCAAACAACAATGAAAACCGAAATGGGTTCTATGGATCATAACAGAGTGTGGGAGCTAGTCGAACCACTTAATGGGGTCAAACCCATTGGTTGCAAGTGGGTATACAAGAGAAAAAGAGGACCAGACGGGAAGGTGGAAACCTTCAAGACAAGGCTTGTGGCGAAAGGTTATACTCAGAAAGAAGGGGATCGACTATGAGGAAACTTTTTTGCCTGTAGCAATGCTCAAGTCCATCCAAATTCTCTTGTCGATTGCTGCACATCTCGACTTTGAAATCTGGCAAATGGATGTCAAGACGGCTTTCCTTAACGGAAGTCTTGATGAAGAAATCTATATGCAACAACCCCAAGGCTTCATTGAAAAAGGCCAAGAACACCTAGTTTGTAAGCTCAAAAAGTCTATTTACGGACTCAAACAAGCATCCAGAGCTTGGAACCAATGTTTTGATCAAGTAATAAAGTCTTATGGGTTTGATCAAAATGAGTTCGAAAGTTGTGTGTACAAAAAGCGTGTCGGAACTGCATTGGTATTCTTAGTACTATACGTAGACGACATTCTGCTCATCGGGAATTATGTAAAGGTGTTATCAGATGTAAGGGCATGGCTTTCAAAACAGTTTGATATGAAGGACTTAGGGGATTTCGGACACATCCTTGGGATCAAGATCACTCGAGATCGCAAGAAAAAAATGATAGGATTATCGCAAGCTTCATATATAGACATTGTCTTGAAGCGATTCAGCATGGCAGGATTCCAAGAAAGGCTTCGTATCTTTCAGGCATGAAATCCATCTATCCAAGGAAATGTGCCCTAAGACACAGAGAGAGATAGATGACATGAAAGACATTCCTTATGCTTCGGCTGTCGGAAGCCTTACGTATGCAATGTTGTGCACGAGACCGGATATCTGCTTTGTCGTTGGCATGGTGGCGAGATATCAAAGTAATTCGGGAAAAGAGCATTGGACGGCAGTTAAAAACATTCTGAAGTATCTGAAAAGAACTCAGGATAGAATGTTAGTTTATCAGTCAGACAGTCTAATCTCCATCGGTTACACGGACTCGGATTTCCAATCAGACATAGATTCCAAGAAACTATCTGCCTCAGTTAGTGTGCTTTCATTTGGGAAGTGTAGTCATGAAATGGACGAGTGTGAAGCAGAAATGCATCACTGACTCAACCATGGAAACCGAGTAAGTAGCTTCTTGTGAAGCAGTGAAGGAACCAGTTTGGCTCTAGACCTTCTTAGTGGACTTGGATGGAGTTCCGAATTTGTCTAGCAATATTTGCTAGGGGCAGTTGCAAATTCAAGGGAACCAAGAGTCCACGAGTCAAACAAGAACACTGAAAGGAAGAAATCTTAGACGAGAAATCGTTAAGAGAGGAGATGAAGAGATGGCTAAAATCGCATTGGAGGATAACCTAGTTAATCCTTTCACAAAGTGTCTGCCTCTGGAAACATTCAAGAGACATGTGGGAGGAATGGTTGTCAAGTGCGTAGCCAATCTGCTTTGAGTATAAGTGAGAGATATTATTAGGTTCGTGTAGGTGACATTAGATGTCACGTATTAGGAACTACACGAGATATGTTGTAGTATACTTAAAAGCGGAGTTTGAGTATAAGTGGGAGATTGTTGGGGTTATACTGAAAAGTATGCTTTTACTTTGTATAACCAAACTGAATTTCTGTCTTATTTACTGAAATAAATTATTTATCATTGATGCTTTAAATATCATTGAATGTTACATATATTTACTGCATAACTGTTCAATAAATAGTACGTGTTACATTGTAGTTAATTTAGTGATACCAGATCACAGAAGATTAAATTAACAGTTCCTTGTAACCAAAAGTACACCATTCACAACCTAGATGGAAATGAACAATCCATCGTGAAAGGTTGAAGTGTAAGGCTCAGATTGGCTTGTCTTGACCAAGAGATTACACTAGTGCATGACTGATGCACTGAATAGGACCTACAGGAGGACAAATTCTTCAGCACTGAACTAGGAAGAATTAGACCTCAGTGGTTCGTTATTTCTTAATCTTCGTCCCTTGAATAGGATCGCGTGTGGTTAGTAATTATTGTTTTGACTTATTACGGGTAGAGAATCAACGAGATTCAATACTTTATATCTTGGGCAATATTATTGGTCACACGCGATTGCTAAGATTTAATAAGAAAGAATCGTGTGCAGAACGCTTTGTTCGACGGCCCTTGGGAGGTTCATAAGATTTATCATACCAAATCTTGCAAGTGGAACTAGTTTTCGGTATGGATAATAATGTTGAATTGTTCTTAACCAAGGATAAAAGATATTAATTAATGGAAAGCTATTTCAATTGGCTTGAATTAATTAATGGGCTAGATAATCTTAAACACGGAAATAATAACCGGAGTCATATTAATGATAATATGGGTTAAGATGGATAGTGCAATATTAATTATGTAGTGGGATTAATTAATATTTATGGGCTTGAATAATATTGTGGCTCAATATTGATAATTCAAGATCCATTGGAAGATCCAATCTTAATTCTCCTAAAGGCCCCTCAAGTAGCCCAAACATAAAGTCCAATAACTGAAAAAGGTGTTTAAAAATAAAATAAATTTTGTTGCCTAATTTTTCTATTTTTCGAAAATAATAAATAAAAGAGGGAGAAAGATTTTCTTTGAATTTTGTTATGGAATGAGGATAAGTATTCTTGGAATACAAGATTATCTCATTAAATTCAAGAAATCTCCCACTTGGTTATTTGTTAAGGGATTTTCGAAAATTTTGATTAAATAGGGGAAATGAAAGATTTTCTTGATTTTCTTGAAAATACATTATGGAAGATATGTATTCTTGGAATACAAGAATATCTCATAAATTCAAGAAGATCCAAATCTTGGATTCCTACTCCTTATTTTTCGAAAAATACCATAACAAGAGGAGTTGGGATTTTTGTGGAATATTTAATTATGGAGAAAAAAATATATGTGATATATTCAAGATTTCTTGGAGATCAAGAAAAAGATTTTCCCATCTTTATTTCCACCTAAAATTTCGACCAACCCCTCATTATAAATAGGGGATGGATGTTTCATCCCCAAGTGACACGAAAATTGGTTTTTCAGAAAAATATCAGTGTCGATAAAATATCAAATATTTTGAAACGTCGACAGATTGTGTATTTTCGAAAAACCTCAATTGTGAGTGTGCAATTCCATGTGTTGGAAAAATTAGAAATCCACAAAGGTGGTGCAACATAATTTTATTTTTCCTTTTGTTAAATTATTCATGAAGTTCCTTCCACCCGGATTGTTGAACAAGGCGAGGGAATACTTGAGAATGCTTTTTGGTGTGTTCGTGTGAACAGGATCCATCTTCTCAGCGGTTGTCACTGAGAGAGGTTAGTTCACATAAACCCGAAAGCAATTCGCATCGTAGGATTTATGTGAACTGTTTATATGCATGATTTGTTGTTGAATTATTATTTGAATTAATATAGGATTAATTCATGCTAATAATAATTGTTAGAATTAAATTTGTATTTAAATATTCATCCCGAATAGATCCGGGCAATTAATTCCCCAACATTAATTTGATTCTCTGTGATCTGGTATCACCAAATTAACTACAACGTAACGCGCACTGACTTATTGAACATGTATGCAGTAAATATATATAACATTCATTCATATTTAATGCAACATGTGATAAATAATTTATTTCAGTAAATAAATAAGAAATTAAGTTTGGTTATACAAAGTAAAAGCATACTTTTTAGTATAACCCCAACAGAAACATATTAAAAAAATTAATAAGTATAATTAACAATTAATTTTATAACTAAACAAATTAATAAGTAAGTAAAAATTATAACTTACTTTCCCTAACTCAGATCGATCGTCAATCGAGTAGTTTTAACGATGAATGATACGAGCCTCGAGCTCGACCTCTTTGGAGATGACCTGCCGGGGCGGTTGAAATGGATGGATTTCCGACGGATGTGTTCAGTTCACCGTCGGTGCCTAATGATCCTCTTCCTCCCGGGTGCTCGGAGGAATGGACCCGTCGGTTCGACCATTTCACGCCACGACCTTTGTCACTGCCACGTCTATCTTGACTAGTACCCATCTGCATTATATAAAATAAATTCATTATATTTTTTAATAACAATTTAATTAACCAACCAACAAATTTCGACAGAGTCTCGACTGTATTATATATACTCATCTTCTAGTCAACCAACAAATTTCAATTCTAATTAATTCCTAGCACATCGACTAACAATCTAACCAATCAAATAATTTGACATAAATTAATTAATTTAAATAATTAATTAAAATCACGCCTAAATTTCGACAGAATTTTGACTATATTATTATAAATTCATCCTAGTCAACCATCAATCTAACAATTCTAACCAAACTAACACACACACACACACACATATATATATATATATATATATATATATATCACATAATTATAAAATAATTCTAACCATCTTAGTCAACCATCAATCTAACAATTCTAACAATTCTATCACACACACACATATATATATGTATATATATACATATATATATCCCATAACTATAAAATATCCTAAACAACCAAACTAATCTAACATGCATATATGTAATTGAAATGAATATACGTAATTGACTAATTAAACTAAAATGCATATAATTAATTAATATTAATCTAATAATTTCGAATTATATATATATAAACACATGTACGTATATAAAACGAGAAAATAAAACGGTTAAAAATTAGAAAAAATACCGTCAAACGGAAGAACACGACGGTACGAAGTTTTCCACGTGCACCGAATGCTCAGGACGGCGGTGGACGTACTATTTGCGGAAAAACCGCGTCAGAATGCTGAACTCGCAGGTTATATAATTAGAATTTAGCGACGGGTACTTAATTTCCGTCGCTATGTTAAAAAAACCGTCGCTAAACTCGGCCTGGGCGGTGGTCCAAGTGCCGAGATGCTTCGTGCTCCGGGTCTGACTTTAACGACAGATATAACAGTCGCTAAACGACTCGATTTGACCCGGTTTGAATATTCTGTCGCTAAACCGCCGCTATTCTGTCGCTAGTAGCGGCGGTTACCAAAACCGTCGCTAAATACAATGACTTTGACCGTTTGACTTAATCCGCCGCTACTAGCTTAGCTTTTGTTTTGAGCCGTCACTAATATCCATCTTTACAACCCGCTTTTTTTGTAGTGATAAAAAAATATATTTAATCCCTATATATGAAGGGATATACATATCACATGTGGAAGGTGGGATTGACCGGGATTAACATTTTATATTTTAATAATTCAATACAAGATTAAGAGTTACAATCCTACAATGCAAACATATATCTTGATTCAAACAATTCAATCTTACACCATCCTACTCAATTATATCATAACCTACTCAATTATATCATAACTTGATTAAGTTCTATGAAACAACGGGACCTAAGGGTATAAATACTCGGAGTTTTGGACGGGATAACTTTTTGGACCAAACTAGGACTTTTAAATTCAACCCCAATTAATTCGATTTTTCAAAAAATGAGGCTAGAAACAGGTACTCTAACATTTGTTTTCATTTTATTTCTTGCAAGATGATAGTCTTCTTGTTCCAAAAAAAAAGAAAAAAAAAGAAAAGAAAAATAAAATGATAGTCTTCTTGAATTAACGTGACCTTAGATAGCCCATTAAGTTGACCGGCCACCTCTAGCCTTTGCCGCTATATAAGAATATGTGAGAAAAGGAATTAAGGATAAGCCATCATTCCTTTCTTATCTCAATTTTCCGCCACTTGAGAAGAAAAGGGAAACAAAACAATTCATACATCCTTATCATATTCACTTAATTTTTGCATAAATATTTATTCATCATAAACAAGTCTTAATGATAAGAAAAAGAAAGCATTGAGAATTATAAAAATGAATTAATTTCACACCTTCTTATAAATTCAAATTTTTAGATGAAATAATATATTTTTTTTATGATATTAGAGCCTCTGGCTCACGCCCACGTCCCGAGTTTAAACTTTAGTTGACCGTTCAAAAGAGAACTCAGATTCAAACTTTTAGATGAGATGATATTCTTTTTTAAAGGATCCCTCACTCTAAGATACAATATGGAGTGACTCATTACTCTAAGGTACAAAACTTTTTTGTTGTTGCACATACGTAGTC
Organism: Stenogyne calaminthoides; assembly: GCA_037126765.1. Lineage (NCBI taxonomy): Eukaryota > Viridiplantae > Streptophyta > Magnoliopsida > Lamiales > Lamiaceae > Stenogyne > Stenogyne calaminthoides. The sequence continues at coordinate 7,402,252 of JBBCBC010000038.1, forward strand.
GCATTTTCGACTATGTACGTGTAATAAATTTGTACCTTAGAATAATAGTAGAATTTTTTTTCTACTGGGATGGGATGGGCCATCCGCCATCGAGGCTCGTCGGCAATCAGTTACCACCATCGTTGTTGCCACAACTATGGGTTAAAGTTTAGCATTGAAAACACTTATTGAATGGGTTTTTGATGTTGAATGCTCATATAATACATTATTATGCACTAATGTATGATATATTGCTTGAAAAAATTGGGTTATTACGAAAATTATGGGTTTTTTACGCGTTTTTGCACATCCCATCTTCTATCTAAATATATATTCATCTTTATCATACACATACACTCATAAAACTTCATATCACTACTCATTCTCTCTCATATTTTTCTTATGCCATATTTTTCTTCCCCTTACTTTTCTTTCACATAATCATTACTCCACTAACTAACAATAATAAAATAATATAACATTAGTTTTGATTTGACATAAATTAAGCTCCATCTATCCTATTTCTCTATCTCTAATCAAACACGTATATACTATTAACTGAATTACCCCCATCTACATTTTTCCATCTCCTACTCCATCCTATTCACCACCATCCATTTCCAAACAGAGCCTTACTTTTTATATATATATATATATATATATATATATATATATATTAAAAACATCAATTTTTCAAAAGGTTTAGTAAGAATTTGCTTGAAAATTCGAAAATCCAGAGCCGGACATATACGATATTAAAAAAAAATGCATGAAACCATTAATATGATCATATTCTCCTACCCAAAAATTTATTTACCCAAATTACAATTATATTCATAACAAAGTCATAAATAAACAACAAACATCTAAAAAAAAAACACTCTTGTGTGAGACAGTTTCATACATGAGACAGATCTAACACTTGCACCATATTGTGAAAAGCTGACCCGTATCATATTAGTATGGTAAATATCCTATTATGCCCTTAATGGGCTGAAAGAAGCCCAAGAGCACAACGCATAAACAAGACTGATCTGTAGCGCGAGATTTTCAATTTTCATGTCGATTTCAGTGTGATTTTCATGAGATAGAAAATCAAGGTAATTTTAATACGTTCTGAAGGTAATCATTTGAATCAATTTGATTTATATGGTATTTATGTGTTTGGATCAGTTCTTTGTGGTTGTGAATTAAAACGATGCAACATTCCCATGATTTTAATTTCTGGAATTAGATTTTATTTCCTTTTTAACGGGATATCGTTGTAAATTGGATTCGAATATGATTTTGTTGTTTCTAGTTAATCGCGATTTGCTCTAAATTGGATTCGAATATGAGCATTTATGGATTATTCATGATCATTTGTGTCTGTTTCATTCACCTCCATCTACTTTGTTGTTCATGCATTTGCTTCTAATTTTATATGATGCTTCTTGCTTATGAACATTACAAAGGCTTAGAGAATAATGTGACAAAGGAGAGAATGAGACAAGAAGAGGCCTCACTTTACCAAGAATGTCTATATATATCTTAAAGAAGGTGTCGGCGTTTTAAATAATATATATCAAGTTGGGTTGCGACTCTAGTTGGATTAAGAGCTGAAGAATTACTTGTGTTTATTACTCAACCTATTGTGATTATGGGCGGAACAACATGTTGCGGTCATGCATGATGGTTTTGAGGGTGCATAACATGGACATAGTTTTATTTCACAAGTATCATTTTTTGTTCAAGAAATATCAAATTTCCTATAAAATATAATTCGTACTCTAGGCATCAAAATCGATATTCTACAAATCAAAAGCAACTAGAAATAAAACAAGATTGAAAAATATAAAAGAGCGCACTATAATTTAAATACAAGAATAGTAAATTAAAATTTATTAATTTAATGTTAAATAACAACTAAGATTTTAATTTTTTTTTCAAGGGCTACTTTTTTGGTCAGAAGTATACATTTATAATTCAAGAGGATCACTTTCTGATGCGAAAGTATCACTTATTAATTCAGAACAATAACTAAAATTCATAAAAATAATATAACATAAGCATGATGTGTTAATTTAAAATAGATATTGAAACAATAATACAACATCACTCTATTATTTCAAAATACAGGGAGCACCGCTTTATTATTTGATAGCATCACTATTTCGTTGAAGTTGATCAAATATATGCCTCAAAATGTTGGAGTACATATTAATCTATTCCCATTATGTAGTTCCAAAATGCCAAAGGTATCAATTTATTAGTCGAGAGCATCACTTATACATTCAGAAGTACCACTATTTTTTTGAAAGCAAATGATATATAGGGGGTGTTTTCAAAAACTTATAAGTGATTATAGTCACCTAGAATTGTGTGCAAAAACAATTTGGAGTGTTTTATTTCTCTTTTAATAGCTTAAATAAACTCTCATAAGCTATACGTTATAAGCTTCAAAGAGGGTGATTTTAGCAGCTTATTAGTCTTTTTTTAAAACTTTTAACTTTTTTTAGAAACACTATCAACTTTTTTTTTTAATTTTCTTACAAACACTATCAACTTCTACTATTAATCACTAATTTTAATCACTTCTTTAAAACCATAAGTTTTTGCAAACACCCCCATAAAACTGATCAAGATATAACTCAAAAGTGGAGTACATGTTAGTTTAAAATTGTTACTGGAATAGTGTCACTACGTAGTTTCAACTTATTGGGAGTATCAATATATGGTCCAAGAGTATCATGTTTTGATTTGAGAGTATGATTTCGGAATTCAGAGAAGTACCACTTTTTTCTCGAAGGTGAAAACTACATAAAATTTAACAGAATATAACTCAAACGTGGTATATATGTTATTTTAAAAGAGATATTGGAATAGTGTCACTATATAGTTTCAATATACTGAGAGTATCAACTTCTGGTCCAAGAGTATTATGTTTTGATTCAAGAGTATCACTTCTGAATTCGGAAGTACCAGTACTTTCTTTAAGACGGATAACGCATGATGTCTGGACACTAACGATACTTGAAACACATTAAAATAGATATTGGAATAGTTTCATTTTGTAGTTACATAAACCTAGAGTATCGATTTATAGTTCGAGGGTATCACTTTTACCTTCATGTGCATGCCACTATTTCATGGAAGTGATACTTGAATATTAAAGAACAAACAATACTTGAACCTAATCTAAATAAAACTCAAGCATTTTAGAGTATATGTTAATTTGAAATAGACAGTGTCAAAGTTGCAATGTATCGAGGGTATATCAACTTTTGTATTTAAAGTATCATTTTATGGTTCAAGAATATCAATTAAATTTAGATGACATATAATAAGTGATTCTGAAATAAATCAAACTGATTATTATGTATCACTGTTAATTCAAAAATACTTGTAGGCATAAAGTGTACAATAATTAGCTCTCAAAACTATTTTCATATTACATTAAAATATCCACAAAGCTATAAAATGTTCAACACATCTTCTTTTTGTTGTGATCTGCTTAATAGCTCATTGCCTTAGATCAAGATTGGAAAACTAAATCCTGCAAGATGAAAAAGAAAATCTTGAGACACAAAACTTCCACTACAGGAATGAAATTCACCAAAAGGAAGAAATAAGCAGAAGCTATGCATCTTTTAGTGAACTAATTAAACATTCAGCTGCGATGGAAAAATTATTAATGAAATTCACCACACTATGAATTCTTGTGTACTTACCAGGAATTTTTCAAAAAATCAGATGACTCTCACTCTGCATAAAAGCCTCTGCTTTTGCTCAAGCTTGTCACTCTATAAATGAACAATTTTAATATAAAAATCAGTGAAGATAGAAAGAAAAAAAAAAAAAAAAAAAAACAACCACACTCGATGAAGTAAAATCGAAGTTTCTGGTGCACTACTGAAATTCCATAAGAAATGGCACGCCATGAATTGAGGATTAAGTACAAGAACAAAATTTGACTTAAATAGATGAAAAAAATCATGATGCCACACCACGACCATCCAAGCTAAAACATAGTGCAGACCTTTACGTTCCTTTTCAATATTTATGGATTACATATTAATTAGGGGGTCCTGTATTTCATTGGTATCTTTGCTACTTAAATTCTTGATATTAGTCATTCTACAAAATTAACTTTGAAACTCCAGTCAGACTAGCACCAATGAAGATGAAAAAATCAAGTCAGTAAATGAAATACAATTGTAATTTATCACATCGAATTGTAGCTCGAACAAATGTCCATATGCTGCGATGAGATGAATAAATATTAGAAACAATATGGCTTCACAAAGTTATTGATATCATGTATGTAAATATTACTCATTTCTTTCGTAAAGTTATTGATACCATGTTCTCCTTTCAATTGGTAATGGAAAAACCAATTCTTTTTGCACTCTTTATATTACATTATTGTGTCTTGTTGATGGAGTTTTTGCTCAGAAATTCAACCATGCTTCCTATCTTTTCATCCGCAAAAAATCTATTTTTCGCTCTCTTCACCCTTATAAAATCAAACTACAAAGTAAGTTGAGAAAATAGGCAAAAATGTCCATTTTGAACTTGCATCTCTCTTTTTTGCCTTAAGACCTTTTTCAACTTACAATTGTGCCTTTTTTTTTACTATTCTACTCTTCCTCCTTAATCTCTTCACATCCTTTAATCCCATCTCAATCCCACCACAATTTCCAACATTCAAACAAGACTTGGACCCAACCCAGCCCAACCTGACCCAACTCGACCCGGCACAAATCTGACCCGGCCCGACCCAACCCAGTCCGAAATAGTTCATGGTTCAGAGTTCGGGTTCATGATTCAGGTTTAGGGTTCAAGATCGTGTTTGGATGATATAGAATTAAATGATGTAATGAGATAAATATGAGATAGGGATGAGATTAATGAGGGGGGTAGAATGGTAAAAAAAATGACATATTTATGGGTGAAAAAAGTCAAAAAATAGAAAAGAGAAATACATATTGAAAAAATACAAAAAAGAGTTTGCCCCTAATAACTCAAAAGGGATAAAACTTATGCAATGCTAATTATGGTCCTACAGAATAAGATTTCATCAGCATATGTACTACGTAATTATTACTTACGTACAATCGGTGAAATTAATAGTTCATCATCAGAATATTGGAATTCATAATTTTTTGCAGAACTTGAAAAACCTTAACTTATTTTAAAATAAAAAAATAGGAGAAATATCTTAACCTAACAGAAAATCAACAATCACAATTGAACATGTGAATCAAATTTAAAAAGGCAAAAGGAAAATCCCCAAAAAGCAAGCAAGTAAACAAATCAATTAAACCATAAAAAAAAGAGAAAATTAAAACAAGGTTTCAATTTGGCCACAATATTACTAAAAGGTTCCAAGACTTTTTGCAATTAGTAAGGGTTCCAATTTATAGTGTTACATTCTTGCCCCCAATACATCATTCCCACATTTCTTCAACCCATTAACCGGCCCCAATTTCAAAATCACACTCCACCCCAACCACCAAATTTGTCCCTCTGCAAACCCTCCATCTAATCTATCTCTTCTCCCCATTCCCCATTTTTCAGCCGCACCCAACCCCCAAACCCAAAAAAAAAGCCCCTTCTTTCCCAACTCTCTCTCTTTCTGCAACATACCCCGCCGCCTCACTCTCTCCTAACCACCACCATCGTCAAACGCGAAATCCTGCGTGCCCCACAGCCGTCGCAGGCGAGAGAGGAGGAGCCAAAAACCGAAGAGAAGAAGGAAGAAGAAGAGTGTTGGATCTGTGCAGCGACGATTCCTAAAAATCGAAGGCTGAAGCCGATTTGTTCGGCGTTGCCGAAGATGAGTGGAGTGGTGGGGACACCGCACTATGTGGCAACGGGAGACGAAGGCGGCGTCGAAGATAGCCATGGATTTAACAGATCTGTACAGGGTTTTTTTTTTGTTTTTTATTTTTTATTTTTGAATTAAATTATTTTTGAATTTTTGGTTGTTTTTTAATTTTTTGAATTAAACAAAACTGAGGATTTTGGATTTTTGTTTGAAAATTGTTTTGTTTTTTGCTTAATTCAGTGTCGTGGTTGCTGCTAGTGTGCTGGAACGCTTGTGTTTTGTATTTGTATTTTTATTTTGTTAATTTTTGGTGTATGTATTTTCAATTTTTTTAATAGACGATGGGTGGTCATATTGAAGAAAATTGATTGGGCTTCGTTTTTTAGTTTCTTGATTGTTGGCTTGTTTGAAAATTTTGGGGACGCTGAAGATACAGATTTGATGATGGAGGAAGAAAAAGATGAATCAGCTAAATTTTTGGATTTTTTTTTTCAAAATTATAGGCATACGTGCGTGTCGAAAATGTGTCAATTTTTTTTATTTAGAAGATGATATGTAATTTTCTGTATTTAAATATTTGTAATTTTTTATATTATAATGCACTAGTGTAGGTCCTCATGTAGGTCCTATTCAACAAGATTATAATCGATTAACAGAATCTCTTGGCCAAAAAATCAATCCGAAATTCTTTACACTTCAACCTTTCATGATGGATTATTCATTTCATCCTGGGGTTGTCAGATTTATCTTAATGGCGAATCGTTAATTGTTGGGGTTATCTTTGGAAAATATGTTTTTCTTTTAGATAACCAAACCGAATTTCATCTTATTTCTTGAAATAAATTATTTATCATCGACGCTTTTAAATATCGTTGAACGTTATATATATTTATCAGATAACATTCAATAAATAAGACGTGTTACATTGTAGTTAATTTAGATGATCGGATCACGTAAGATTAAATTAACGGTTAAGAAGAAAAAGACATCATTCGCGACGCAGATGAAATGAAACAATCCATCGTGAAAGGTTGAAGTGTAAAGGCGCCGATTAGCATTTGTAAGAGATTACTGTTTAGGTATTTAGTGATGATTGAATAGAACCCCTGGGGAGGACAAATTCTTCAAAGATCGAACTAGGAAAATTAGGACCGCCGATGGTTCGTTATTTCTTAATCTTCGTCCTTGAATAGGATCGCGTGTGGTTAGTAATTATTCTTTGACTTATTACGGGTAGAGAATCAGCGAGATTCAATACTTTTATATCTTTAATATTATTGGTCACACGCGATCGCTAAGATTTATCTGAAGAATAATGTGCAAGAAGACTTTGTTTGATTTGCCCCTTGGGAGTTTCATAAGATTTATCATACCAAATCTTGCAAGTGGAACTAGTTTAAAGATGGATAATAATGTTGAACCGATTCTTTAACAAGGATAAAATGATATTAATTAATGGAAAGCTTATTTCAGCCATTGAATTAATTAATGAGCTAGATAATCTTAAACACGAAATAATAACAGGGAGCCATATTAACAAATAATATGGGTTAAGATGGATAATGCAATATTAATTATGTAGTGTGATTAATTAATATTTATGGGCTTGAATAATATTGTGGCTCAATATTGATAATTCAAGATCCATTGGAAGATCCAATCTTAATTCTCCTAAAGGCCCTCAAGAAAGCCCAAACATAAAGTTCAATAATCGAAAAAGGTTTTTAAAAATAAAATAAATTTTGTTCTTTTAATTTTTTCTATTTTTTAAAAAATAATAAATAAAAAAGGGAGAGAGATTTTTTTGAATTTTGTTATGAATCTAGGATAAGTATTCTTGGAATACAAGATTATCTCATTAAATTCAAGAAATCTAAAACTTGGTTATTTGTTAAGGGATTTTGAAAATTTTGATTAAATAAGGGAAGAAAATATTTTCTTGATTTTCTTGAAAATACATTATGGAAGATATGTATTCTTGGAATCTGAGAATATCTCATAAATTCAAGAAGATCCAAATTTTGGATTCCTACTCCTTATTTTTTAAAAAATACCATAACAAGAGGAGTTGAGATTTTTTGTGGAATATTTAATTATGGAGAAAAGAATATATGAGATATATTCAAGATTTCTTGGAGATCAAAAAAAGATTTTCCCATCTTTATTTCCACCTAAAAATTTCGACCAAACCCTCATTATAAATAGGGGATGAATGTTTCATCCCCAAGTGAATTAAAAAATTGGTTTTTTGGAAAAAAAATACGATAAAATATCAAATATTTTGAAACGTCGATGATTGTGTATTTTGAAAAAAACCTCAATTGTGAAAGTGTGCAATTCCATGTGTTTGAAAAATTAGAAATCCAAAAAGGTGGTGCAACATAATTTTATTTTTTCCTTTTGTTAAATTGTTCATGTAGTTCCTTCCAATCGGATTGTTGAACAAGAAGCGCGGAATACTTGAGAGCTTTTTTGGTGTGTTCGTGTGAAAGGATCCATCTTCTCAACGGTTGTCACTCAAGAGGTTAGTTCACATAAAACCCGTAGCAATTCGCACGCGTAGGATTTATGTGAACTGCTTATACGCATGATTTTTTGTTGAATTATTATTTGAATTAATATAGGATTAATTCACGCTAAGAATAATTGTTAGAATTAAATTTGTATTTAAATATTCATCCCGAATAGATCCAGGACAATTAATTCCCCAACAATCGTATCGAGCCTCGGTTTTTTGGGCTCGAGTTTTAAATTGTAATTTAATTCATTTTCATTAAATTTGAAATTGGATAGTAGAATTGTTAGATCTTTTTGCGGTATGATCCAATCGTGCCAGATTTGATGAATGTTCATATTTATGCATGCATATAAATTGTGATTTTTTAATTGATTCGTTCGAATTTGTTTTGCCTCGTGAGAAAATCCACGAAGTAGATTAGGATTTGTTTGATTAGATTCAATGTAATAGACTAGTCTAGATCTAGGTTTATTTATTTTTTGTAAATAAATTGTAAACTTAGGAATCCAAAACGGCGAATATGAGACAAAGAATTAAAAGACGGGATCCGGCAGGGTGCAACGGTTCGGCGCCACGCTTAAACGCGGAAAGGAGGGCACGGGACGCCTTAGTGCACATGTGGGGCGGGCGCTGGCCGAGCGCAGAAAGGGATCGAGATCAGCGAAAGCGACCTACGGCAAAGTGACCGGGATCAGTGGCAGTTATGTACGCTTGAGCGACTTGGCGAAAGGGGCGTGGCGATCTTGGTGCAGCGAGATTCGGCATGGGGACATACCGGTAAGCCGTGAGCGCTCGCCGAGATCTGCCGAAGGCCAAGTAGCGAATGGCGTGCGAACGCTAGCGGCAAGACGCGACGGGCGCCGACGACATTTAATGTGAGGGAGTACAGGCGTGCGCTCCGACCCATGGAAATGGTCGATGGCGTGGTTTGACGAGGCATTTTTTTTAAGACGGTCAAGTGGGAACTTTTCGAGATTTAACGATGAAGGCTATGAAGACGATTTTCGAGATCAAGACATACGTAAATTAACCGTGACAATTGGATTTATGTGCCCAATGTGCTTAATTTTTTGTTTTGATGTTTTGCATTTTTTTTTGTGCTTATTTAAATTGTGTTTAAATTTGCGTCGTATGAGAAAATGTTTTTGAAAAAATCTCTTTTTAAAAATTACTAAGTATGCTTAAACAATTAATTGACAATTTTATTCGGATAATAAAATTGAATTAATTTTGACCTCCATGATTTATTTATTTGTGAATTCTTTTGGAGAAATTCCCCACGGGGACGGTCAAAAGATAAATTTTCACATGAATAAATTCCAAATGGATGATTGTGGATTATTACTAGTGGCGACGATGACCCTTCCCAAGAGGCTCGTTCAAAAGCGAAATAATAATTATGTATTTAATCATGGTTATTATTTAGGTATAAAATTGATATGCATATACTTCCCCAAGTCCCCTTATCAATTTTATATTGGTCAGTGGGAGCCAACTATTAATCTGAATATTAAAGGTTTAATCTTGTTTTTGTTTGTAACTTCGCTTGAATGTGTTTAAATAATGACCCACCCCAGTGGCTTATTTAAACCATTTTGAGATGTCAGGTGATTCATGTTCATATTTTTTTTGAGATTTTAATATGATGCATGTGATCGAACCTTGTGATATATTTGTGCTTATGCATATAGTTATTTATTTCAGTCAAAGACGTCAGAACCTTTTAATCCACTACTATTATACTTAAAGTCAATAGAATAAGTATGGAAACTATATTGATTGGAAACGAAAAATCATAATTGTCCTAATCGCACAAAAGCACAAGTGGATTCTTGACACACCAAAATCGGGGATGAGCCAACCGACGAAAGTCGAAAAAAACGCGGACTCGTCACGATCACCTTTGCGAGAGATGTCATCACTAAAAATGGTGGAGGGTAAACCCGTAAGGGATTACGCCTCAAAATTGATGGTCCATCCGAACAAACTTGAGGTTCCGAAAAGCAGATTATAATCTGGAGACTCGGATGAATTTGGTATTTCACTCCGCCCAAAAAGTTTTTGAGCATTTTGGCCTCACAATGATTTGTTGCAAGCTTTTGGTCTCGGCAGAGATGTTGATGGGGCACCAAACTCAAGCTTTGAATGGCAGTGGTCCATCTTCATCTTCTGTGCCAAGGGTAGGCAAGAAAAGAAGAGAACCAAAAACCATAAGCAATAAAAAACTCAATCGTTGCAAGGGCAATGGTAAGATGAGGAATGTTTGTGGTGTCAAGGAAAATCCAAAGAGGAAGTGCCCAAACAAAATGTAAGGACAATGGAGGTTTCACTGCTCCAACCCCAAAAAGGGCCGGAAAGAAAGGTAATTCTCACGCACTAGTTGTTGAAACTTGTTTAGGGCGATACTTCTCATTCGTGGGTAGTTGATACGGGATCCATCGATCATGTTTGCTTCACCGGATTCAAGCCGAATCCCAAGAACTTAGTGGGAGTGAGATCCTCATCACATCGGGCGATGCTACGAGAGTGGCAAACCAAGCGATGGGAGAAGTGCACTGTCTTTTTGAAGACGAGTTTTAATTTTAAGAGATGTTCTTTATGTTCTCTACTTTTAGAAAAGAATTTAATTTTGGGTTTCTAAACTTTATATTGATGGATATTCGGTTACTTTTGATAAAGTTGTTACCATTTCTCTTTATGATAAATTTATATGTCATGGAACGTTGTTGAATAATCTCTATACAATTAACTGTGCACACCACTCGCAAAATGCATCCTATAACACATCAACTGTTTTCGATAAAAGAAAATGTTCATCAGAGGTGAACGAGACACTTCTATGGCATCTTAGATTGGGACATATTAATCCAAAAAGGATTCAAAGGTTGGTAGAAGATGGTTCATTGGAGTCTCTCGGGGTTGAACCAATCTCAACCTGCGAATCATGTTTGGAGGTAAAATGACCAAGAGGGCATTCGGAGCCAAGGGGAATAGAGCCAAAGAAGTGTTAGAAATCGTTCACATAGACGTATGTGGTCCAATGTCAATCAAAGCAAGAGGAGGTTATGAGTATTTCATCGTTTTTATTGATGATTACTCAAGGTACGACTATATTTTCCTTATGAAGCATAAATCTGAGACTTTTGACAAATTCAAAGAATTTAAGGCTCAAGCAGAGAATCATGGGGAAAAACGTATCAAGTCTCTATGATCCGATCGTGGAGGCGAGTACCTCAGCGATGATTTTTTGAACTACTTTTCAGATGAAGGGATTGTATCCCAAATTAATCGCATCTTTTAACCCTCAACAAAATGGGGTTGCAGAGCTTAAGAAATGTAACTCTTTTAGAAATGGTTAGATCAATGACGAGTTATGTGGATCTACCCAAGTCGTTATGGGGTCATGCCTTAGAAACAACGGCTTACATTCTGAACTTGGTGCCATCCAAATCAGTTCCCAAAACTCCTAAAGAATTGTTGACCGGGCGCAAGCCCAGTTTGAGACACATGATAATTTGGGGTGTCCGGCCTACGTGTTGGACAAGGAAACTGGAAAATTGGATCCTCAATCAGAATTAAGGTTGTTTATAGGATACCCCAAGGGAACAAAATGGTGTATGTTCTATGGTCCCGAAGATCAAAAGGTGGTAATAAGCACCCACTTTAGATTTTTGGAAGAAGACTATATGAACTAAATGAGACCCGTGGTGAGATTACCTTAAATGAGTTAGGGTTAACCTAACCTCGCCAATCAGATAAGATGGCATACCAAACGACACACTTACACAATGGTAACCTCGTCGTAGTGGGAGGGTTGTGAGACAGCCCGAGAGATTCATGGGGATAGGAGAGTCCTCGGACTTGATTCCCGGACAACACGAATCAGACCCATGGATATATGATGAGACAATCCAAGACAAGGATGCGATTTCTTGGCAAACAACAATGAAAACCGAAATGGGTTCTATGGATCATAACAGAGTGTGGGAGCTAGTCGAACCACTTAATGGGGTCAAACCCATTGGTTGCAAGTGGGTATACAAGAGAAAAAGAGGACCAGACGGGAAGGTGGAAACCTTCAAGACAAGGCTTGTGGTTAAAGGTTATACTCGAGAAAGAAGGATCGACTATGAGGAAACTTTTTTTCGCTCAGAAGTAATGCTCAAGTCCATCCAAATTCTCTTGTCGATTCGCTGACATCTCGACTTTGAAATCGGCAAATGGATGTCAAGACGGCTTTTCCTTAACTAAGTCTTGATGAAGAAATCTATATGCAACAACCCCAAGGCTTCATTGAAAAAGGCCAAGAACACCTAGTTTGTAAGCTCAAAAAGTCTATTTACGGACTCAAACAAGCATCCAGAGCTTGGAACCAATGTTTTGATCAAGTAATAAAGTCTTATGGGTTTGATCAAAATGAGTTCGAAAGTTGTGTGTACAAAAAAGCGTGGTCGGAATCGCATTGGTATTCTTAGTACTATCGTGAGCGACATTCTCGCTCATCGGGAATTATGTAAAGGTGTTATCAGATGTAAGGGCATGGCTTTCAAAACAGTTTGATATGAAGGACTTAGGGGATTTCGGACACATCCTTGGGATCAAGATCACTCGAGATCGCAAGAAAAAAATGATAGGATTATCGCAAGCTTCATATATAGACATTGTCTTGAAGCGATTCAGCATGCAGGATTCCAAGAAAGGCTTCGTATCTTTCAGGCATGAAATCCATCTATCCAAGGAAATGTGCCCTAAGACACAGAGAGAGATAGATGACATGAAAGGCATTCCTTATGCTTAATACCGTCGGAAGCCTTACGTATGCAATGTTGTGCACGAGACCGGATATCTGCTTTGTCGTTGGCATGGTGGCGAGATATCAAAGTAATCCGGGAAAAGAGCATTGGACGGCAGTTAAAAACATTCTGAAGTATCTGAAAAGAACTCAGGATAGAATGTTAGTTTATCAGTCCGATCCCTAATCTCCATCCGGTTACACGGACTCGGATTTCCAATCGCATATAGATTCCAAGAAACTATCTCGCTTTCAGTTAGTGTCTTTCATTTGGGAAGTGTAATCATGAAATGGACGAGTGTGAAGCGTAAAATGCATCACCGACTCAACCATGGAAACCGAGTAAGTAGCTTCAGAAGGAAGAAGGAACCAATTTGGCTCTAGACCTTCTTAGTGGACTTGGATGGAGTTCAATTTGTTCAAAGCAATATTTGCTTGGGATTCTTGCAAATTCAAGGGAACCAAGAGTCCACGAAGTCAAATAAGAACATCTTGAAGGAAGAAATCTTAGACGAGAAATCGTTAAGAGAGAGATGAAGAGATGGCTAAAATCGCATTGGAGGATAACCTAGTTAATCCTTTCACAAAGTGTCCGCCTCTTCCGAAACATTCAAGAGACATGTGGGAGGAATGGTTGTCGTCACGTGAAATAATGGGCTTTGAGTATATAAGTGAGAGATATTATTAGGTTCGTGTAGGTGACATTAGATGTCACGACAGAACTACACGAGATATGTTGTAGTATACTTAAAAGCGGAGTTTGAGTATAAGTGGGAGATTGTTGGGGTTATAATCGAAAAAGTATGCTTTTTACTTTGTATAACCAAACCGAATTTCATCTTATTTCTTTCAAATAAATTATTTATCATTGATGCTTTAAATATCATTGAATGTTACATATATTTCTTTGCATAACTGCTCAATAAATAGACGTGTTACATTGTAGTTAATTTAGTGATACCGGATCACGTAAGATTAAATTAACAGTTCCTTTTGTAAAAAAAGTACACCATTCACAACCTAGATGGAAATGAACAATCCATCGTGAAAGGTTGAAGTGTAAGGCTCGGGATTGGCTTGTCTTGACCAAGAGATTACACTAGTGCATGATCGATTTGAATAGGATTCCACAGGAGGACAAATTCTTCAAAGATCGAACTAGGAAGAATTAGACCTCGGTGGTTCGTTATTTTTAATCTTAAATCCCTTGAATAGGATCGCGTGTGGTTAGTAATTATTGTTTTGACTTATTACGGGTAGAGAATCAACGAGATTCAATACTTTATATCTTGGGCAATATTATTGGTCACACGCGATTGCTAAGATTTAATACTGAAGAATCGTGCAAGCACGCTTTGTTCGATTTGCCCTTGGGAGGTTCATAAGATTTATCATACCAAATCTTGCAAGTGGAACTAGTTTCCGGTATGGATAATAATGTTGAATTGTTCCTTAACCAAGGATAAAAGATATTAATTAATGGAAAGCTATTTCAGTGGCTTGAATTAATTAATGGGCTAGATAATCTTAAACACGGGAAATAATAACCGGGAGTCATATTAACAGTAATATGGGTTAAGATGGATAGTGCAATATTAATTATGTAGTGGGATTAATTAATATTTATGGGCTTGAATAATATTGTGGCTCAATATTGATAATTCAAGATCCATTGGAAGGTCCAATCTTAATTCTCCTAAAGGCCCCTCAAGTAGCCCAAACATAAAGTCCAATAACTGAAAAAGGTGTTTAAAAATAAAATAAATTTTGTTGCCTAATTTTTCTATTTTTTCGAAAATAATAAATAAAAGAGGGAGAAAGATTTTCTTTGAATTTTGTTATGGAATGAGGATAAGTATTCTTGGAATACAAGATTATCTCATTAAATTCAAGAAATCTCCCACTTGGTTATTTGTTAAGGGATTTTCGAAAATTTTGATTAAATAGGGGAAATGAAAGATTTTCTTGATTTTCTTGAAAATACATTATGGAAGATATGTATTCTTGGAATACAAGAATATCTCATAAATTCAAGAAGATCCAAATCTTGGATTCCTACTCCTTATTTTTTTAAAAAATACCATAACAAGAGGAGTTGGGATTTTTGTGGAATATTTAATTATGGAGAAAAAAATATATGTGATATATTCAAGATTTCTTGGAGATCAAGAAAAGATTTTTCCCATCTTTATTTCCACCCAAAATTTCGACCAACCCCTCATTATAAATAGGGGATGGATGTTTCATCCCAGTGAGATAAAATTGGTTTTTTCGAAAAATATCGATTGTCGATAAAATATCAAATATTTTGAAACGCGTCGATGATTGTGTATTTTCGAAAAACCTCAATTGTGAGTGTGCAATTCCATGTGTTGGAAAAATTAGAAATCCACAAAGGTGGTGCAACATAATTTTATTTTTCCTTTTGTTAAATTATTCGCGAGTTCCTTCCACCGGATTGTTGAACAAGGGCAAGGGAATACTTGAGAATGCTTTTTGGTGTGTTCGTGTGAACAGGATCCATCTTCTCAACGGTTGTCACTCTGAGAGGTTAGTTCACATAAACCCGTAGCAATTCCGCATGCGTAGGATTTATGTGAACTGTTTATATGCATGATTTGTTGTTGAATTATTATTTGAATTAATATAGGATTAATTCATGCTAATAATAATTGTTAGAATTAAATTTGTATTTAAATATTCATCCCGAATAGATCCGGGCAATTAATTCCCCAACATTAATTTGATTCTCTGTGATCTGGTATCACCAAATTAACTACAACGTAACGCGCACTGACTTATTGAACATGTATGCAGTAAATATATATAACATTCATTCATATTTAATGCAACATGTGATAAATAATTTATTTCAGTAAATAAATAAGAAATTAAGTTTGGTTATACAAAGTAAAAGCATACTTTTTTAGTATAACCCCAACAGTAAAACATATGGAAAAAAAAATTAATAAGTATAATTAACAATTAATTTTATAACTAAACAAATTAATAAGTAAGTAAAAATTATAACTTACTTTCCCTAACTCAGATCGATCGTCAATCGAGAAAGGGGGGTCGAGCCACGATGAAAAAAAAAAAAGCCCGAGCTCGACCGACCTTTGGAGATGAGTCGCCGGGGGGGTTGTTGCGAGTTTGGATCCGCCACGGATGTGTTCAGGTTCACCGTCGGTCTAATGATCCTCTTCCTCCTGGTGCTCAGAGGAATGGACCCGTCGCCCCGACCACCACCTCTGCCTCGACCATTGCCGCTGCCACGACCTTTGTCACTGCCACGTCTATCTTGACTAGTACCCATCTGCATTATATAAAATAAATTCATTATATTTTTTAATAACAATTTAATTAACCAACCAACAAATTTCGACAGAGTCTCGACTGTATTATATATACTCATCTTCTAGTCAACCAACAAATTTCAATTCTAATTAATTCCTAGCACATCGACTAACAATCTAACCAATCAAATAATTTGACATAAATTAATTAATTTAAATAATTAATTAAAATCACGCCTAAATTTCGACAGAATTTTGACTATATTATTATAAATTCATCCTAGTCAACCATCAATCTAACAATTCTAACCAAACTAACACACACACACACACACACATATATATATATATATATATATATATATATATCACATAATTATAAAATAATTCTAACCATCTTAGTCAACCATCAATCTAACAATTCTAACAATTCTATCACACACACACATATATATATGTATATATATACATATATATATCCCATAACTATAAAATATCCTAAACAACCAAACTAATCTAACATGCATATATGTAATTGAAATGAATACAACGAATTGACTAATTAAACTAAAATGCATATAATTAATTAATATTAATCTAATAATTTCGAATTATATATATATAAACACATGTACGTATATAAAACGAGAAAATAAAACGGTTAAAAATTAGAAAAAATACCGTCAAACGGAAGAACACGACGGTACGAAGTTTTCCACGTGCACCGAATGCTCGGGATCTGTGGACGATTATTTATGGAAAAACGCGTCGCACGTAACGTCGAACTCGCAGTTATATAATTAGAATTTAGCGACGGGTACTTAATTTCCGTCGCTATGTTAAAAAAAACTGCCGCTAAAACTCGCCGGGCGGTGGTCCTTGTCTTCGAGATGCTTCGGTTCGTCCGACTTTTAACGACAGATATAATAATCGCTAAACGTTTTCGATTTGACCCGGTTTGAATATTCTGTCGCTAAACCGCCGCTATTCTGTCGCTAGTAGCGGCGGTTACCAAAACCGTCGCTAAATACAATGACTTTGACCGTTTGACTTAATCCGTCTCTAAAACCGTCGCTACTAGCGACAGTTTTTGTAGCCGTCACTAATATCCATCTTTACAACCCGCTTTTTTTGTAGTGATAAAAAAATATATTTAATCCCTATATATGAAGGGATATACATATCACATGTGGAAGGTGGGATTGACCGGGATTAACATTTTATATTTTAATAATTCAATACAAGATTAAGAGTTACAATCCTACAATGCAAACATATATCTTGATTCAAACAATTCAATCTTACACCATCCTACTCAATTATATCATAACCTACTCAATTATATCATAACTTGATTAAGTTCTATGAAACAACGGGACCTAAGGGTATAAATACTCGGAGTTTTGGACGGGATAACTTTTTGGACCAAACTAGGACTTTTAAATTCAACCCCAATTAATTCGATTTTTCAAAAAATGAGGCTAGAAACAGGTACTCTAACATTTGTTTTCATTTTATTTCTTGCAAGATGATAGTCTTCTTGTTCCAAAAAAAAAAGAAAAAAAAAGAAAAGAAAAATAAAATGATAGTCTTCTTGAATTAACGTGACCTTAGATAGCCCATTAAGTTGACCGGCCACCTCTAGCCTTTGCCGCTATATAAGAATATGTGAGAAAAGGAATTAAGGATAAGCCATCATTCCTTTCTTATCTCAATTTTCCGCCACTTGAGAAGAAAAGGGTAACAAAACAATTCATACATCCTTATCATATTCACTTAATTTTTGCATAAATATTTATTCATCATAAACAAGTCTTAATGATAAGAAAAAGAAAGCATTGAGAACTATAAAAATGATTTAATTTAACACCTTCTTATAAATTCAAATTTTTAGATGAAATAATTTTATTTTTTTTATGATATTAGAGCCTCTGGCTCACGCCCACGTCCCGAGTTTAAACTTTAGTTGACAGTTCAAAAGAGAACTCAGATTCGAACTTTTAGATGAGATGATATTCTTTTTTAAAGGTTCACTCACTCTAAGATACAATATGGAGTGACTCATTACTCTAAGGTACAAAACTTTTTTGTTGTTGCACATACGTAGTCGCATTTTCGACTATGTACGTGTAATAAATTTGTACCTTAGAATAATAGTAGAATTTTTTTTCTACTGGGATGGGATGGGCCATCCGCCGCTGAGGCTCGTCGGCAACCGCCGCCCACCATCGTTGTTGCCACAACTATGGGTTAAAGTTTAGCATTGAAAACACTTATTGAATGGGTTTTTGATGTTGAATGCTCATATAATACATTATTATGCACTAATGTATGATATATTGCTTGAAAAAATTGGGTTATTACGAAAATTATGGGTTTTTTACGCGTTTTTGCACATCCCATCTTCTATCTAAATATATATTCATCTTTATCATACACATACACTCATAAAACTTCATATCACTACTCATTCTCTCTCATATTTTTCTTATACCATATTTTTCTTCCCCTTACTTTTCTTTCAAATAATCATTACTCCACTAACTAACAATAATAAAATAATATAACATCCGTTTTGATTTGACATAAATTAAGCTCCATCTATCCTATTTCTCTATCTCTAATCAAACACGTATATACTATTAACTGAATTACCCCCATCTACATTTTTCCATCTCCTACTCCATCCTATTCACCACCATCCATTTCCAAACAGAGCCTTACTTTATATATATATATATATATATATATATATATATATATATATATATTAAAAACATCAAATTTTCGAAAGGTTTAGTAAGAATTTGCTTGAAAATTCGAAAATCCAGAGCCGGACATATACGATATTAAAAAAAAATGCATGAAACCATTAATATGATCATATTCTCCTACCCAAAAATTTATTTACCCAAATTACAATTATATTCATAACAAAGTCATAAATAAACAACAAACATCTAAAAAAAAAAAAAACTCTTTGTGTGGAAAATTTTTTATACACGGCAGACGGATCTAACACTTGCACCATATTGTGAAAAGCTGACCCGTATCATATTAGTATGGTAAATATCCTATTATGCCCTTAATGGGCTGAAAGAAGCCCAAGAGCACAGCGCATAAACAAGACTGATCTGTAGCGCGAGATTTTCAATTTTCATGTCGATTTCAGTGTGATTTTCATGAGATAGAAAATCAAGGTAATTTTAATACGTTCTGAAGGTAATCATTTGAATCAATTTGATTTATATGGTATTTATGTGTTTGGATCAGTTCTTTGTGGTTGTGAATTAAAACATGATGCAACATTCCCATGATTTTAATTTCTGGAATTAGATTTTATTTCCTTTTTAACGTGATATCGTTGTAAATTGGATTCGAATATGATTTTGTTGTTTCTAGTTAATCGCGATCTGCTCTAAATTGGATTCGAATATGAGCATTTATGGATTATTCATGATCATTTGTGTCTGTTTCATTCACCTCCATCTACTTTGTTGTTCATGCATTTGCTTCTAATTTTATATGATGCTTCTTGCTTATACGATGATTTAGGTACATTACAAAGGCTTAGAGAATAATGTGACAAAGGAGAGAATGAGACAAGAAGAGGCCTCACTTTACCAAGAATGTCTATATATATCTTAAAGAAGGTGTCGGCGTTTTAAATAATATATATCAAGTTGGGTTGCGACTCTAGTTGGATTAAGAGCTGAAGAATTACTTGTGTTTATTACTCAACCTATTGTGATTATGGGCGGAACAACATGTTGCGGTCATGCATGATGGTTTTGAGGGTGCATAACATGGATATAGTTTTATTTCACAAGTATCATTTTTTGTTCAAGAAATATCAAATTTCCTATAAAATATAATTCGTACTCTAGGCATCAAAATCGATATTCTACAAATCAAAAGCAACTATAAATAAAACAAGATTGAAAAATATAAAAGAGCGCACTATAATTTAAATACAAGAATAGTAAATTAAAATTTATTACTTTAATGTTAAATAACAACTAAGATTTTAATTTTTTTTAATTCAAGACGATCGCGAAAGTATCACTTATTAATTCAGAACAATAACTAAAATTCATAAAAATAATATAACATAAGCATGATGTGTTAATTTAAAATAGATATTGAAACAATAATACAACATCACTCTATTATTTCAAAATACGGGGAGCACCGCTTTATTATTTGATAGCATCACTATTTCGTTGAAGTTGATCAAATATATGCCTCAAAATGTTGGAGTACATATTAATCTATTCCCATTATGTAGTTCCAAAATGCCAAAGGTATCAATTTATTAGTCGAGAGCATCACTTATACATTCAGAAGTACCACTATTTTTTTGAAGGCAAATGATATATAGGGGGTGTTTTCAAAAACTTATAAGTGATTATACTCACCTAGAATTGTGTGCAAAAGCAATTTGGAGTGTTTTATTTCTCTTTTAATAGCTTAAATAAACTCTCATAAGCTATAACGTTATAAGCTTCAAAGAGAGTGATTTTTACGAATTTTATTAGTTTTTTTTTAAAACTTTTAACTTTTTTAGAAACACTATCAACTTTTTTTTAATTTTCTTACAAACACTATCAACTTCTACTATTAATCACTAATTTTAATCACTTCTTTAAAACCATAAGTTTTTGCAAACACCCCCTAAAACTGATCAAGATATAACTCAAAAGTGGAGTACATGTTAGTTTAAAATTGTTACTGGAATAGTGTCACTACGTAGTTTCAACTTATTGGGAGTATCAATATATGGTCCAAGAGTATCATGTTTTGATTTGAGAGTATGATTTCGGAATTCAGAGAATTACCACTTTTTTCTCGAAGGTGAAAACTACATAAAATTTAACAGAATATAACTCAAACGTGGTATATATGTTATTTTAAAAGAGATATTGGAATAGTGTCACTATATAGTTTCAATATACTGAGAGTATCAACTTCTGGTCCAAGAGTATTGTGTTTTGATTCAAGAGTATCACTTCTGAATTCGGAAGTACCAGTACTTTCTTTAAGACGGATAACGCATGATGTCTGGACACTAACGATACTTGAAACACATTAAAATAGATATTGGAATAGTTTCATTTTGTAGTTACATAAACCTAGAGTATCGGTTTATAGTTCGAGGGTATCACTTTTACCTTCATGTGCATGCCACTATTTCATGGAAGTGATACTTGAATATTAAAGAACAAACAATACTTGAACCTAATCTAAATAAAACTCAAGCATTTTAGAGTATATGTTAATTTGAAATAGACAGTGTCAAAGTTGCAATGTATCGAGGGTATATCAACTT
This sequence comes from Stenogyne calaminthoides, assembly GCA_037126765.1. Classification (NCBI taxonomy): domain Eukaryota; kingdom Viridiplantae; phylum Streptophyta; class Magnoliopsida; order Lamiales; family Lamiaceae; genus Stenogyne; species Stenogyne calaminthoides. Next base: position 7,423,975 of record JBBCBC010000038.1, read on the forward strand.
TTGTATTTAAAGTATCATTTTATGGTTCAAGAATATCAATTAAATTTAGATGACATATAATAAGTGATTCTGAAATAAATCAAACTGATTATTATGTATCACTGTTAATTCAAAAATACTTGTAGGCATAAAGTGTACAATAATTAGCTCTCAAAACTATTTTCATATTACATTAAAATATCCACAAAGCTATAAAATGTTCAACACATCTTCTTTTTGGTTGTGATCTGCTTAATAGCTCATTGCCTTAGATCAAGATTGGAAAACTAAATCCTGCAAGATGAAAAAGAAAATCTTGAGACACAAAACTTCCAGTACAGGAATGAAATTCACCAAAAGGAAGAAATAAGCAGAAGCTATGCATCTTTTAGTGAACTAATTAAACATTCAGCTGCGATGGAAAAATTATTAATGAAATTCACCACACTATGAATTCTTGTGTACTTACCAGGAATTTTTCAAAAAATCAGATGACTCTCACTCTGCATAAAAGCCTCTGCGTTTGTTCAAGCTTGTCACTCTATAAATGAACAATTTTAGTATGAAAATCAGTGAAGATAGAAAGAGAAAAAAAAAAAAAAAAACAACCACACTCGATGAAGTAAAATCGAAGTTTTTGGTGCACTACTGAAATTCCATAAGAAATGGCACACCATGAATTGAGGATTAAGTACAAGAACAAAATTTGACTTAAATAGATGAAAAAAATCATGATGCCACACCACGACCATCCAAGCTAAAACACCTATATAATGCATATTTAGCAAAGGAGTGCAAACCTTTACGTTTCGTTTCAATATTTATGGATTACATATTAATTAGGGGGTCCTGTATTTCATTGGTATCTTTGCTACTTAAATTCTTGATATTAGTCATTCTACAAAATTAACTTTGAAACTCCAGTCAGACTAGCACCAATGAAGATGAAAAAATCAAGTCAGTAAATGAAATACAATTGTAATTTATCACATCGAATTGTAGCTCGAACAAATGTCCATATGCTGCGATGAGATGAATAAATATTAGAAACAATATGGCTTCACAAAGTTATTGATATCATGTATGTAAATATTACTCATTTCTTTCGTAAAGTTATTGATACCATGTTCTCCTTTCAATTGGTAATGGAAAAACCAATTCTTTTTGCACTCTTTATATTACATTATTGTGTCTTGTTGATGGAGTTTTTGCTCAGAAATTCAACCATGCTTCCTATCTTTTCATCCGGAAAAAATCTATTTTTCGCTCTCTTCACCCTTATAAAATCAAACTACAAAGTAAGTTGAGAAAATAGGCAAAAATGTCCATTTTGAACTTGCATCTCTCTTTTTTTTCCTTAAGACTTTTTCAACTTACAATTGTGCATTTTTTTACTATTCTACCCTTCCTCCTTAATCTCTTCACATCCTTTAATCCCATCTCAATCCCACCACAATTTCCAACATTCAAACAAGACTTGGACCCATTATAGGCATATGTGCACTATTTCGTGCATATGTGCATGTAAAAAATGTGTCGATTTTTTTATTTAGAAGATGATATGTAATTTTTTGTATTTAAATATTTAAATTTTTGTAATTTTTTACATTATAAGCAATTTTTAAAGTGTAATGGAATATAGTTCTTTATTATAATATGCAAAATATAGTGAATAAGATATTGTAAAAATTCAAACTCTCTAAATTAAAAAAATCTCCTATAATAAATGAAAAAAATTCAAACACTTTATATTGAAATATTAAAAATGACCTATAGAAAATGGAAGAAGAAAAGTGAAGTTTGGCTGGGACTAGGTGCATTGGTAGGAGGGAAAGCTGAAAATGGCTCATTAAGGTATTAAAGTAATTAAGACCACCATTTGGAACTTCTTAGTAATATTCAAAATACTTGGAATCTATTTGCAATAAAATGGGCCAAATGGAATCAGAAAGTAACTCACTCAAAAAAAAATCTAAAAAGTATAAGAAAATCACCTAATGAACGAGCATATGAGCGTTTGATTGAAAATTACGATATTTGTGTGCCGACGCATGAAATTAGTGTAAAAAAACAAGGTTTCCTAAAAACGGAGAATCGCGGCAAACGAGAACACGTTAACAGCCTCCATAACCAGTGAACGACTGTAAAAAAAACCACGGGAGAAGGAAATTGAATACTGATGAACTTCTTGATGAAAATTAAAAAGGAAAACCTAACTTCAAATAGAGGAGGTCATATTGGGTATTTCAATTAATTCCGTGAACGGATTTTATCAGGACAATGGGTTATGGACCAAATAGATAGAAATGGGTCAAGTATGAGACCCGTCTCATATGAATTTTCGCCAAAAAAAAAAAAAAATCTAGTATTAAATTTAAAACATGAGTTTGTTCAAAAAGTTTAAATATTTGCAATGTCGACCACAAAAGGAGTAGATTATTGGAAAAAAAATTTAAATTCATTCAAAAGAAGATTTATTGTCGAAAGTGCTTTTTTTCCATCGTGTTTTTGTTTCCCTTCAAGCTTGACTTTCTGAATTAGGAGGAGTATGAGATCTCAAGAGAGGGGTAGGGAAAAAAGGGTAATTTTGACATTATATTGATGTATTAAAAAAAATAAAATTGGGAGGTTCATTTCCTAAAAAAGGGAGACGTAGCTTTTAATCTCGAGTGTAGCCCAATTTTATTTGACAAAGTCGAAACATTAAAAACACCCAAGTTATTAGCACCCCTTCTTTAGGAAATGCACCACTCTTTTAATTTTATTATTTTAATACATAAATAAAAATAAAATAAAATTAACCTTTTTCCTCTGTCATATAATCATATACACCCCTCAATAATGGAAAAGTCTCTAATGATAAACATAAAAATCAGTACATAAACACAATAATCAGTGCAACAACTTATCCTGCAAGAAAACATTTGTTTTTTATATGTGATTTTTTAATGAATGTGATTGTATTTTAGACAAATAAATCATTTAGGTAGGATAATATGATCACTTTTATGATTTCACACATTTATTTTTTCCGTCAAGTGTATTCAAAATTTTGGGAGTTTATTGATAATGTATTAATCTTAAGAGTGGTGCATTACCACAAATGGGAGATGATAATAACCTGGGCCCATTAAAAATTGTTACTGAGCCAACAGTTTCAGCCCATTACTGGAGATGCGCAGTAGAAAAATGCAAACATGTTTAGCCCGTGTCATCAATGTACAACGAGGGATACGAGCCCATTTGCAGTCCAAATATTCCAAGCCATCATATATACTAGGTTTAACCCATTAACAATTTTAAAAATTTGATTGGCTAAATGAATGTTGTTCCACTCCATGAATGGTTGTAAATAAATGAGCTTAATGAAAGGACTGATGCTAAATATAATTTGTAGTGACTAAAAGAGTTGAAAAAAGATTTAATACATTTATGAAAGGAATTAAGGATTAAAAAGCAAATTAAACAAAAATACTAAAATCCCTTTAAGAAGAATAAAACCGTCAAATCTGGAAATAGTTCCAGCTTTGTAATTACCTTAGAAATAATTGTTTTAATGTTTACAAATGATATTAGAATTTATCGTAAAAGGAATCACATAAGAAAAACACAAACCTTGGATCCGGGCGAACTCTTATAATAATATCTCGCATCATAACAAAAAATGGGAATCTAGAGTCCAAATGTGTAAAGATTGTCGAAAATCGACACTTGAAAACCTTAATAGTTTAACCAAGAACACTAACGCATAGCAAAAACACTAACTCAGTTAACCAAGAAAATAGAAAAGTTGTTTAATTTGCATTGGACGCCTACTTGTGAGAAAAGTTTCCATAAATTGAACTTTCGAATCGAGGTTTGCACTAATTAGACTGATTTTAACTTTTACGTATCATGTATTACGAAGTCCGACGACTCATTTCCAATACATAAATAAGTTTTATAAATCAGCAACAAGGTCGTCTCTCTACGAATATTTCCTAAGTTAACATGCAGAATATTTTCTAGACACAAATACCCATTTGTAAGTACGTACGCGATATCCATACGTGCATGTACATAACATTTGATTAAATGCAGCCTCAAACTCATTTATATGCAAACGTTAGCGCAAAAAATTACAAGATAATTTTTATTACAACAAAATGAAGTATCACAAAAACCTTTTTTTTTTTTTTAACAGCCAAAAAAAATTCATTAAGAAGAAATTAAATTGAGTACAAGTGGTGCTCTCGCCCTTATATTGTAAAAGTAAAATAAGGCGCCAACTCAACTCTTAGCAAAAAAATGAAGTTAAAGAAAGTTACTCCAATTACATCAAGGTGATGAACTAATTTCTATGATTATTGCGCCACATTTTTCGCCACTAGCCATGACCAAGTTCTTGCTTTTATCTCCTTCAATAATTTCCTCACTTCCGGATTTAAATCCTCAAAAATTTTTCTCATTTCTTGTTTTCCAAATAGACCAAATCGTAGCTATCCAAAGGGTTGGAGCAACGTTACCTTGTGTTCTTGGTTCGAACATATGATCACCGCGTTGCAGGAAGTTAACGAACGGATCGAATGAGTGACCAAGTTAACTCCTGCCCATTTGTAGATATTACTCCATAGTTCTAACGTGAACTTGCAGTTGAAGAATAGGTGGGGCATATCTTCATCCTTTTTCCCACATAAGGATCAAAGAGTGTCTCCATTAATGGGGATGATGGATCTCTTTGCAAGGTTGTCCTTTGTTGGTAATATTATCTTTAAGATCTTCCACATGATTGCCTGAACACATTTGGGTGCAAAGCTTGTCCAAATGGTCTTGAAAGCCGCTTTCTGTGTGGTGTCTATATCTTCATTGTTTGACTCGAATAGGTGTGAGTATGCTTCCTTAGTCGAAAAACATCCATTCTTTCCCGGATTCCAACACCAAACGCCCTCCTTTGACTTCAAAATTGTACTTGTTGATGCAAGATAAAAGATTATTTAGACTAGACTTTTCTCTCGCTCTCAAATTATGAATTCAACTTAAATTCCAAACCCAACCCTCACTCCCCCAATAACCCGCGTCACTGATTTTTGCTTCCTTTTTATCACTCAATGAGTCAATCTAAATAACCTACCAAAGCTCTCACAAAGGGTGTACAGAAATTGAACACAAAACTAGTACTTTTACCATTCCCCACCACTCTACTTAATTCCGATTTCATTCCCCCACCCAACTTAGCAAGACTACAAAGGGACCATGACGTGTAGACTAACATAGACTACAAATAAAAAGTACCATGAGTCACAATTTTAGCTTAATGTTGGGTTATCCAACCAACTCATACATATGAAAACTTATCCAACACCTCACCACCCAATTCTGAAATCTTCATAATCCTAGTTTTGCAAGCACGTAAAGATACTATCTTAATTTTACTAACCCGCACAAGGCAGTGTTCTAAAATAATAATAGATTGGAACTTCGATGTAAAGTAGAAAAAAAGATTAAAGATGCATTAAACTCTCATTTATTGTGCCGTCCCTTTTCTTTTTTGAAGGAAAATAAGATTTATTTATTATTTACCTAAGATTTATGGGGTGTTTGGTTTTACGGAATGAAAGTGATTCCCTTATCTCTAAATTTTCTTAGAATATATGATTAATTATGAATTATTCTACTTTTTACGTCAAGATTATTTAATTATTATTTGTTTATTAATTAATATATATTTTAATACAAAATTAGTATTACTAATTCATGTTATATTAGTTTATTATATCTTTTTTAAGATTTAATTAATATTTCTTAATATTTTTCAAATGTTTTTTAGTTTTCATTGATTTTTTTCAGATTACCTTTTCTTTGAATTGATTTTTTTTTAAAATTTATGGGATCAAAATTAGTAAAAAAATGATTAATTTTCTGAAGCAAAATTCACGACACTGAAATTAACCCGATTTTCTCTTATCTTTCCCCTTTCAACGAGTCATATCCCAATATTTTTTCAATCAATTTATAATTTATTCCATTGCACGATTAAACTAATTAACATTTCAGTACGAAGAGAAACATCATACACATATGCCCTATCTAAACTAATTGCAACCTTAAGGGTTAATTCATCTTTTATTTCGAAATGAGGTCCATGAGATTATTTCACATAAATTTTATTGTTTATAATTTCATAAGGTTGTCAATAGAAGTTTTTTAAATTAATTTGTTAATTGTCACACACAGAAGCAGAAGAAGCAACATATTAATCAGTGTGTATTTATACAACAAGACTGCATTTTTATTTCACATACATAAATCATAATTGGGAAGCTGATACAAAATACCAATGAAAAATATAGAGAAAAATAATTTAATTTGATGCTCAACGGTGACTCCGTTAGGAAAATTAAATAAACAAATTAATTACACACTTTTTTACAAGTTCGGACTTTTAGATGAGATGAAGTTCTTTCATGATATCAAAGTCCGATTAACAAAGTTATTGTTCTACAAACACTCAAGTGATAAGTAAATAAACAAATTAATAAGTTCGGAGTTTTAGATAAGACATAATTCTTTCTATAAGTTCGGAGTTTTAGATGAGACATAATTCTTTCATGGTATTAGATGCCGATTAACAAAGTTATTGTGCTACAAAGTACAAACTCACAAGTGATAATTTTCTTAGCGATGAACACGAGTTTAGGCACTGCCGCGGAGTCTTGAATATATCTTCCCCTTTCCACCTAAAGTGTAAATTCAACTCTTCTATTTGATTTTCAACAGCAAAACGCACCCACAAATCAATATCACCGGCGAATGTACTCAATGTTGCAAGTGCTAAGTTAGGTATAAAATGGTAGATATTCTGCACAAGAAAATTAAAAAAAATATTTTAAAAAAACGATTAAAAATATGAAAAATAATACACAGTACATTAGGGCAAATAAACCAAATCAGCAGGTTAAAAAAGTATCACCTGACTGAATTTGAGGATCTAAATCAATAGATCTCCTTGTAACATTAGAATCCTTTTTTTCTTTCTCTTTGCCATACCTAAGACATCAAAAACATCAGTGACAAAATAAAATTGAGATTAAAAATTAAAAATAAAGTAAAAGTGGTAAAGACCAAATGAGATCTACCTTGAAGGAGGGAGGAATTTGGATGTTGAATTTTATTAGGGATGAGCGGCGCTCATGTTGTTGAGCCCTCTAGGTTTTCTTCCCCCTTTTATAGGGACTTAATGAACTTTCCAGAATTGTTCACATTGGCTAATTTTGATTAATTTGAGGCCTCTATATGTAAACCTGATTACCTATAGGGATGCATTTGCAAAATACATATGAAACCTAAGTCTCTTATGCGCAGTCAACTATCTACTAGGAGTCTAGGATGTTTATTTAAAAAAAATAAAAATAATAACATATATATATATACACACATTAAAAAAAAAAAAAATAGGCTAGGTCTTATATGCACCCGGGTGCACCGTGGACTCATAATGTATTTTAGAAGAGTGCAAATTGTTATGTTGAAAAATGCGACTTATTTACACAGAAAAGTGCAACTGTTAATATGGAAACATAGTTGCATGCTTCTGTTTGTAATAGTTGCACGTTTTTGTTTTGTATAATTGCACTATTTTAAAATGCACTATGAGTGCACGATGCACCCGGGTGCACATGAGACCCACTCAATAAAGAATTGATCATAAAATTTTCCAACATGGCTTCAATGAAAATATATAGGTAATTTGAGGAATGAATGTTATGATGTTTTTTGGTCTTGTTATATTCTTGAAAATACCAGTCTAACTGCTAATTTTGGGAATATATATTTCAAAGCAAAAGTATTTTAGTTGGAATTTTAAGTTTAGGCCAGGGAATAATATTTGAAGAAAAATGCATTGAACGTTTTCTGCTTGATCTATGGTGATTCCAAGGACTTCTTAATATATATTAAGTGTACAAGAATATTTTTGGAAATCTTTAATTTGGACGGAAGTTTGGTATAATATTAAAACGTGTTAAAACGGTTTTACATCTATTCGTTACACTTTGTGATAAGAAAATTATTTGAGGAATTCAAGAGCATGAAACTACTCCAAATCTGCCACAGATGGTTTTTTTTTTTAGATGGTTTATACACTGCATTATTTAGTTGTGGTTTAGATGACCCTAAAACCCCAATCACTAATTAGTTTGTACATTAAAAACGCGTAAAAAACATTTGGAGCAAGAAAACCCAAAAACGGAGCTCAACGAAAAGACTGATTCTAGACGTTTTAAAGTGATTAAAAGAGTTAAGAAAGGATTTAATACATTTATCGAAAGATTTACGGATTTAAAAGCGAATTGGAAACCCTAAAATCTGTTTATGAAGAATCACACTTCCAAATTTGGAAGTTCCAGCACTACAAAAAAAAAAACCTGATTTTACAAGGGTATTTAAAGAGGGATTGGAAACCCTCATTAATTAACGAGGGTTTTAAAGAGGGCGCTTTTACCGAGGGTGTAAAACCCTCTGCAATTTCCACGCGCCATTTACCGAGGGGAGAAGGCCCTCGCGAAATTCCACGCGCCATTTATTGAGGGCCTGAACCCCTCGTCATATTATTGACCGAAATTAACGAGGGTGAGATAGCCCTCGGTAAAGCTGGCAACTTTTTTACAAGGGTTCCTGCCCTCGTTAAATTCAAACACCAAATTATGATATGGAAAAATGTTTAAGGAAGTTATGTTCGCTTCATTTATTGCTCCTATAAGTTATGAAAAGGAAGAAAAAGCTTTGATGTTATGAAATGTTTCCGTTATTTATAAAAAAATCTGTTATCGGATGTGTTTACGGAATGGTTCACTTGTTCTTAGGGTACAAGTGTATTTATGAAACCTTTTACACGCATTCACGTTACTTTGCCACCTCTCAATTCACGGTACTGGCATTTGGACCTCGTTTTCTTGTGAAGTTTAAAGACTGAGGAAGCCTTACTTTGCTTTGACTCACGTCCCTATCCTGTTGTACGGACACGAAGACATTAGATGCTTATGGTTTTATTTCGTTTTACTTTGATTGTTGTTTTGTTTTACTTTGCATTTAATAGCACTTGTTTAAATCTTTGAATATGGTTTAGTGTAGTTGAGTAGTTTGGTATTTCTTTTTATTTGTTTATACATATTATCATCCATTGAATTCTCGACAAACCTAGACTGGTTTACATATGTATTTTAATGTCCGACGACTGATCTTCTATACATAAAAAAGATTTATAAATCACCAATATATATAAGGCCGGCTCTCTTCTAATTAATATTTCCTTAAAAAATCATGTATAATATTTATCAGACACAAATACACACATGTAAGTACAAATACGTAAATATACATGACATTTATTTTAATCAGAAAGAAGTGAAATTAAATTTACTAATTATAGACCCGATGGCTCATGCAAAAGCCGGCTGGATCGTATATTAGTAAATAATTGCTGGATCCAAAAGTTGCCGAACCAGCGATTAAAGGGCCTTCGCCGCACCATATCTGATCACGGCCCCATTTTTCTCGAAACCTCTTTTCAGGATTGGGGCCCTAAACCCTTTAAGTTCTTCAACTGCTGGTTTTCCCACCCTAATTTCAGCTCTTTTATCAAGACCAAATGGGAGAGTTATCAGATTTCGGGTAGGTCATCTTTTGTTCTAAAAGAGAAATTGAAGCTACTAAAGTGGGATTTGAAAGAATGGAACAGATCCGTGTTTGGGGTGTTGGATAAGTCGATCGAGGAAAAGACCCTCGAGATTGAATCCCTAGATAAGATCGACGATATATTTGGGTTGGATGAAGACGAAATCATACTTCGGAAAAAGTGTTCAGCGGAGTTACTAAGATTCATGCATGTGAAAGAAGGTGCCCTTTACCAAAAGGCGAAAAGCAATTGGATTTTGGAGGGAGATGCTAACTCTAAATTCTTCCATAACTGGATTAAAAAGAGATGCAAGTTGAATGAGATTGATGGCATGGTTATCAATAATGTGTGGACCGATTCTGTTGAGGCCGTCCGGTCTGGTGTTTCTCAGCATTTCAGGAAGCACTTCCGATCGAAGTTGTCGCCTGGTGTTATGCAGTGCTCCCTGCTCACTGGTTTCAGAAACATATTGAGGACGCGGAAAACACCTTTCTGGAGGCCCCCTTTACTGAAGATGAAATCAGGAACTCCATCTGGGCATGTGACTTCAACAAAAGCCCAGGTCCCGACGGTTTCTCGTTTGGGTTTCTTAAAGCAAATTGGGAGAACATGATGAAGGCGGAAATTCTGAATATGATGCAAGAATTCAACACGAATGGCAGATTTGTCCAGAGCATGAATCCGTCGTTCATCGTTCTGATTCCAAAAAAGGAGGGCAGCCAGTCTCTTGATGATTTTCGGCCCATCTCCCTTGTCGGGTGTCTCTACAAAATTATATCCAAGACCCTTGCGATCAGACTGAGCAAAGTATTAGAATCCTTTATTTCAGATTCTCAATCGGCTTTCCTTAGTGGGCGTCAAATCCTCGATGGAGTTGTTATCCTTAATGAAATAGTGGACGAGGCAAAGAAGAGGAAACTAAATAGAGTCTTTTTCAAAGTGGATTTCGAAAAGGCGTATGATTCAGTGGATTGACAATACTTGAATGACATGATGGTTGGTATGAAGTTCGGAGTTTGTTGGGTGGATACGGGAATGAATCACTACAGCTACAACCTCGGTTATGGTCAATGGGTGCCCGACTGAAGAATTTAAACTCGAGAGGGGGCTTCGCCAAGGAGACCCATTATCACCGTTCTTGTACCTTATTGCGGCTGAAGGCTTGAATATGTTGATCTCTAAAGCTGTGGAGGCTGGAATTTTAGAGGCAGTGCCGGTTGATAAAGATAGAGTTTCCGTTTCCCACTTGCAATACGCGGACGACACGATATTCATCTGTCCTGGTAAGCTACGATATGCATCGTCTATCAAATATCTTTTGAGAAATTTTGAGATTATTTCTGGCCTCAAAGTCAATTTCAAGAAATGTAGCATAGTGGGGATTAATGTCGGGCACAATCTGGTTAGAAGCATGGCTGAAATTTTGATGTGTGAAGTGTCGAAACTGCCTCTATCTTATTTGGGATTGTATGTTGGGGTTCATCACAAGAAATCAGACTCTTGGGCAAAGTTGGTGGATAGAATAAAGAGAAGATTGGCGAAGTGGAGTGATAAGAACATCTCGTTTGGGGGTCGCATTACTTTGATTCAAGCGGTGCTTTCTTCTGTTCCGATTTATTGCTTGTCCTTTTATCGTCTACCTAAAAAGACAATCAATGAAATCATTAGCCTGCAAAGAAACTTTCTATGGGGGGGATGTGAGCACAAAAGTAAAACTCATTGGGTGAGCTGGAAATCTATTTGCACTGATAAAGAAGGGGGGGGGGGTGGCGCTGGGTATTCGGGATTTGAATAAATTCAATATGATTCTTTTGGGAAAGTGGGTCTGGAGGTTCTTAAATGAACCTAATAGTTTATGGGTCAGAGTCATAAAGTTAAAATACGGGGGCTTTGGGGAGGGGTCAGGGGTGGTGTCGGGTAGAAATAGTAGGAGTGGGTTTCCGAGCATGTGGTCTGGATGGTGGGTCGACATTTGTAAGATTTATTGGGGGTTACAGGGGCGGGAATACATTCAGATTTTTCAAAAATCATTGGGAATGGGGAGGGGACTAATTTTTGGTATGATGTGTGGGCGGGGGAGTTTAGTCTCAAGACCAAGTTTAACAGACTATTTAGGTTGAGTGTGCAGAGGGAGTTGTTGGTGAGTGACTGTATTGGGGAAATGGTGGGTGGGTTTGGGATTTACATTGGAGTCGCGAGTTAAGAGGGAGAGAGTTATCTATGCTTAACGATTTGCTGGCTTGTATTAACAGGTTCCAACTCCTACGAGTCTTGAAGGACCATTGGAGCTGGATTTAAATCGAAATGGTCATGTAACTTTGCATCTTTATTGAAAAGGTCCCGTATATATCACATGTTTCAATTTAGTCCCGTATGTTTTCAATTTGTGCCGATTTAGTCCCAAATCGCCGGAGACCGGTCAAACTACCCAAAAACGACGTCGTTTTATGATAAATTCCAGACCGAAATTAGGGGCGCGTGTATCACACGCCCCTAAAACGATGTTGTTTTTGGGTAGTTTGACCGATTTCCGGCTATTTGGGACTAAATCGGCACAAATTGAAAACATACGGGACTAAATTGAAACATGTGATATATACGGGACCTTTTCAATAAATGTACAAAATTACGGGACCATTTCGATTTAAATCCCCTGGAAATATTCACCAAATGGGACTTACTGCATGAAAGTGGCATACTCAAGAGCTGATTCTTCTGGGAATCCGAGTGCTACTGGTGTCCAGCAGCAAGACAAAGCTTTCAAGAGTCTCTGGAGGAGCCATGCACCACGTCGGGTTCAAGCTATCATCTAGAAGATACTACATCAGAGACTACCAACCAAAATCAGCCTCCAAGCCAAGAATATCATCCCCAATAACGGTGATACGCTGTGTGTCTTTTGTGGTGTTGAAGATGAGGATATCTCACATCTCTTCTTCAACTGCCAATTCTTCATTGATCTTTGGATTGAGTATCATCGGTGGTTAAGGTTTCAGTTGTTCATTGCTCCTCTCCCGTGTCACATTTCGTTCGTCATCTCAAGATTTTAGGTCCGGGGAAACGCAAGAATATCGCAGCAACGTTTTGGATTGGCATGGTATGGACGATTTGGAATCATAGGAATGAGGCGATCTTCAACAACGGTCATCCGGTTATACATAAAGTCCTCGAGGAAGTTAAGAGGAGGATTTGGTCTTGGATTTCGTTAAATTCTCAAGTACACGGCTGTCATATGTAGGATGGTTAGCGGATCCCCTACTCTGTTGTGGTGCATTTTATCCCGTGAGGTAGGTGCCATGTTGATATTGATTATGGTTAGGTGAATTGTGTTACTGTCTTTTAGTTGGGAGATTTGATTTGATACTTGCATTGTAAGGGTTGAGTATCCCTTGTGCTCAAATCTTATATATACATGGTTTTTTTGATAAAAAAACAAAGATGTAACTTCAACTTCATTTATACGCGAACTTTGGGGCGCTCAACTACGCTCCATTTCTTACACTTCATTTTCTCTCATTTTATATCTCTTTTTTTTTTTTGCTTTTGAATTTCTTTTGCTTTGTTTGCTCTATTTGAATCTCTTTTGCTTTATTTGAGACAATTCTTAATTGATGCTTATAAGAGGAAATTAATCTCTTTAATTTGCATCTATCAGTTTTTTGTAACGATTTGTTTTTGTGGAACTGCATTCCTACATAATTGAGTCTCTTTAATTGTGTAACGATTTATTTGAATCGAATGATTCGAATGTTTTTTTTTTTTTGGTGTTAACGTTGTTTTGTTTTTTATGAAATTATATCTCATTGATTGCTCCTCAAATAACATGGATCTGGGATTATTCGTCTCTGATAACTATTCTAGTTATTGTTTACTTTTTGTCTCGAAAAACATTGATTTTGTGGAAACCCCCCTCTATAAAATTAAAGATTTTGCCAGACCTGTTATAGTTGAATCGAATGGTTTTTCTTTTGTACTTGTGGACAATTTAGCCAATTTTAATATTAATCTATTATTTTTGTACATATGCCATTTTTGGCAAATTCTTATGTGCATCACATGGTGCAATTTAATTTTAGGAGTTTTTTTTTTAATTTTTTTCAGTTTTAGGTTTTTTTTTTTTTTTTTTTTTTTCAATTTCAGTTTTCTTTTAACTTTAATTTCGGTTTTATGTTTTTTTTCTTTCTTCAACCCAGATCCAAACCCGGCCCGAGTGGTTCATGGTTCACTCGGCCCATATGGTTCATGGTTCATCCGGCTCGAATGGTTCATATATGATTTATGGTTCATTGTTTAGAGTTTAGAGTATATAGTTCAACCAAATTAAAATTGAATCCAATTGCAATTGATGCACAGGAGAGTAACTTGCCATTTTTTATGTTGTAGGTATGGCTAAAGAATCAAGAAATCCAATAAAAAAAGTTGCAAAAATCACCAGAATCCATATATCCACGCTTAAGAAATCAACAATGGAGAAAGATATTAGTTGACTCCGATAACAATGAAATGTTCAATTTGTCAGTTTACAATTACAGGGCCCTTTAACCAAAAGTTGGAATGGTATCTGGAAAATGTTCATTGAACAAATAGTCTTCACAACTCCATGAGCCTCAGCTTCTGGAGCATTAGACTCCTATATTGCCTCTTCTGCTTCAACAACAGTTTGAGTTGCAGCTGCTTCTTTGGGAGTCATCATGACTAAACTCACGCGGGCCAACATTTCTAAGCCATCAAATCCTAGCAAACCGCGAGCATTTGTTGCAAAATCCCCATCTCTTTTTCGGGAGTAGGGGTAGAAATTTCCCTTTTTTTGGTTGCATGGTTGTTACGATGAACCACAAGAATAAGATATTCGTAACAACCATGCTTCCAACAAGAAAAAAATCTTCTTACACTACTCCCTAAGGAAGAGAATGATTTTGCAACAAATTCTTTTAATTTGTTAGAATTTGAGGGTTTAGTCATGTTAGCCAGAGTGATTTTAGCTGGAATGACTTCACAAGAAGCAGCGGCAGCTCAAGCTGTTGATGAAGCAGAAGAAGCTGAAAAGGCTATATGGGGGAGTCTGGCGTTGCAGAAGCTGAGGCTCTTCGTCCAATGAACATGTTCCAACTTTTTGGTTAAAGGATCCTATAAACTGACAAATTGAAGATTTATTTGTTATCAGAAAGACGACTAATATTTTTCTCCATTGTTGATTTCTTCGGCTTGAATTTGGATTTTGGGTGATTTTTGCAACACTTTTGATGGGATCTCTTGAATTGAGATATTTTGAGACGTTCGCGTCTCAGATTGAGATCTAATAAAGGTTGAACGGTCCAGATTCGTTTCTTTTCCGGAAAACAGAAGGTAATATAATTAATATTTGGTATGCTAAGTTTCACCCTTTCATCAAAGTTATATAACTCAGGAATTGAAGAGACGGAATTGGTCAGAAACTCTAAGAAACTGCAATTGCAAGGAAACAATCGGAAAGAAGATGTGGTGTTTGATTGTGACTCTGATAAAATACAATTGAGAAGACATTGTTTTATTGCTTTTTTAGTTAAAAAAAAGAAAAAATACAACTAGATACAAGATTGAGTAAACTATTACAATTAGGTACAAAGTGTAGAAAAATCAGAAAAATTGCACTAAAGTACATTGTACTTTAGAGCAATGTTAATCAGGTACAAAGTGTAGAAAAATCAAAAAAATTGCACAAAAGTACTTTAGTGCAATATTTTAAGACTTTCAGACTTTAACAGAAGTAATTTTTGAATTTTTTATAAGTGAAATGTTTTTCTCCAAAAAAAAAAAAAAAAAATAGAACTTAGCACTTGTAATTTAAGTATTTGGAGTGTTCACATGTTGAATTCTACTGAAATTATTGTTCTCCTTTTTTCTTTGTTTGGTATTTTGTAATTTCTGGTTAATTTAAATCTGGTTTAATTTATGTTTAAGCAAATTATCTGATTGAATAATTAATACTACATTGTTCATATATAATATGAAATTGATATCATTAAACTTATAAACTAATACGATCCATAACATTTAATTCTATAATATCAATTTATAAAATATAATAATATCGGTTGATAAATATAATAGCATTAATTTATAAGTATAATTGTATAAATTTTATACAGGATTTAAACCAAAATCGTCTCATAACTATCCATCTTTATTGAAATGGTCCCACAATTATCAATTTTTCCAATTTAATTCAACATGTATTCAATTTGATTCAATTTAGTCGCAAATCGCCAAGATCTCCCAAAACGACGTCGTATTGATCTATACGTCAGCAGATTCCAGTCAAAATTAGGGGCGCGTGTAAGACGCGCAACCAAAACAACGTCGTTTTGGACTATTTTGAGAGATCTCCGGTGATTTGAGATTAAATTTGGATCAAATTGAATACGTATGAGATTAAATTGAAAAAGTTGATAATTATGAGACAATTTCAATAAAGGTGAAAAGTTATGGGTCGATTTTGATTTAAATCCTAATTTTATACGCTAAACAAATTTCAAGACTCACTCTTATTAAATGTACTAGTTTAGTGCCCCGTGTTACGCAATTTTCTAATTAAAAATTGCAATATTTTCAATAAATAATATATTTAATAATTAAAAATATAAATATGTGCATAAATGCACTAAATATGAATTAATAATTTTTTAAGGTGTATATTAGTAAATTTTCTTAATCCTTTGAATAAGATTATTGTGTCAAATATTATTTATCCATGTTAATATGAAGTTGAAACCTACAAATCAAAACAAAATAAATCAACTAAGAAAAAACTAATAAATTAATTAACATGTAATAATTAAAAAAAAGTGAATGAATTATAATATAAAATATTTTTGCCACATAAATTATGTTAAGATATACATAAGAGCAATTATAAAATAAAATTATTTATTAAGAAATTAATAATTGAATATAATTCACACTAAGATAAAATACATTTAGAATGAATATTTTATTTAAGTCAAACAAAAATTACCAAAAAAAAGATAAATGAATAATATTATATAATTAAATAAAACATAAAATAATAAATATAAATTACACATTTTATAAAAATAACACATAAAAATGACATGTGTACTCAAATTTCTCATTGAATAACACATAGGTTAAATTAACATGAAGTTGACACATCATGGAAAAAAAACTCCCTATTAGTAAATAGAGGGATATATAGAGGATTGTTTAGGATATACAAAAATAGAAGTACACATAGGATTTATTTTTAGTGACATGTAGGATTTATTATTAATGACATGTACACTAAACTTCTCCTAAAATGACACATAGATTAAATCAATGTAGAGTTGACACATTATCAAGAAAAACTCCCTATTAGTAATATAGGGGATACTAGTTTAGTGCCCACGTATTACGCGGTTCTTTAATTAAAAAATACAACATTCAAAGTAAATAATATATTTAATAATTAAAAATATAAATATGTACATAAATACACTAAATATGAATTATTTATTATTTAAGGTGTATATTAGTAAACTTGCTTAAACTTTGAAATGAAATCGTTATGTGAAATTTTATTTATCCTTTTCTATATTAAGTCAAAACATGCAAATCAAAACAAAATAAATTGATTAAGAAAAAAATTAAAAAGAGAAAAATAAAACAACATCTAAAAAAGAAGTATCAATATATTAATTAATATGTATTAATAAAATAAACTTAAAAGTGAACGACTTATAATATAAATAATTTTATTACATAAAATAAATTAAAATATATATAAGAGCAATTATAAAATAAAACTAATCATTAAAGTATTAATAATTAAATATAATTCACAATAATATAGTTTGATTGCACATTTTTAACATTTACACATACTTTAAATTCATAAATAATAAAAAATTACATATTTTATAACATTCATACATACTTTAAATACATAAATAATTAGAAACTAATTATATTATGACATATCTTTAAATAAAAATTATTATTTACTTTTCATATCATTCTTACTTCTTAATTAGACGACGCATCATCGAAATTCACAATATTATGATACTTAAGCAGTAGAAAATTCATATTTGTGGGTTTAAGAGATCTTTAAAAATTCTGTGTATGATAAAATATTAAATAAATACTAATAAAAAAAAGCTAATGCTCAATAAAACAAATATTCAATATATTTAAATGTTTATAGATTGACTTAGTTAGTAAGTAACATAAATATTATTTAAAAGGTGCAAGGTTCAAACCTTAATTATTGCATCAATTTTTTTTTATTAACTTACATATTAAAATGCCACTTGGATGCCACCTATTAACTAAAACTTATAAAAAAATAACACATCAACACAATAATATATGACATCTCATTCAAATTAACCACAAGATGATACATCATTCAAATGAACCTCAAAATAACACATCATCAAAAAAAACTCTCTATTAGTATGTAGGGGATATATATTATAGCCACGAAGTAATTAAATTCGCCATTAAACCAAATGGCACGGAAAGATTCCAGACATAACTCTACAAATATTCGGTAGTTGTATCTTCACTGAATGGGTACGTGGCTCATAAACACTAACAGCCAGTTTGTATACATACCCATGTAGAATGTTACAGAAATTAAATGAACGAATTAATTTCCATATTTTTCTAAAAGTTTGAAATTTTAGTTGAGATGAAATTCTTTCATGATATCTGAGCCTTCAGGCTCACGCCCACATCCTGAGTTCGATTCCCACTGAAAGCAACTCCATTCATATTAAATTGTTCACTCGATGGATGACTTCCTAATGATGATGTAAGCAACTCTATCCATATTAAATTGTCCATTCAATGGATCTCCTCTTAATGATGATGTTAGAGAATTAAGCCCACAAATGAGGAGTATTAATAGAAAAATTAAATAAATAAATTAATTTTACATTCACGAATGAAAGGGAGTGTTAGGGAAATTAAATAAATAAATTAATTTTACATCTTTATAAATTTGAACTTTTAAATGAGAGATAATTTTTTGAGGAAGCTAGCAATCCAGGTATATAGATGAATTAATAAAAAAATTGTTGCATTGATATTGCCCTAGCCAACGTTCTTATATTAAATTTTGAATTATATTATGATTAGCAAAGCCACGGCAAGCGAGAAATTATTGAAATTCATCGACTTACACATATATCAAATGGAAAATAGATATTCTCCCCGTCCAAATTTTGTTTGCCCATTTCACTGTTCATCTCGTATTTTAACGAACAAGTTGTTTATTAGTATTTAAAATAATAAAGAGATTTTTAAGCTATGATAGTCCTACTCATCATCTATCCTACACGCTACATCTCCTTAAAGGTCATTTTATCATTTCAAATACTAATAAACAACCCGCTCACTAAAACACGAATCAAACATGAAATGGGCAAACAAAACCAGGATGGAGGGAGTAATAACGAGCAGATAAAATAGTGGGTGGAAAATGATGTCTATAATTAATAATGATTTGCAATATCATTAATTATACGTGTCATATATTAAAAGTAGTGAAAAACGAGATGAATACAACAATAGAGTAAGGAATCTATATTATTCTTATAAAGGACAATTTCATCTTATCCAAAAAACTCTGATACCACTAAAAAAATCAATCTCATCTAAAAGTTCGAACATGTTTCATTAATAATGAGTTGCAATGTCATTAATGATATGTGTCATATATCACAAGTAGTGAAAAACGAGATGCAATATAAAAGTGGAGTAAGGGATCCGTATTGGTCTTCTAAAAGGGAATTCTATCTCATCAAAAAGACTTTGATACCACTAAAGAATTCAATCTCATCTAAAAGTTTAAACTTGTGAAAAGATGGTGATGTTTTGAGTTTTAAAAACTAGGATTCAAATTTTGAAAAATTAAATCCAATTTTAAAAAAATCACAACTACAACACCTGTAAATCTACTATCACACCATTAAAAATTTTAAAATTTTAAAATTGATTTTTAAAATTTGTCCATCAAAACCCAAATCTTACATAGCTCTGCAATTATACACAATACAAAATATTCTATACTCCGTCCGTCCCATTTTCTTTGCCATTTTGGGGTATTCCGCACAAATTAAGTAAGTCATTAAATAGCAATAAATATATGTAATGTGTTATTTTTACCCTTTTATCTATATGTAATCGTTTAATGCATAATATTATTACTAAAGCAATATATCCACATTTAATTCTCCTAGATTAGTGCAACATGATAATTTTTGACAAAAACTCGTATGAGACGATCTCATACATAAGGAGTATAACTTAGCGCAATCAACACCTGAACGAGATCACCTATGATCCATAATTGATGTTCCACTTTGTATTTCATAATATGGATGAATGACACGTGAAATAATAAAAAATATTCAACGAACCACCATTCCCTGGTTCCATGTGTTAGAAATTCAGAAGAGTGAAACACCAATGGAATACGAAAAGTGGAACAGAAGAATCGAACCGATCAACACCCACCCCTCCCAAAGTATTAGAGCGTCAATGCCCAAATTACACTCCGTCTCACCGTGAAACGGTCTCATGCAAGTGTGCCTCACAATTGTTTTGTGATACAAAATTTTCTCTAGCCCAAAATGGGAGAGAGGGAGTATATTTATGCTACCCTGTTGGGTATTAGGGAATAATATACAAAAAATTAATTCCTTACCTCTCTACAAGTTCGAGCTTTTAAATGAGACATGATTCTTTCATGGTATCAGAGCGTCTAGGCTCACACCCTCGTCCTGTGTTCAAACCCGCTGACAACAAAACTCTACCCACATTAAATTATGCACTTATTGAGTCTTCTCTTCCTTCTAATAATGATGGAGTTAACAGCTCAGAGAATAACCCAACTCGCAAGTGAGGGAGAGTATTAAAAAACTATTTACAAAAAAATTAATTGTTCACTTCTCTACAAATTCGAGCTTTTAGATGAGACGAAATTCTTTCACTGGGCACTGTCGAACAGGTCTCGTATCGCCAACTTTGACGTGTTGTACAGTACAACACATTTAAGAATGAGATACAACCCACAATTACTGTCTTCTTATCTGTCTTCTCAGTGGAGGCAGGCGGCAGCTATAAATTATAAGCTAAACCCCTAAACCTCTCTCTCATTAAAAAAAAAAAACTAACCCTAATTCAGAATACATAAAATGACAGGAAACAAGCACACAGCCACCGCCGCCGCTGTCGGAGGTCTAGCACGGCCCTCACTCGCCGTGAAGAGGCGGGGTTCGTCCCCGTATCTCGGCGTGAGATTGAAGGGCGCTAGGGGGAAGTACGTGGCAGAGATAAGAGACCCGTTGGAGAAAAAACGGATATGGCTAGGCACATTTGCCTCGGCGGAAGAGGCCGCGGAAGCTTATAACCGAGCGGCTGCAAGCTTCCGCCAGGCTTCCGCACAGGAGCCGCCGCCGCCAGAGTCCTCCCGTGACGGCGGAGGCTCCATGAAGATGCCATTCAAGTTCGATCTGAATCTTCCGGCGCCTCTTCATCATTGATTCACACCGTTGGGGGTGTATTTATTGTACATACCAAATGTATTGGAT
Organism: Stenogyne calaminthoides; assembly: GCA_037126765.1. NCBI lineage: Eukaryota > Viridiplantae > Streptophyta > Magnoliopsida > Lamiales > Lamiaceae > Stenogyne > Stenogyne calaminthoides. The sequence continues at coordinate 7,445,185 of JBBCBC010000038.1, forward strand.
GAGTCTTTTGTTTTTGTTTACTTTTAATTGTGTATGGTAATAAATTTATTTGGATCGTTTGAGCAAATAATGAGTATTATCATAATATATATATTTTTATTAACTGAATCCGTGCGATGTTTGAGAACACCTTCAGTGAACCAAATCTCAGCCGATGAATGTCTATAGATGAAGAAAATCATATGTTATATATGTATGTATATAAAGGGAAATGAGATTGAATCCTTATAAACCGATCGATAAGTATATAATCTCCTCTAGCTATAAAATTAGGTGATGAGATTAATTTGATATATTAAAAGATGTCAATATTTAATTCAATATCTAGATTATGAAAAAATGTTTAGCGAGAGTACATCTATATATTTGATGAGTCTATTTTAGTAGGATTAGTATCAAGTGTTTAATATTTCTATATTTATTTATGACCATATCTTATTTTATGACTACATGTTTCTGTATCTTATTTATCATAAATTATGTACTAAAAATTTTATAAATATTTTTTTATAGCAATCAATTATCAAATAATATTCCTTTAAATAAAAAAAAAAAAATATATATATATATATATATATCAGATAATATTTATCAAAAAATATATTCTAAGGATTTAATTAAATTCATATTCCATTATTTATTAATGTTTGTTATAAAGATATTTTTTTTTCAATTTTGGTTGATTATATACTCAAATTTAAAAAATATATACTATCCAATATTATTTATTCTAAAAAAATTTCCGATTTCAAAATAATTTTGCCGAGAAAATTTAATAATTTTTCATTTTATATATATATATATATATATATTGAATCAAAGATGTATTGAATCATTAAACCATATAACTTATATATACCCTACTTCTCATGGCTCTGATACCATATTTATACAAGGATCGTGCAAAGATTTATATCAATAGTATCATGTGGATCTTTTACAAACACAAATAAAAAATTACTGAGAAATCCCATAGTCCATGAGTTAACCTGAAAAAAGCTTTTACACCCAGAAAACGCCTGCGCCTATTCATCGGCATAACGTCAACAAGGGCTAGCCCACATAGTTAACTCATGAATATCACTGGAAAGCTCAAACCTACTGGTTAAACCAACTCTACCTTTGATATATCAAATTACAGATCATTATAGGAATATAATTCCAAATGCACATGATTGTAGAGTATATTTAAGTCAGGCCATGATTCAATACAAGTATTCTAGCCGTCCATAGAGGCGGCGATCATCAGAAATAAAAATTAAAAAACAAAATTTAAATTAACAACAATTATACCTTAATGAGCCTTTACCATAAACAAACTTATAAACAAAATTATTACAAGGCTTCAAGGGTTGCACACAAGAGAGGGGTAGAGAGAGAAAAAGAGAGGGCGAGTCTCCACTCAAGCGTGCCTCTCAAATGAAAAATCAAACCTATTTATAGATGAAAGAGCCGGACATGAAACCCCGGATTCCAAAATAAAAAATAAACAGTGCGAAAAAAACAAAACCGCAAAAGCAAAAAAGTAAAAGTATGAATAATAATTACTATTTAGGAATAGTTCTTTGTCTGCTATCGTAAGCAATGACAAAATTTGATTTTGTCTGATACTATAGACACATCTTGCTGGAATGTGCTAAGTCCAAATCTTCACTAAATCGCCAATAATGAAGCTTACTTTTTTAGGAGTTTAAGAGACTCCTTGAAATTTGCCAATTCTTGACGATGAGTTGGATAAACATTTCTTCCTTGATTTCCTCTTAGTGAAGCTTCAAGCCATGGAATCCATACTTCCAAAACTCTAATCCTTTTCTTAAGAATTTTGAGATAATTCTTATCATTAATAACATTATTCTCATGATCAATAAGAATTTGAGAAGGAATTCTCCAAATGTTGTAATGTAAGACTCCTGTATCAGTCAAGAGATAGTATAATCTGGAACGAATTATTCCATGCTGAATATCCCATCCTTCCGTTGTAAAGGATGTAAAGAAACCATTAGGGTAAGAACCTTCCATTAAAACTTGCCTTCTTTTAATTTCCATTTGAGAGAATTCTTCAGAAGATCGAAACTTTCTTGAATAGAAAATTCCTGATCGTTTTCGTTTGTATCCTGCGCATCTTGAAGATCAGATCCAGAAATCACTGAAGCATCTGATTTTGAATCAGAAAAATCAATATCTTTGAATAAATCATTCTTAATATGATCCATATAAAGATCCATAATTTTTTCTTTTGAGAAAATACCAAAATACTTCTTAGAGTATTCAGAGAATGATGGAAAAGAACTAGAAGTCTTTTCAACATAAATCTTTCTGTATTCTTCCATTATGGATTTAATCCGTAAAATATTATCTTGTAATGGTGACTCATTGGAGCCAGGAGTAATAACATTTAAGTTATTCCAAAATCGTGTTGTATGGATTCTCCATAAACAAGGTGTACCATGTTCAGTATAACCAAACTCTGGTCTCCATTTTAGAACCCATGGGATTCCAGAATCCACAAAAAATATACAAGTAGTTTTACCACTTGTATTATGAGACTTTAAGTCTGAAGAAACAATAGTATATTCTTCTAAGAGATTTTTAACCTCTTCTGACAAGATATCTGCCAAAGCCCCAAAATTTCCCCACCATGAGAAAAACCAGTTAGAAATTTGATTCCTGCCAATGTTCTCATAGATTTTAATCAACCAAGTATGAGAATGCTTAGTATTCTGATACAATAACGTTTTATAAAAACTTTGAAGGTAATCCCAGTAATTGTACTGGTAAGTGGTATGTGTGACTTCATTAGTCATACTCCTTTCTGCAAAAGGTGAAGTTCCCCATTCTTGGATGGAAATAATCTTTTTGATAATAAATTTAGAGTAATTGATAGCTTTACTCTTAGGAGGAAAATGTTGGATTTCAACACTTCCGAGACTAATGAGAATATTCTCATAAAATCCTCTGGATTTGTAAGTCTCAACATTCCAATTTGAATTTGGAAAATACTTTTCCATAAGAATCCATGGGGACTCTTTGAATTTCTCATCATCATCTTCAATAATAAGAATTAATTCTTTCTTAGAAGAATCAAAGAATTTGTATTCTTTTTGTGCAATTGAAGAATATGATTCTTCATCTTCTGCTTTTGAGGAATTGTCCTCAATTGGTAAATTTTTCCCTCTTTGTCTCAGAAATTCTTGAAATTCCTTTTGTACATTGTCTCCTTTTGAAGAAGAGCTACTTCCAGAAATATTCTGGTTAAAAAGGGATTTCTTCCCATGTTGTATAATCGGAGGATGGCCTCTTCCTCCTCTTCCTCTATAAGAGGAATATGGACTTCTTCCAGCATGACTCATTTCTGTCATGAAGAAATAAATTCACGAGTTAAAAAATCTGAAAGATGATTATCCTTCCCTTGCTTATAAACAATATCAAAATCAAAATAAGCAAGATGAGATTGCCATCGGACAAACATTTGTTTAGAAACATTATGTTCAAAATCTTTGAAGAGCATAAAACCAGCAGCCCTGCAATCAGTTTTAATAATAAATTTCTGATTATATAAATCATCATGAAATTTAAGGACACATTTGACAATAGCAAGAATTTCTTTAGCTGTAGCAGAATAATTTTTCTGACTATTATTCCATTTATCGGAATAAAATATAATGATATAATCCTTTTTATTATTAGGATTAATTTGTTTTAAAATACATCCATATCCCAAATCTGAGGCATCCGTTTCAACAATTTTTTCCCAAGAGGGATTAGCCAGCATAAGACAAGGAATATTTTTAACATTTTCTTTTATCCTGATAACAGCCTTAGTATGATCATCATTCCAAGGAGAAGGATTCTTTTTAAGTCTATCATATAAGATAGCGGAATCTTCAGCAAGATTCTTAATATAAGAAGACACATAATTAAGGCTTCCTAAGAATCTTTGTAACTGAGTTTTATCAGCTATAACATCAGGGAATTTATTACCAAATTCAATACTTCTTTGAATTGGAATAATATTACCTTTATCAATAATATGACCAAGAAATTTTACTTTAGTTTGGAATAAAACCATTTTAAGTTTTGAAATAACTAAACCATTTTTAATGACTAAGTTTTTAAACATATCAAGATGTTTAAAATGTATTTCAATATCTTTAGAAAATACAAGGATGTCATCAATATAGACAATAATAAAATCACTATAAGGATTAAAAATATCATTCATAATTTGTTGAAATTCTGAAGGAGCATTTTTAAGACCAAAAGGCATAACAGTCCATTCATAATGACCAAATGGAACATTAAAGACAGTTTTATACATATCAGGTTGATTAATCTGAATTTGCCAAAAACCTGATTTTAAATCAAATTTAGAGAAAATAAGAGCATTGACTAATCTGTCCAAGAAGATTTTTATTAGGAATAGGATGTCTAATCCATTTTAAAACCTTATTGAGAGGTTTATAATTAATAACCAATCGAGGAACTCCGCGTTCCTGCTCAGAATGTTTATTAACATAGAAAGCAATACAAGACCAAGGAGATTTAGAAGGAGTTATAAGCTTCTTCTGTAATAAGGAAGATATTTCCTTTTTGCATAACTCTAAGTATTCAGAGTTCATTTGACAAGGTCTAGACTTAGTCGGAATTTTATTTTCTTTGAAATCTTCTTCATAAGGAAGAGAAACTATATGTTTCTTTCTGTCCCAAAAAGCATTAGGAAAATCATTACAAATTTCAATAGAAAATTTATTTATTAAAAATTTGATTTTATCCTATAGCTTAGGATTATTTAATCTATCACTTATAGTAATAGAATTAAGATCATCTTTAAGAAAATTGATTTGACAATTTTTATTATTAATTTGATCTTGAATCAAATTAAGAACCTTATGAATAGGTTTAGTGATAAACTTGAAAGTAATAGGTTTACCATTATAAGTACCTGTAATACCTTTTTCACCAACAAAGGTAAGAGAATATATTTTAAATAGAAAAGGAAGACCAATAATCATTTGACTAGTGATGCCTTCAGCAATAAGAAAGTCGTTAGAAATACAACAACCATCTACACAAACATAAACATTTTTAAGTTTATAATTAATTTTTAAAGATCCTCCACCTGCATGAGAAAGTGAATGAGTAGTTTTTTCAAAAAACTTAGTAGGAATTATTCCTAGCTGTATGACACTTAGATCAGCACCACTATCGATCATAGCAATAAAATCTTTCTTATAAGAATTATTTATAAGAAGAGAAATCTTAGTATACCATTTCTGTGATATAATCATATTAATGGTAGATAAATGATTTTTCTCAATATTAACATTGTCATCAATTTCAAAGTATTGTGAAAGAGCTTTATAGTTAGTTTCACTATCTTCAATTTTTTCCTTACCTTTCTCAATAAAAGAAAGACGAACATGAAAGATCTGTATTCTAGTTTTTGAAGAATCTTGACATCACTTTTGAGATTATTAATCTCATGAACTAAATCATTTATAGTTACTGGATTATTCTTAATATTTTTTAGGCGAAGAAGTCTATCTAATTCACCCATATTATAATAATTACCATCAATCTTTTTAGAAAGACTAGTTTTATCATTGTCTTCATTCTTAGAAGAATCATGAAATTGTTCAATGATTTTATCTCTTAAACTAGAATCTTTTATATGTTTAAGAAATTCTAAAATATTATTATTAGTCAAGACACTAATATTCATATCTTGAAATTGACTTATGAGTTTATAAAACTCATTATCAATATTATTAGTATTATCAGTATTACTGATACAGTTAAGACAAGGTTTTCCAAGTACACATTCATTGCACTTTTCTTTATCTGATTTAACAGAATTTTCATCATCATCAAGAGGATAGGAAAAAACGATCATTATAAGACTTTTCTGATTCTGAATCAGTATTAGGACTCATAACAATTTTAAAAAGAGTTTCTTTTAGCTCTTCGTCAATATCAAGATTTTTAATCTTGTCTTTTGCATAGCACTGATTAGCATAATGACCAGGCATATTACATTTTTTTACAAATAATTGTATTATATCTTTTCTTTTTAAAAGATTTTCTTTTATCTTTATCATTTTCATGATCTTTTTCTTTATGCTTATTAGAAGAATGACGTTTTCTTCTTTTATAATTAGATTTATGTTTAAAATCTCTTTTATTTGTCTTAGACAAACTATTTTTAGAATTAGGATTATCTAATCCAAATTGATCACAAAATTGACCCAACTGTTTTCTTTCCATAAGATTGTCTTTTTTAATTTGATTTTTTAATTTGAGTTCATTACAAAGATTTAATCCTTCTTGAACACAAACACTAATGATTTGACCAAAAGTATAAGACCCATAATGGATTGAATCAGAATCCTTTCTAAGAGTTTTCTTAACTCTTTCCGCAAATAAATTAGGAAGACCATCCACAAATTTATTCTTCCAAATATCCTGATTACAATCAGGAATCCTCATAAATACGAGATAAAAAAGTATCTTTGTACCATCTGAAATCAGTAAGAGTTTTACACTTCATATTTAAAAGAAGAGTTATGGTATTTTCATATTTATTGTTATATTGACCAGTAAAATGATCCAAAATAGTAAGCATCAAAGAGTAAAACACATTGGTTTTAGTCTCACCATTTTCAATTTTAATAGAATTAAAAATTTCCATTCTATTTTGGGGAGTCAAAATTATCCCACCAACCCTTAAGTTGACCAATAAACTAGCAGTAATAGCTTGTGCAGTACTAATATCACTATTACCACAAGTTTGACAAGCAGAACTATACATAAGCATGCGATGACATTGAATGAAAATATGATTATCACTTCCACCATCAATATTTTGGGGAGTCAAAATTATCCCACCAACCCTTAAGTTGACCAATAAACCAGCAGTAATAGCTTGTGCAGTACTAATATCACTATTACCACAAGTTTGACAAGCAGAACTATACATAAGCATGCGATGACATTGAATGAAAATATGATTATCACTTCCACCATCAATATTCCATTCATAAATACCTTTTCCAGAATAAGAATTATTGAAAAAGTTTTTCTGTTCTTCATTAAGAACATCCATAGGAGTGGGTCTCTTATAATAATAAGTAGACATGGTAGGTCTATCAACCCATTTTATTTTATTAATACTATCAGTATTACTAGGACTACAAATATTATTGGGTTTAATAGCATGATTATCATCTAAGTCATCATCTAAAGCTGAAATATTAAGGTTACCAAATTTATCATTAATAATTTTTTCAAGATCAGAAATAGAAGCTTCAGATTTAAAATCTTTAATCTCAATAGGAGATTGAATAGATGAAGCTGTTTTAATAATAACATTATTATTATTATCAATATTTTCAGAATTCTTTTGAGAATCAATTTTAGAGATAATTTTATCAACTTTATCATGTAAAGAAATAATTTCTTCTCCAATAATAGACAAATAAAGATTACAAAAATTATTTTGCTCAATCATTTGATTAACATGTTTAATAGTAATTTGCAAGACATCATTTTCAATGATTCTGGAGAATGGAAGAAAATTAAATATCCTCCCACCTTTCTCGATTTGAAAAGGAACATGGGGAGGGTAAACAGATTTTTGTATTCCTCCAGAAATTATTTTATAATCTCTTTCAATAACTGAAATATAATTAATATAAAAAGTTTTAATAAACCAAGGAACATAATAAGTAATTTCATTATGTTTTTTACAGAATTTATAAAAACTGTCAACAAAGTAATCTAAATCATCTTTTGAGAATGATTTAAAATACCAAATTCTAAACTTATCCCATTTAGGATTATTAAACTCATCATTAATATGAGCTCTTGTTGAAGAACCTTTAGAGAAATCTAAAAAGTTTGTAAAATCCATAAAATTACATTTTAAAGTTACAATCCGAAATTGTTTCGGGATCAAATCCATCTTTGTGGATAATATTATTCTCATTAATAATAATTTTTTCATTATTATTATTAGTTTTACAATAAAAATTTTCTCTATAAGAGGAAGTAGAAGCTCTAGATTCAGAAGATAATTCTACCTCATAATCCAAAGGAGATATGAAAGAATGACTAGACATTGATCTAGAATAAGAAGTCGAATGTCTTCTTTGATTATTTTGAAAACCAATATTAATAATACCATCATTATTTTGAGTAATATGTTTAAAATCACTATTTATAATAGGATTTTTAGGATCATATTGTTCTATTATCCAATTTTCAGGAAAAACAATTTCTTCCCACTTAATGGGTCTTCTGGTAGTAATATTTGATTTTCCAAAATTAGTTTCTATAAGAATAGTCTCATTACTATCTTTCTCAATTCTTTTACACATAGAATTTAGTGTAAATAAAGGCTTATAATAAATACGATAACAGATACACATAACCTCTATACCTGGTATGTAATTATAACCATGAGTTTTAACATTTAATGTTAAAGCTTCAAGAATATTACTATCAGATAAAGATAGAGATAAATTAGGATATGCGTCAAAATAGACAGGTCCTAAAACCAAACTAGACTCTATAATTCCCATTAAGGATAGTGTCCAGTTAAGATTTCTACCATCCCTAAGAGAAGCTAGAAAGCTTTCTGGCAAACCATTTAAGGTAAGCGGTCTAAAAGCAACCTGAACACATCCAATATGCAAGAACTTATGAGTTCTTTTGTAAGGTAAAATATCATTTTTACTAAGTAATTTAATAACCATCTCTTCTTCATGAAGAGGTATAGAAGATTCAGTAGTTTTAACAATTTGTTTAAAATCTATTTTTTCAAAAGCTCCTAATTTATAAACCATTTTAGGTTCAATTTTAGGAATAGTCCATTTATTCAATAGATCAAGATTATCAGGAATATCATATTCCTGAGTCATACTGTTCTTGACAGTATCCTTCAATCGGAACAGATTCATTAGAATCAAAGATGTATTGAATCATGAAACCATATAACTTATATATACCCTACTTCTCATGGCTCTGATACCATATTTATACAAGGATCGTGCAAAGATCTATATATATATATATAAAAAAAAGCTTATAACGTGACTACAATGAAAGTAACATGATATTAAATTTAAGGTGATAAGAATGTGAAATAATGGTATTGAACTTATATATTATGGACAAAAACTTATATTATAATGATAACTTTTTTTTTTGTTTTTTTGAGAGTGGGTCTTTGTGCACCAGGTTCACCCACAAATCTACAACTCAACAACTTTATTCCGCTTAATTAGTTCTCAAAGTAATCCAAACATTACCTTGTAAAGGGAGAAATAAGAAGAAAAAAGTGGGAGCGGGTAAATTGTACGGATCGTAGATATATATCTGTGCATAAGTTGCACACAATTTTATCTTTTAAAATTAAAAAAATATATAACCACTCTATTAATTGTTATTTACTTTAATGAGAAAGTATACGTACTCAAGGATATAAACTCGTGAGAAAGTACGTACGGATATAGGGTTTTAGCTCATCGCGCTAGGTTTTTCTTCCAACAAACTTTTTTTTAATGAAAATATTAAAAAATGAGCATTTATTAAAATTATATACAAGGGATTAAAAGTTACATTTATTGCCTTTCAAATTATAAAAATTCTAGATTTTTTTTTTAGATTACCATACCTCTATTTCCGTGTCTTTCAGTTATTTTATTGCCTACTATGATTTCACGTTTCTATGAAACATATACACAAATTACTCTTAGATTGTAATTAAAACCTCATCTATACAACATCCACCTCACATCAATAACCCGACCCCTACCACCTTTAGGGAGTTTTAAACAAAATTCCTTAGAATAGATACCTGAATGAGTATAGCTCTTACTTTTCTAGGCATATGAGGATTCTTTTACTATTTCAGGTGTTAGTTTACCTACTAAAATATCACTCAGTCTCTTCCAACACCACATGCAATTCCTTTTTTATCTGAACTACGAAGCAACCGAGCTCCTAAATGTGGCATTTCATTTGTGGTTGAGAATCTAAATTGTAAGTGTTGTTTCCTTAAAAGGAGTTATGACTGTAATTTAGAATTTTATTTTTGTAAAATACAAGATATAAAACCTCAATTTGATCGAGACTAATGTTTCACATGCACACGGGAGGTTAAGGCACCACCTTCAAACGTGAACTCGGGTTCACACAGTTTTTTTTATAATCATATTATTTTAAATGAAAATTGATATAATCTAGAATTTTACTTTAACACCGACGCATTTTTACATATTATCATGCAAATTTTCAATCCAAGGGGCATAAATTCATATAAAATAAAAGATAAATAAAAAAGATAGGATACTAGATGAGATAGATAAATTATCCCAAGTACCTCCTTGACTTATGACATCCCATAATTTTTTTTATTTTTTTATTTTGATAATAAAATAGGTGATTTTATTAATGTGTATTGGGTAGGAGTGATACCCCAATTAAGAAAAAATATCAGTTGCAGTACACTTTTGAGCACATATAGATAGTAAAAGAAAAGAACTAGACACTCCTAGCAGAAGCAAAATAGCAGCAGTTTCTCAAGATAGTCCAAGAGCAGTTTCAGGATGTACACCCAGACAACAAAGGAGATTGTGAATTTCTTTGGGCTCCAATAATTGGATGGATGGATTTGGAAATCCATGGATTTCACACACAAATCATACTCTTCAATGGATTTACAACAACTTAAATTTGAGAGTTTAGGGAAGAGAGTGAAGGAGGAGAGGGGGAAGGGTAGAGATGAGGGATTTCACAAATGACTAGGTTTTGATGAGGATTTGAAATCCCTCCATTTTAAACTAGACTCTCAAATCTAAGTATTTATAAATCCATTGGAAAGTGATAATTTGTGTGTGAAATCCATGAATTTCAAATCCATCCATCCATCAAATGGAGCCTTGGATTTTTTGTTTTCAGCCAGCACCAAGTTCCGAGTTTCAGTTTCTCTAGTAGTTTGTTCATTTCTTGTCTCTTTCCGTTGAAGATTATTGAGTTACGAGCCTTCCATAATAGCCAAACAACATATTCCCACATGCGCAAATCGTGATTTTCTTTCCTTCTTTTCCTTTGAGCAATCTACTAAAATGGAGCAGATTTCTCTCCGGAGACAAGAAGAAAAAAACAGTTTCAAAGTCGAGCCAACCGATAAGAAAAAGAGCACTCGAATAATTAATTAGAACATGCCTTACAGTTTCCATCCCCTCGTCGCAAAAGACACATTTTTGCATCAAATTTGCTGGAACAATATCGCCTATGAAGCTTTGAAAACGTAGGGATACGCTCCCAGATGGATCTCCAAGCGTGAATCTGAACTTTCAAAGGTATAGTAATTATTCCATAGAATTTTAAACACCTCTTTTTCGCCTTCCGCATCTCTGAGCTGAACCTGTTGCACTCTCTCATAAGCACTCTTGGTGGAATATTCGCCATTTGATTCCCATCTCCATTTCCAACAATCATTCACACCTTGTTTTAATGGAAACCTGTTTAACACGTCAATAAGATTATTAAGCATTAGTTGTTCTCTCTCAAATAAATCTCCCTATCTCGATTAACACATTTTTTTTCCCAAACAATAAACGTAGGATAAATTCAAATATTAGTACTCCTATCCCGGTTCGGGGTAAGTCATCAAAACATACAACAAAGAGAACATATATATTTCATTCGAGAGAATTATATTAATTAATGAAAATTAACACCAGTAAAAATATATATATATAAAGTTTGAAAAATTTATTGATGAGAAACCCAACTCCATGTAAAAATTATGTGTGTATATATGTATATATTAGAACAAGACTAAATTAATAAAGTTTAATTTAGATCTTAATTAGTTTCGTGTTAAATGATTTAGAGACTCGCCTTAATTAACAATCAGAAAACTCGAGATCTTAAAACTGGATTGGAATCTCATCGGAAATTTTTAACCACCTTCTTAATCAAATTTATATCGCGGTCAATCATTAACACCATTAATGTAATGTTTTGGGCTCTTTTTTGAGTTGAGCCCATATAACTTTGACCCAACATACTTTTCCTCATTCTTCTTATTTCACACGTTTTAATTCCCCTTGACAGCCTCCCCAATCTGCTCTCCAATTTGTTGAATGATTTGCCAATTTGTTCTCCATAATAGTGGAATTACCGGTGGGATTGATTATCCTCACCAATATAAATTGAGCATTCTTGTCAATCTTTTGAACACACCAGGTATTAGAGAAACCGTGAGAAATACAGAAACTTTGAGAGAAGAGGGAGTGCTACCGGGGTTTGTGAGAGTGAGAAGAATCTTTGTGTAAACTCCATATACACCGTGTAAAATCCCAATTGAGAACAGAAGATGTTCTGAGCCCATTGTTCCTTTTCTATATTTTGGTGTCGAGAAGAAGGAGGAAGACGGCGGATCTACCCAACAATTAAATTGAGTTTTTTAGTTTAGATTTTTATTTTATTTGAGTTCGCTTATTTTGGATTTTTTTTTAATAATCGGATTTACCAACATGAGACTACAAGAAATTAAACAGTAAATCCCCAAACACACAATTACCAAAGCTCTCGTTCATGTGTAAGTTAAATCCCCTTTTGGAATCAAGAATACGAAGTGAAATTCCTGATAAAAAAAAGAAGAGAAATGGATGTGAATAACAAATAATATAGTTGTCAGAGTATCTTTGTATTCAATGAAATAAAATATATTTTTCCGATATAAAAAATAAATAAAATTCGGATCTGACGATGAAATTCCACCTGTTGAAATGACTTGAGAAGAGATGACTTCACACTGAAAACGAGTACTAGAAAAAAAAAAAAAAAAAAAAAAAAAAAAACAAAGCCATAACACAAACATTATAGAAAATTAAAGAAAGGTGATATTTATTTTGAAAGGCAAAGTATAGTGTGAACAAGTTTTACGGTGAAACTGGTTAAGGAGTGTGACTTATATTATTAAAGTGTGTGACTTTTTACTCTAAAGTGTATTACTCATAAAAGTGAAGGGTGTGACTTATATTATAACAAATAATGTCGTAGTGATAACTGAAGTGTGTGACTTATATTACTAAAGTGTGTGATTTATATTACTAAAGTGTATGTCTGTAAAAAAAAAACCAATTTCACTGTGAACAAGTTTCACATTATACCAACTCTTTAAAAAAATTAGGATTTGAGTTTTGAAATTTAAAATTAATTCTACTTTAGGATTTTAAAATTCATCACTACATCACCTATAAAATCTACAATCACGTCTTTTATTATGGAATTAATATAAACGTATTAATTACACATCTCTCTAAAAATATTAAATTTATAATATGATAAATTTTTTTCATGGTATTAGAAGTTTTCAAACCCATGTATTGATTAATGCTTCACCAAATACTCGATTGAAAAAATTTCATCTCATCTAATTAAAACTTAATTTCCCAACACTCTTCCTCGTGAGTTGAATTTCCTACTCTACAATTTGTAAATTAGACCATTCGAGTGAACAATTTAACAGTACCTTCCTACAAGATTAGTACCCAAATTAAATTTAGACGCGAGACAATCTCATCCAAAAATAAATGTGAAATCAATTCATTTGTATTAATCCCCATAACATAGAAAATACTATTATATAGACCCATCTCCTACAAAATCACCAAAATCGATCAATTCACAAAATACAAAATAATTCAGATTTGACCTTTAAAAAAAAAAGAAAAAAATCGAGATTTGTCACAATTAACTACACTGAAATCTAGTGGCCTTTTTCTCTACAAATTGACGAGGGTCCCACCAAACAACCGATATATAATTAACCTCGTTAGGACAACAATCACCTCATTCTTACATACTTGTCGGCACCAACAGAGGCAGATATCTCAAAACCCTAAAAATGGAGAACGACGCCGTTTGGGACGTAAGGCAGCCGCCAAAGAGGAGGCTCAAGAGGGGACCCTCCATGTTCCGCGGTGTCATCGGCCCGTCCACCGTCCCACCCAAGAAGAGGAAGGGGTGGCTCGGCACCTCCGCCACCGTGGACGAGGCGCCTGCCACCGTGGAGCCGCCGCCGGATTCGTCTAAAAGGGAGATGTATCAGATCGACTTGAATCTTCCGCCGCCTCCGTTTTGATTTCACGTCGGCGGCGGTGTATTTTTATGTATATAACTGCGGCAGTTTGTGATGGACTATAGATTAATTGAAATGATGTAGATCTTTTATTATTATTATTTTTTTGGTTGAAATCTTAATTAATAGATGATTCTAATTTGAAGTCTTTTGCTGATTTGTTCTACGAATTTATACGCACTTATAAAAATGAAATTATTAAGAGAGAGAATTCGATTAATCGATGCAGTCTTTTTCTTAATGTAACTGTGTTTAATAATTAATTCTAGATAGAAATTGTGCTCATTTTGTTCTACGACCTCTCAACCCAACCTTATAAAAAAATGAAGTTATTGAAAATATCGAAGAGAAGAATGCTTAATTGATGGAATCTTTTCTTTTTTCTTTTTGTTTGGATAGCTGCTTATAAATAATTTAATTTAAGAGGTCTTGGATGAGACAATTTATAACGAGACGAAACATATTTTGAAAATAAAGTTTTAATATTTTAAAAGGAATAAATGTTAATTTGTATTAGTCATGTAACTCACACAAGATTTTGCCTTAATTAAGTCACTTGGGAATATCATGATATAAAAATAAGTGATTAAAATGAGTATCAAGCTTTGGTGTACTTATAGCTAGTGGTGGAGACAATCGAATTAATTTATGTATAAATTGGAATTGGAAAAACAAGTAGGAGGCTAGAGTGGTATGTGGGAGTTGTGCAGGATGTTATTTATCTGTTTCTCGGGTCATTTTAAGAATACTTCTTGTACTCAGATTGGCTTTGTGATATTGTTTTTTTTTTTTTTTTTTTGTTACTGAAATAAGAATATTAACAACGGTTGTTAATAATACTTATTATTAGGTTTTTAAGGGGTGATCTCATGTACAACTCAACCTAATTATATATTTAACTTATATATCAGCCAAACACGGTCTTGAAAAGGGGAAGAAAGTGTTACGTTTTTGATATTTTCTGGGATAATATTACTAAAATATAAATTGCTGGTAGAACAAGATGAAGAACAAGATGAAGATTTGAAGAAATAGGGAGAGAGAGAATTAGATAGGAAGAGAGGTAGTTAGAAGAGAGATAATGATGCAAATTTTCTGATATTCTCATTCATCGGCCATAGGCCGTATTTGTAACTAACAGTGGGGTCCACACACCAGTGGATATTCCTTAGGTATTTTAAAAGCAGAATCTAAAATAGATAATGGATCTTCCAGATTATTCTAAATGTTTGGGCCCATTTGCGAGAAGCCCAAACCTTTCCTCATTCAGATAAACTACTCAGATAATTTGGCTCAGGTGCATCCTGAGCCTCAGTTTCCTTATTCAGATAATTTGACTCAGGTGTAACCTGAGCCTCAGTTTCCTCGCTCAGATAATTTGGCTCAGGTGGATCCTGAGCCTCAGTTTCCCCATTCAGATAATTTGGCTCAGGTGTATCCTGAGCCTCAGTTTCCTTCCTCAGATAATTTGGCTCAGGTGGATCCTGAGCCTCAGGTTCCTCGTTCAAATAAATATACACTGAACCTCTATTTCCCACTGATAAAGGAAACCCTGATTTTAACTCCCCTTTCGTTCCCATCTCACCACTCTTCACGTTTCTCTCTGGTCTCGCAACAATACTCCCTCCAACGAAAGATCCTTGTCCCCAAGGATGGAGTGAAGGAAAATTTCGCAGAACAAAGGCGGTATCTTCCCACGAATCGATTTTCCAATCTTCGGTAACCCAATAGACACGAACCTGATCTTTCTCCTTTCCGCTTTCCAGGTATCGACGTCGTTCTGTGACATAGTAGGGTTGGATCGCGAAGAGGCCGTTGCTATCAACATCTGAAAGACTCTGTGAAGGTACATACTTAACCCCTATGTGTTTCTTGAGTAAAGAAACATGGAAGACGGGATGAATCTTTGACCTAATTGGTAGATCTAATTTGTAAGCCACACTCCCTACCCTTTGCATGATTGTATAGGGGCCAAAGTATTTTGATGACAACTTAAAATTCTTTCGGTATTGAATGGAATTCTGCCGAAAGGGTTGAAGTTTGAGAAAAACTTGGTCTCCTACCTCAAAAACCCTTTCTTGTCTATGCTTGTCTGCTTGTACCTTCATGCGATTCTGTGCTTTGATTAGATTAACCTTGACTTGTTGTATGATGTGTTGTCTGTGAGTAAGCAGATCTACAACCTCCTCATTTGTTGAATCCAAATATGGCCCATAAGTGAATCCTATAGGAGTATACCCATAGAGAGCCTCAAAAGGTGTCATCTTCAGACTTGAATGATAAATGATAATTTCAACCATTGCTTAGGGTTGTTAAACACCTACATTGATTTACCCTCTCAGTTTGTCCATCAGATTGGGGGTGATAAGATGAACTTAGGTGTAATTGAGTTCCCACCAACTTAAATAGTTCCTTCCAAAAAAAAGCTAGTAAATATTTTGTCCCTGTCACTCACTATACTAGCTGGTAACCCATGCAACTTATAGATAACATCCAAAAACACCTTAGCTAAAGAAGTAGCAGTATATGGATGTGATAGGGCTATGAAATGTGAATATTTAGTGAATCTGTCCACTATCACCCATATCATATTCTTTCCCCAAGAGTTAGGAAGCCCCTCTATGAAATCCATAGAGATATGTGACCATGCTTGGTCTGGAATGAGTAAGGGTTGTAGGAGGCCAGGGTATAAACCTGGACTTGACTTATTTTTGGCACATACTTCACACCTCTTGACCCACATCAACACATCATCTTTCATATTAGGCAAAAAAACATCCTCTTAAGCCTCTGATAAGTTCCTGTAACCCCAGAATGCCCTCCATAGGGTGTGGAGTGCATCTCAGAAAGGATTAAATCTCTTAATCCACTATTGCTACCCACAACCAGCCTATTTTTATATCTCAGAATACCATTAGTGAACTGAAATAGGGAATAAGTATTAGGATCAGTACCTTTGGCTTTGATGATTTCCTCAATGTAACCATCATCAGTGTAACTTAGCAGGACCTGATCCAACCAGGTTGGGACCATTGTAGTTATAGCAGAACAACTGTTCTCCCTTCTGGATAATGCATCAGCTGCACTGTTCTCACTCCCATTTTTATACAAAATCTCATAGTCAAGGCCTAACAATTTAGTAATCCATCTTTTTTGTAGTGGAGTTACCACCTTTTGGTCCAGAAGGTGTTTAAGGGATTGTTGGTCAGTCTTTATAGTGAATTTCTGCCCCTGCAAATAGTGTTTCCACTTCTCAATGGTCATTAGTACTGCCAAAAACTCCCTCTCATAGACAGAGAGTGCTTGATTCCTTGGACACAAGGACTTACTCATGTAAGCAATGGGTTTTCCTTCTTGCATGAGTACAACTCCAATTCCTTTCCCACTAGCATCAGTTTCCACCACAAATGTCTTTGTGAAATCAGGTAATGCTAGCACTGGGACACTCACCATGGCTTCCTTCAACTTCTGAAAAGCTAGGTCTGCCTCAGGGTTCCATTTGAAATTGTCCTTCTTGAGTAAAGAAGTGAGTGGTTTGCTGATGAAACCATATCCCTTCACAAATTTCCTGTAATACCCTGTTAAGCCCAAGAAACCCCTTAATTGTTTAATGGTTTGTGGTTTTGGCCATTGAACCATACACTCAATCTTTCCTGGATCAGTGGCAACTCCATCTTTAGAAATTATGTGGCCCAAATACTCCACACTAGTCTGGCCAAAACTACATTTGTTTCTCTTAGCAAACAACTTATTGGCCCTCAAAAGTTGTAAGATTGCTTCCAAGTGAATTAAATGTTGTGTTTCCTCGGTGCTGTAAATGAGGATGTCATCAAAAAAGACCAACATAAATTTCCTCAAATGATCCCTGAACACCTGATTCATTAGTGATTGAAATGTAGCAGGTGCATTGCACAACCCAAATGGCATCACTAGGAATTCATAATGACCATTATGGGTCCTGAAAGCAGTCAATTGCCTATGCTCTTTCTTCATTAAGATTTAAAAGTACCCTGACCTCAAATCTATCTTTGAAAAGATCTTAGCACCCTTAAGCTCATCTAGTAACTCATCAATGATAGAAATAGGGTAGTTGTGCTTGATTGTGAGCTCATTAAGGTACTTGTAATCCACACATAGCCTCCAGGTGCCATCTTTTTTCTTCACCAAAATCACAAGTGAAGCAAAATGGCTCTTACTATGTTGAATTACTCCTGTAGTCAACAATTCCTTTACAATCTTTTCAATTTCCTCCTTATGGCTGTGAGAAGTTCTATATGGGTACTGATGTTTAGGGATGCTCCCTGGTTTTAGTATAATCTGGTGTTCCACCCCCCTCCCTGGTGGTAATTCCACTGGTTCCTCAAATATATCTTTGTAAGCTAGTAGTAGCTTATGTAACTCAGGATCATCTTTAGTGTGGGTAGGAGGTGTTTATGTAATTAAGTACATCTCATTAACTTCCTTAAAGGCTTCTGTGTGGATCATCTGATATAATCCCACATCAGAAATCAACTTACATTCAGCTGATGAAGTAAGTGCTTGTAGTTTCACCCTCTTCCCAAGCAAGTCGACCGTGGAAAGTCATCTTTTCATAGTTAAGCTCAATAGGTGTGCAAAATTTTAACCAATCCCTCCTAGGATCGGATCACAACCCTCATTCTCCAACAAACCTCAATTGGGTAGGTGAATTGATGTCCTCAAGCATGTTCAAGTGAAAGGGTTCACTTGTTGTGAGTGACCAATCTTTGCCCATTAAGAACCTTCACCAAGATGGGTTTAGCATCACTCAAAGGGCATTTGAGCCTTTTAGCTGTAGCCTTTTTGTATAAAACTCAGGGTGCTACCTGAGTCTATGAGAATGTGGAGTTTGTGGTGTTCAAACTCCCCAAAAAACCTCATGATAGTAACTCCATCTTCACCACTTAGAGCATTTAGTGACATCTGGACCTCTTCCATGATGTCACCCCATAAACAACATGTTCTTCCCCCTTCAAAGGGTAGGAGAAGGTAGGAGTATCTTCCTCTTCTTCCTTTTAATCATGTATGAAATTCTCTGTTTGCATTTGTGCCCATGCACAAAAGGTTAATCATGGGTTTGTAACATAACCCCTTCTCCTTCCTAATTTGCCATCTCTCAGAGGAGATAAGACCTTGAAATGTGGTTTCCTTTTACTTGGTAGGGCCCCAAAGAGCATCACCCTTCTTCCCTTTGCATAAAATTAGAGTTAGAGTTAGGGTTAGGGTTAGGGTTAGGATTAGAAACCCTTGAATAGGGCTTAAGTTTTTTAGTTAGTGCAGCAGTAGCCTGATCTTGCTTCCTGCCCAATTTAATAACATGTTGAAGTGTGGTAGGTTCAAACATGGCTATTGTTGCTTGTAGCTCTTCATTAAGTCCTCCAATGAAACTTGCCACAAAGTAGATTTCGAGAATACATCCCAAAGAACTACCAAAGATACAAGCTTTGGGTTCCTCATATTTATCAACATAATCTTCATAGCTACCGGTTTGTTTGAGTTTGTTAAACTCGAAATCACTGTAGAGTCCTTAATCTCCTCAAATCTAGTTGAGAGAATAACCAAAAATTGTGCCCAAGTTAATTCCACATTTCTTTGATTGAAATTTTGAACCCATAGTGCTGCTTTACCCTCAAAATGGATAGTAGCCAAAGTGATTTTTTGTTGTTGATCACCATCTTTGGGCATAAGCTTAAAATACCCATTGGATCTCAAGACCCATAACCTAGGTTTAGAGCCATCAAACCTAGGGAATTCAATCTTAGGCCTTTGGGTTGTGAAATTGGGTACCATCGATTAACCGTTGGAGATTCCCGATCTCGATAGGATGATCCCCACCAAATAGTTCAAAGGTAAGCCCTCCACCAAAGAAAGTCCATAGTTAGGCCCTCCACCACCGAGATCCAAAGCTAGGACTCCCAAAAATAGAAGACCCTTCATTGTGACCCTTTTTTTTCCATATTCAAAACAGAATCGTGATAGTTGCCAAAGTGTTAGTCATAAGCTCAAATTTCTCCTCCATCTTGGTTGTTAAACCTTGCATATTGTCTGTTAGCTTCCCCTCATCGCTACTACCTTCATGGCTTCCGATTTGAATTAATAATTCGACTTCTCCCGTGTGATTCTTGCAGATTCTTGGAGCGCGTTCCTAAACCATGATCAAAACTTGGCTCGAATACCAAATGTTACATTTTTGATATTTTCGGGATAATATTACTAAAATATAAATTCTTTGGTAGAACAAGATGAAGAACAAGATGAAGATTTGAAGAAAAATAGGAGAGAGAGAATTAGAGGAGGAAGGTAGTTAGAAGAGAGAATGATGCAAATTTTTTGATATTTCATTCATCGCCAGAGGTCCGATTTGTAACTAACAGTGGGTTCCACACCCCAGTGGATATTCCTTAGGTATTTTAAAAGCAAAATCTAAAATAGATAATGGATCTTCCAGATTATTCTAAATGTTTGGGCCATTTTTAGAAGCCCAAACCTTTCCTCATTCGGATAAACTACTCGAGATAATTTGGCTCGGTGCATCCTGAGCCTCAGTTTCCTTATTCAGATAATTTGACTCAGGTGTAACCTGAGCCTCAGTTTCCTCGCTCAGATAATTTGGCTCAGGTGGATCATGAGCCTCAGTTTCCCCATTCAGATAATTTGGCTCAGGTGTATCCTGAGCCTTAGTTTCCTTCCTCAGATAATTTGGCTCAGATGGATCCTGAGCCTTAGGTTCCTCGTTCAGATAAATATATACTGAACCTCTATTTCCCACTGATAAAGGAAAAACCCTGATTTTAACTCCCCTTTCGTTCCCATCTCACCACTCTTCACGTTTCTCTCTGGTCTCGCAACAGAAAGATGAATAAAGTAGAGTTAACTAGTTGCATAAATCTAAGATGATCCGTACATTTAATTGTACGGACACATTAATTTTTGTACTTTTCTACAAAATATTTTAAGTTGTACAAATTCGATTCGCGTGTTCTTTTTCCAAAAAAGTGTACATCCAGAACCATATAAACTCATGAGAAAGTACGTACGCGAATAGGGTTTTCGTTCTCATGGTTTAATTCGTTCTACCAACCCATATAAAAAGTAAAAATTAATAATTTATGAGTAAATCTATTATACACCAATTGTACGGTGTAATTGTACATATTATTTAGTCAAAATAATTGATACTACCTCCGTCCCGGAAGACTCTGCACAGTTACTGTTCCGCTCGTATTTTTGCGAGCGAGTTTTTTATTACTATTTGAAATGATAAAGTAATTTTAAGAAATGCGCATGACAGAGGAGGGGTAAGACTATCATACCCCACCTTAAAAATCACTTTATTATTTCAAATACTAATAAATAACTCGCACACAAAAACACGAGCAAAAAGTAAGTGTGCTAAGTCTTCTGGGACGGAGGGAATACTATTTAAAAATGAACTTAACATTTTATGAAGATAACTGCGGCAGTTTATGGACTATAGATTAATTGATAGAGATTTTTTTTTTAGAATCTTTAATAGTTGATTCTAATTTGAACTCATTGCGGTAATTTGTTCTACGAATACACACATATGTTATATACCTTATAAAAATGAAATTATCAAAAAATATGGAAGAGAAAGAGAATTAGATTAACTGATACTGTATATTTTTTTCTTTTTTGCAATTGTGCTTAGTAATTAATTCTAGTTGGGACTAGTTCCTTGGTTCTCGGTCAGGATCTCCTGTTACATAATGGTGTTACATCTCCTGTTACATCCTTTAAATTTGCGCCATGTGTTGATCTCATAATCTCTACAAATATAAGAATAACATCCTAACATAACCTTTTTTTCTATTTAGGAAATTATATTCTTTTTTAGCAAAAAATTAATTCCTTCCGAATTTCATTCCAAAAAATCTTCTAAACATATTTATAATTAATTAATTTAAGCTATACATATATAAATTAACCAATAATTAAATTTGTTAATGATTTAATTGGAGTATGCACATTATAATCTTAATCTATCATATAAATTTAAAATTTAATAAAAAAAAAAAAGAAAACTTACAAGAAAAAAACTGACAAAATATGTTATAAAAAATGAATTTCAATATTTAAAAATATTATAAAATTTTATAAGCAAACTCGATAATTAATACGTATGAAATTTACGACCCCTAACCCCCACCACCCAAAAGAAGTTTATTAAAAAAATATAGAAGAGAGGGATTCGATAATTAATTGATGGAATCTTTTAACTTTCCTTTTTTTAAGTAGCTGTGTTTAAAAATTAATTTAATTGAATCACCTGGCTATATATCAAGATATAAAAATTAATATGAGTGTGATTAAAATGAATTAACAGAATGTAGTATATATTTTAATGAGATAATAATATTAAGAAATGTCATTAATAATAGTTTTGTAAAAGGTGGTCTCATGTGCACCAAGTCAAAATTGTGCATCTCAACTTTATTTCTTATTTTTAAAAATCAGGCAAAAATGGTCTTAAAGAAGAATACAAGTGGAATTAACTAGTTAAATATATCTAAGATCCGTGCATTAATTGCGCGTCCACAAACTTTTGTCTTTTTTTAAAAATATTATAAGTTGTACTATTCGATTCTCGTGTTCTTTTTCTGAAAATAATGTACATGCAGGACCATGTAAACTCATGAGAAAGTACGTACGAGCATAGGGTATTTTGATCTCGCGGTAGTTTAACTCGTTTTACTAACTCCAAATAAAAAGTAAAACTTAATAGTTGATGAGTAAGTCTTTTGCACCCCCAATTTCAGAGTGCAACTATATACAACTAGTACACGGGCACTTAGGCATGTGTTGGATTTCAGAGTAACAATAAGAGTGAATGTTTATTTGGGTGGAGATGAAATGTGCAAATTAAAAAAGTAGGTGAGTCATTTTTGATGGAATTTGAAACTAGGACGTGGATGTGATCCAAAACTTTGATACCATAGAATTTTATCTCATTCGCGGATCCTGTTCGGGTCGAATCAGATCAAGCAATTTTTTTTCTAAAAATTCGCGCAAAGACATAACAGGAAAATTTGTTCACTGTTTGTGTTATTATAAAGACAAGTTTGTATTATTGTAACGACTATTATGTATTACTATGTGATCGTGAACAAAAATACATTTTATTAATTCAATATTGTAATATGATAGTTCGGGTTTGTACTTAAGGAATTTCGTCGCATAACAGAAGGAGAATCATATTAAAAAAGAAAGGGGGAAAGTGGATGAAATAGAGAGTTCGTTTTGTTCATATAGTAACACATCTTTTTTTTTTAAAGAACATATTTGTATATATATAGTAACACAATTTTCAATTAGATATATGCAAATATAACAATAAAAAGAAAAATTGAAAGCAACAATGTGTGGGAAGTGAGAGATGCACCATGGTTGTTGAGTTATTTCTCAAGAAGAAGAGACACATATGTGTACTAAAAAATACAAGTATATTTAATATTTATCCTTATAATAACACATACTCCAAATTAATGGATGTAATCTTTTTTTCTTAATTATGTTCAATATTTACCTTCAAAAGAGAAAGAGAATTTGACTAATTGATGCAATTTTTTTTTTTTTTGTAATTGTGTGTAATAATTAATTCTAGGTGCTCATTAATTTGTTTTACGATCTCTCAACCCATACAAAGTAAAGTTATTAAAAATATAAAAGAGAAGATTTTGATTAATTGATGGATTTCCCCCCCTCTGTTTTGGTAGTTGTATTTAAAAATTAATTTATTTATATTGAATCACTTGGGAATATCTCAAGATATAAAAATATGAGAGTAATTAAAATGATTAACATGATATATATTTTAATGAGGTAAGAATATTAAAAAGTGCTATTAAAAATACTTAAATCATAATTTTTAAGTGGTGATCTTAAGTGCACCAAGTTGTACCATGCAACTCAACCTAATTATATTATAATTCAACCTAACTTATTCTTAAAAATCAGCCAAACACGGTCTTGAAAAGGGAAATAATGAATAATGCAAGTGGAGTTAACTAGTTGCATAAATTTAATATCCGTGCATTAATTGTACGTACACAAATTAAAGATTCCTCTTTTTAAAGAAATATTGTAAGTTGTAACTATTCGATTCCCATGTTCTTTTTTCGAAAACGTATTCATACAACTATATAAACTCATGAGGAAGTACGCACTAGCATAGGACTTTCAACTCATGAGAAAGTACGAATGAGCATATTATTTTTTGTTCTAGCGATAGTTTAATAAATGGTAATTCTAGATGGCAAGATTCAGTTTAGGCCAGAAAAGGGTACTTTAAACTTTTCATATATAGTTAAAGTTTTAAATGAAATTATTCATCTCCCTAACAACATGTCATCTTCTTCCCCAGCCTGCCATAGCAGCCGTGGTCGAACCAGCGTCACTTTTCCGACCACCTTAACCATCGTACGTTCATCGTTTTTTCAATTTCGCGAATCATTAGGGCCACTGGGGTTTTGTTTTGGATGGACTTCTTTCCTTTTGATTTCAATTCTGCTTTGGTTTCTTCGTCGATTTATTTCGTTGACTTTTGTATAAGTTTATTCACCTGCTGGGTACATTCTTCACCAAAAATTCACATAATATCACGGCCAATTTTATAGGATAATTGTTGCATAGAAGTGTGGGGGCGTAGATGGGTGAGAGTGGTGGGAAGGTTTTAGGTTGCAGAAGGGAGGGAAGCAGGAAGGGGTGTGGGGTGGGTGTAAAGGAAATTAATAATTAAACTTTGGGATGAGTTTATAAATAACTTAACATAAAAATAAAAGTTTTTTTTTGTCATAAAATTTATAATCATTCTTTTTTAGTCAAGAGAATATATTTTTTTCCAATTTTACCCTTTTTTATGCTTTCATTATTTTAGTTCGTACTACCATATATACACCTATACCAACATTATTTCAGCCCGTACCACCATTCAATTAACCCCGTACCACTATCACTTCAGTCTGTAAATATCGTTTCAGTCCGTACCACTATTTTATCAACCCCGTACCACTATCACTACCGTACCACACTTATTTCAAACCCGTACCACCTTATTTTAATATCGTATCATTATCATTTCAGCCCGTATCATAATTTAATTCAACTTTTACCATCATTTTTAAATTTGTACCACAATTTAATTAATTTTGTACTACACTATATTAATCTCGTACCATCATTTTTTTAAAATTTTTTGTTAATTTCTTTAAGGGTATAATTGCCCAAAAAATTATTCTCTTGGCTAAAAAGAGTGTTGTCCTTGCTTAATCTATTTATCAATGACATCAAAGTGATGTGTTCATCTAAATATCCAAATTTGTAAAAATATATGAAACTTCTGATACAATGAAAAAATTCGAGCTCATCTAAATATTCAAATTTGTAAAGAGATGTGAAAGTTTTGATACCACAAAAGAATTCAATCTCATCTAAATATTCAAATTTGTAATGTGAAAGTTTTGATACCACAAAATAATTCAATCTCATCTAAATATTCAAATTTGTAAATAGATGTGAAAATTATGATACCATGAAAGAATTCAATCTCATCTAAATATCCGAATTTGTAAAGAGATCATGTGAAAATTGTGATACCATAAAAGAATTCAATCTCATCTAAGGTGTGAAAACTCTTATACGATGAAATAATTTTTTCTCATCTAAAAGTATGAACTTGTACAGAGAAATATGAAAGCTCTTATACGATGAAATAATTCTATTTTATCGAAAAGTCCGAATTACTTATGGAGAAGTGTAAAATTAATTCATTAATTTATTAATTTTCTAATACTCTCTCTCTCACTCGTGTGCTTAGATTTCCTATGGAAATGAAATCTATCAAGTGAACAATTTAATACGGTGGAATTTTTTTTAGTGGGATTCAAATCTCATATAAAATTCGAACTTATTATAAAGAGATGTGAAATCAATTTATTTATATTAATTTCCTAATATGATCCGATCCATACCCAAAATTTCAATCTCCCAATAAATACGGCCTTAATCCTAGTGGTTTGAAAATAATTAAAAATATCTATTGCATGATTGTGGGCCCACCCAAATACGGAAAAATATTAAGCCTCACTACTTTCTTTCACTATAAAAACCTCATAGAACCTTACCCTGAATTCAGAATACAAACAGAAATGGAGAAACGACGACGTTCCAGATGTAGCAATTGCCTCTGCAACGCGCCGGAGTACGATTATACCCTCACGAATCAGTAATCGAGAAACAGCAGCAACTTCAATCTCGTGTTCCAGTAATTCTTGATTTCCCTGATTCGTGAAGGTCAGGGACGAATCTAGGATTTAACGATGGGGTATGCTAAATTTTTTTGAAGTTTCGTCACATTATAATTTTATATTTACATATAACATTTTTTAATATATTAATTTATGTGGTGTCATATGAGACTTCAAAATATAAAACTCATCAATAATTAAATTCGAATTTATCTCTATTTTTAATAAAATATATTTTAATAGATTGGTGTTCATTTATAAAATATATCCCTAATTATAAATAATATTTAGTTAAATTAAAATCATACAACTTATGGTCAATATTTTTTTAAACATTTCAAAAAACGTTTACTAATTTTAAAAAAATATCTCATTTAACTCATGTTAATACATTATTATATTTACAATTTTTCTTTTTCTAATATTAAAGTGGCTAGAATTTTATCATTATCACAATATATAACAACTAAAAA
The DNA here is from genome assembly GCA_037126765.1 of Stenogyne calaminthoides. Taxonomy (NCBI): domain Eukaryota; kingdom Viridiplantae; phylum Streptophyta; class Magnoliopsida; order Lamiales; family Lamiaceae; genus Stenogyne; species Stenogyne calaminthoides. The sequence goes on from JBBCBC010000038.1 coordinate 7,472,097, forward strand.
ATAAATTATTAATACATATTCCTCAAAAGAAAATGACAAATATTGAAAAAATAATGTATATACTTAACACTGAACAAATAAATAAAAGTACTAAATAAAAAAAAATAGAACCATATTCAGATGATTAAATTTTAAATTTTTGGGTATGAGAGCCTCAAGAAAGCACATTCAAAATTATAATAAAATAAAATCTTTGTTGCGGATGAAATTCTTAAATCTCAATATTGTAATTAAATTATAATAAAAAAAAAGGAGAGACACGATAGATCAGAAATTTTTTTTATACCAAGTTGTATCTTAATTTAATAATTGAATACAGAGTGTGGGGATGAACTTTAATTTTAAATTGGGATTTATAAATTAATAAAAAATAAAAAATAAGATTGGGTTGGACTTAAATTCGTATATTGAATTTTATTCACATGTTATATATAAATATATAACAGCTTAGTGGGGACTTGCACTGGGCTGGAGCCCGGTGCAGCCCCTCTTATGATCCGTCGCTGGTGAGGGTATATTGGTAATCCTCCACGCTGGCTTCGCTTTAGTCTCGTGTTCCAATCATTCTTGATTTCTCTGGGCTATTTTTCCATTTTTTTTCCATATACATATCTACGGCAGTTTTTGTTCTAGATTAATTGATATTTTTTTTTGTTTGTTTTGGTATTGTTTTTATGAATTATTTTAATTGAATCTCTTGCGCCATATCATTTGTATTAGTATGAGATTGATTAAAATATAGTATGAGATAAGAATTTTAAGAATTTATTTTAACAATAATTGATTTTAAGAGTTTGACCTCATGTGCGCTGTATTGTGCAACTCAGTTAAAATCAACTTGACCCCATAATTTTAGATTTTCAGGAAAAGACTCCAAAACAATTTAAGATTTTCAATTTGATATATCTACTATACTTGGTCTGATTTTCGTCACAAAATTGCCAAAATAGCGGGACGACGACATTTTGGACATGTTTCTTGCACATAACATCTGAAATTGGAGAAATCCAGCGACAAGATGAATTAAAATTCAATATGGTCCCTTAATTTAGAATATTTTAGAAAAAGGTTCCAAAAATATTTATATTTTTAATTTAATCTCATAAATCCTTAATTTTACCCTATATAATTTTCAATTTGATCCTATTTCAGGTGTTATACGATGAATTAAAATTCAACATGGTCCCTTAATTTAGAATATTTTAGAAAAAGGTTCCAAAAATATTTATATTTTTAATTTAATCTCATAAATCCTTAATTTTACCCTATATAATTTTCAATTTGACCCTATTTCAGGTGTTATACGATGAATTAAAATTCAATATGGCCCCTTAATTTAGAATATTTTAGAAAAAGGTTCCAAAAATATTTATATTTTTAATTTAATCTCATAAGAAACCTATATAAAAAAAAATATTAGAAAAAAAAAAAAAAATCTCGAAAATATGAAAGTTATTATAATGAAAATGATTAACATGATATTAATTAATTTCCATGTGAAAACAATGTGAAATACTAACATTTTTTTTTTGAGGGAGCGAGTCTTCTGTGCTGTGCTATTTCAGATCTTGGAAATGGTTAAAGGCAAGAGGTAATGACAATTTTTGTTATAGTTTCATCGATTAGCATAGCAACCCGAATTCGTGTTTTGAGTCATATTGTTAGTTTGGTTACAGTGAGTGTTATTTTGAATATGTAATTTGACATTTGTTTACTTTGTATTCTTTATTGTAAGGGATGAGTACCCATTGTACTCCATCTTTCATTAATAAATTGGCTTGTCAAAAAAAAAAAAAAAAAAAAAAAGCCAATAACTTTATTCAACTTTACGTATATTTAATAGACAAACTTTTGTATATAATATTATATGAATTTTAGATTCATATAATATATCTATACCCACTCCTTCTTATTCATTAGGTGGTTGAAAATTCTCGAACTCTTTGCGGATCGAATATGTATTTTTCAAAAAAATTGTGGTAAGGCAAAATAGGAAAATTCCGCTCCTGAATCTGTTTTACTTATGAGAGTGAACATGTGTTACTGTTAGTACACATGAGTATTACTGTAAGGACAACTAATGCATACTTGTCTTTTTAGTACATGTATTTGTCTCTATAGTAGCACATATAATGTATTGAAAGTTTTTGTTACTAGATACACACAAATATGTTACTGTAAACTGTAAAGAGAAAAAATGTGTTATTGTTTGAACAAACAACGACACTCCCTCAAATTCATTTGCTTCCCCTTCTGACGTATGACCAACTGCCTTAAGTAAAAGCTTAAAGCTCAAACCACCAGATTACACTATTGAATTAGTAAAAGTATATTTTTTATCCATCATTACGTAGTAAAACATAATTACCCTTATAGTAACACATACTCCATTTTAACACTAGTATATAAAGATGATGAGTGTTTGAATTGACATACTAACGGATCATTTTATTTAGGAAGGAGAAACAACGAATGAATTGTTGGAATTGTTGAATTAGTGTTCATTACCGAAAATTTATTAATATACATAACAATGATAATTCTTATGCAAAACAGTGATACATTATAAAAAAATAATTCACATAAACTCGATTTCACATAAGTTTTGTTGGAAAATTGAATGAGAAATGAATTAGTTGTAACTTGGATATTGTGTTGGGAAAGGAAAAAGGGGAAAAGGGAAAAACCTCTATCCCACATTGGAAAAGGGAAAGGAAATGAATGGGTATAAAACTAAGAACCCATGTGTGAGTTGTAAATTAATGTCATGATTATGCTACAACCTCCACGCGGGCGCGCAGGGGGGGGTTGCAAATCATGGACGAAATTGCCTTCGGAGCGTGACCTGCGTACACGAATGTCACACCGATTTGGTGGAAGATGAGCAAATAATTTTGCCTCAAATTTATTTTCCTTTTTTCCAACATGGCTGTTCAAATGCGAGTCAGTTTCGAAATTATTTGCATGGCAGTTTCACAAGCCTGAATTTAGTGCCATGAAAGGTTACAACAAGAATTCAAGTTTTGAATTTGATTTTTGGGTAGTTTTTGGTCAGCCATGGTTATGGCTCATCAAAGCTAATCCATCAGTTTCGAATTTCTGGAGCACTATATATAGAGCAACTCAGAATGAGGGAAAACGAAGCTTGAGAGATCATACGAACACTATTCCAGGCTTTGCTACATACACATTTTCTGCATTTTCGTTGGCCCTCCGGTAGTATAAGTTCAGACGATTTTCGATTCACTAGAGCAGAATATTGGTGCTAAATATTCTGTTGTGCTTGTTGTATCTTGGGAAGCGAACGTTCCAAGAGTCACTAGCACCGAGAGTGAGGGAAGTATTTCGTTTTAAGGAAATCGTGTTTCACGAGCCTCAAGTTATTTTTGTTTGTTGTTTAATTTTTTTATTTTCAGTCATCTACGGTGTAACATTTTTCTTACAGTCTTAAAACGAAATAAGTATCCTTCGAGATGCCTGAAACCAACAACACTCAATCCTCTGCATCCGCTCCTGCTCTTCCATCAACCGTAGCATCTGCCTCCATTCCAGCTGCGGTTTCTGCCTCCATTCCAGCAGCGGTGTCTGCTTCCATTACAGCTACTGGGTCTGCTTCCATTCCAGTAGTTGCTTCCTCTTCGATTCCAATCATGGGAATTACGATACCGATCAACCATCATGATAAGCCCGAGAAGTTCAACGGCCTGAATTTCAAAAGGTGGCAACAGAAGATGTTATTCTACTTAACAACTTTGAACCTTGCTAGGTTCTTGAAGGAAGACCCTCCTCGTTTACCTGAGAATCCAAACGAACAAGACTTTCAAGCTGTGAATTACCGTTAAATTAATTTCAAACGTCTTCTGTGAACAAGACTTTCAAGCTGAGAATCCAAACGAACAAGACTTTCAAGCTGTGAATCCAAACGTCTTATGTGGAACATGTTTACCGTTAAATTAATTTCATATTTATAGATATGATCCTTCAATTATCATGACTAATACATTTTTGTAATATAAGTCACATCTTTCAGTTATCATTACTAATACCCTGATGTAATATAAATAACAACCTTCAGTATTGTGACTAATACCTATATGTAATAAAAAAGCATACCATTCGGTTATCACAACTAATACCTTTTAGTAATATAAGTCACGCTCTTTAATCAGTTTAACAGATTTTTGTGTGAAACTTGTTCCTATTCTTTGCAGTGAAACAGAGGAAGTATCAGATAATATCAAACAAGAAATTGAAGCAAGTGAAACAAAATACACTTAATTTAAATCTGTCCCAAACACACCAAAATGTAGCTATTTCCCTAGGAAAGACTGTCCCACCTAATAACTGAACATTATCTCAAGATTAGAACAACCATCACTGCAATCACTGCAGTCTCACCTGTCGCCACTACAGTGGCAGCTATATATAAAACCCTAACCCCATACCCTAAATTCAAACAACAAAAAATAATGGACAAGGCTGCAGTTGCAAGGGCTCCGCCGCAGAAGAAGGGGTCGACGCTGTTCCGCGGCGTCAGGCTCATAAAAGCCTCCGGCAGGTACGGGGCGGAGCTAAGCGTCCCGGGGGAGAAGAGGAGGGTGTGGCTGGGCACCTTTGAGACACCGGAGGAGGCCGCGCTGGAGTACGACCAAGCTGCCCGGAGCTACGGCTGCCCGGAATATAAGATGAATTTTCGGAAAGATGTGGGCCCCACACGGAGTCCGCCGCTGCCGCCGGAGTCCTCCAGTCACGGAGGCGAGTCCCTAATTGACTTAAATTTTCCGCCTCCTATGGATTAATTGATTGATAGAGCTGATATAATTTTTCTTTTTTTAATTGTTTATTGCTAATTAGTGTAGTTCAATTTCTTGCGCATATCATTTGTATCATTATATGAAGATATGAGAGTGATTAATTAAAATGAAATTAGCTAGCCTGATGTATAATTTAAGAAAAGATAAAAATATTAAATTAAATACTTCTATTAATACTTAATAATAATTAATTTTAGGGGGTTGGCCTCATTTGCACCGCGGTGGTACTGTGAAACTCAATTTAGTGAGTTAAGATTAATCTGATCCCATAAGAATTTTTCGGCAAAAGGTCCTCTAAAATGTTAAGATTTTCAATTTAATCTCAGACCCACTTAATTGTTTCAATTTTTGCCCAAAGTCACCGGAATAATATAAGAGTCTGATGGAGCTTTTATAGCAGCAGCCTTAGAAAATCTCAAGATTTTCCTTCTCTGTGAGTGTTTATAGAATGGTGAGTAACACTAGTTGCAGATGAAGGAATATGATCCATAACGTTTGTGCAAAAGATCAATGTCAATGCATAAATAGTGTAATTTTGAGTTGGATCCCCTGCAGTAAATGGAGGGTCCAGTTGCATCTTGACCCTTGGATCTACAAATACACACATATACTCATGGAAAAGTATTATAACTGACTTCGCTACATGGAAAAGTAGCTCTCTCATTGGAAGGGCGAGTTTATTTAGTTAATTATGTGATTACTTCCTCTCTCGTGCATTTGATGATGATTTACAAATGGCCGCGTTCATTGTTGAGGACTATTGAAAAGACACGAGGAATTTCATTTGGTCTGGGAATATATATACAAAAGAGGGGCTTTTGCACGGTTTCTTGGGCAAGGGTTTGTGCCCGTCGCGTGGAGTGGTTTACGAGGTTTTTCCATAAGAGCGACTAATGATGATATTCATAAATTTGCGTGGGGTTTCCTTACGTGTGAGAAGCCGGGAACGAAATTTCCCTGGGTTAGATAGTTGCATGGCCTATTTACGAAAAGTGAAACATGGAAATCAAACTGCCACCATCTGGCGAGACCTGAGGCTAAAAGAAGGATGAAATTAGCTCCATAGCACGATGGATTTTGGGAATGAATTTAATGGTCAACTTCTGCTTAGACAATTGGCTTGGTTACGTTATTGTTGACCGAAATAACATTGTCTAACTGGCTTGGTTACATTATTGCTGACAGAATTAACGTTCCAATTATACTCGAAAATTTTCTCAAGTACCATTCGCTTACATCACTCATCGATATGATATAGAAGTTTTAAATATATAAAAAACACGACAAAAACTCGTATGACACAGTCTTATATATACGTGAGACGGGATATAAACTAGCACAAATGAATATCCATCCCTTTATGTTGGGAAATTTTGTATTAAGTTTTGATGGAAGTTCCAAATTAGGTTGTAATAGGACCAGTTAGATCTGTTAGCTGACTGATGATTTAGAATCAGATTAAGATGACCAGCTGAAATGTATAGATAGCTGATGTAAAAGATAGGTCACATATTGAGGGGGAACTCAATATGTATAGGTCAGGTCAAATTATCAGATGACCAGATAAGGTCAGATGATCAAAAGACTAAACAAGTCAGAAGACAAGAAGAAGTCAGATGATCAGGTGAAGACTGAAGACACTGAGACTCAGAGAAACCTGAAGTCTCAGTAAGAAACCTGAAGACTCAGTATGTCACTGAGGACACTGAGACTCAGAGAAACCTGAAAACTCAAGTATGTCACTGACGACACTGAGACTCAGAGAAACCTAAAGATCAGAAGACTACTAGAAGATCAAGATCTAGACCAGAAGACCAGAAGACCTACATCAGCCGAGTCTGCAATTTGTGCTAAGACAATCTGCATCAGAAGACTCTATCAGGTAGACTGATCAGTTATCTGATCAGGTCAGCTCACGCCTGGTGTTAACCAAAATGTTACACCAAATCATATGAATCTTCTACAAGAAGAATGTCAAACTTTAGTTGGTAGAACAAACACTGAACTGCCGTACTTGTGAAACCAATGAGAGAGCGACATGTGCGCAAAAAGGGCTGACAATGCGGGATTCGACGCTGCAGAGTCAAACGGCTATAAAGGACAACTATTCACTCTTTCGGCCATGCCGTTATTGGAAGCACGTCACATCAAATCCTGCAAACCTACCAAATATAGCCGGAAATTCAAATTGCTCTCCAACGACTCTTTGATTTCATGGTCTATAAATATGAGATTGCTCTTCAAAGTGAAGAGACGGAAATTATCAAGAAGCTCAAACTATAGTATAATTTCCGCACGAAGAACACAAACTTGAAGGATTTCTAAGCCAGGAGCCCCTAGTCCTAAAATCAATGGGCTCTCCAGCTGTTAAATGGGACACAAGTGCTAAAAAAGTGGTCCAAAGACCATATGGCCACTAGTGTCGCATGCAAATATTGAGTTTGATATACGATGATCAACTATTGTCTGATCAAGACCGTATACCAAACACATATTTTGTATCAGACTGAGTCTGTTGATGCTAATTCCGTCATCTCGATAGGCACACAAGGTGCATACGGTTAGGAGAAGTGCCTTCTCATTTGCTATAGCAGATCCGCCGCCTCGGTGGTAGAGAAGTTTGGCAATAATTGTATGTGTAATCTTCGATGACGACGAAAGCAGTAATAAGGGACACACATGGTTGATTTGAGAAGTTGAAATCATTTGAGAAGGGTTAAAGGTTTTTGCTAGAAGTTTCACTGGAAATAAGGGTTCATCGGAAAATATGGAGTAAAAGCTAAATAAAGAAGATGAATGGTTTATGATGTGTTGTTTGCCTAAAACCCCAGATCTTTTATAGGAGAAAAGCAGGGGTATAGGTGCAAATTCATTTTCTCAAGACCCTTAGGAGAAATTTGCACCGCAAGGACAACGCGTAAGAAACACGCAACTGATGGTTGGATGAGTTGACGGTGTGAGTTATCACGACGTATCCATACCATTATTACGGAGTATCAAATCACGCCGATTTAGGAAATCGAAGCGACCTTTTGACTCCCCGAAGTAAAAGCTTTGGCGGGAGTATGACACAAATCCCTAGGAAACGTGGCCTGAATAGAAGAAGACTGAAGTTCAAAACAACTGAACATCAGAATGGCCTGATCGAGAAATCTGAAATCCTGTGTTCTTAAATGCTGAATTGCTGAATGTTAAAGAGGATCAGATAAGTGGATCAGATAAGTATCAGATTGGATCAAACAGGAATCTGATCAGATGAGTGGAATAGTGTTGGGAAATGCTAAGGGATAGACTACCATCAGTAAGGTCAACAATAATCAAGCCAACTAGATCAGATCATAGTGGTAACTGATTGATTACATTATCAATCAGTCAGATACGTTTCTTATTTATCCCTTTCTGATCATCTTATATGCCTTATTTAAATAAATTGGCTTTTTACATCGTTCTCTTAACTTTGTGATTTAATGCACCGCAAAACATTAAAACGCGGACATGAGAATATGTATTTAATGCGTTTTATTATGAAGTTTTCGCGATCCAAAATACGAGAAGACTACTTTTCTCAACCGTGCGATTAAAACACTTTACGGCCGACTAATCTCAGCCATTAATTTCAAAACACGGATACTTGAGTACTTATGGAAAGTTGTGCAAAGAGGTTTCCCTCGCATAATATAAACCCAAATCTTTCTCCAAAAACCTCTTTCCACTCCTTCTTCTTCTCAGTTTCTTAAAAGATCAAACTCTCAAAATCTTCAGAAATTATTTTCCAAAATCGATTGATTATATTTTCACGTTTATTCAAACCTACGAATCAATATCCGTAATTTTCTTTTAAATCTTCGCATAAATTCACTCATAGTGGTTATTAGGTTTACAAATCGTCTCATGGTGTCTATAATTTATATCCAAGACCGATCTATATGCTTATTTGCTTAATTCATGCTTAGATTGCTGGTTTGACTGAGTTTATTGAAATAGTTTACTCAAACTAATATCAATTTGCATATCATACAGAAATGACACATCTTATTTCACGAAAGGGTCAAGGCAAAAAGGTCTGCAATTTCGCATCAATGAAGAAGGATATCATTGATGAGAAATATGTGGTATTTTCGGTCACCTCAGATCCTGAATCGTTGGAAATTCTGGAGTGCCTGCGAGCCTGTGGTCTTGAACAATACTGCTGTAGACATCAGAGCGTAGTCCACACTCATGAAGCCCTAGAATTTCTGTATAATCTACAGAAGGACGAGGATATGATGCTAATTTGATTTCTTCCGTTGGAGGATTGGAAGTAAGAGTCACGAATGATGATCTTCAGAGAATCTTTGGTCTCACTCGAGGAAGCATCAACCCAGAAACCTACACAACTGATGTAGGAGAGAAGGTTTTTCTTGAAGCCGGGTTGTTGAGGCCAGCAAATAAGGATAATACACTGAATGTCAAAGCTCCTTACCTGAAGAGGAAATATCGTCTTCTCTTTGAGATTGTGCAAAAGGTGATTATGTGCTCAACCTACAGTCTTGATGCTGTCACCTCTTATAAGATCAGTGTCATGACTGCAATCATCAAGAAAGCATCTGATGTGGATTGGTTGGGTATGTTCAAGTCAAGACTGCGGAAAGACTCAGGGAAGTTCGATCTGAACGAGATGAATGAAGTGTACTTATCCTCCAAATTCTCTTTCATGCACAAAGTCTCAATCATTCTATCAGACAAGCTGCTAAATAATTATGAATGGAATGAGGATGGTGCGAAGGTGTATCAAGCAAAGCACAAGGCTATCTTGGGCAAGAATGAGTCTCTGCCTGGCCAGTCTGATGAGGAGCCTACTCCCTATGTGCCCAAACAAAAGGGAGAAAAGAAAAAAAAAAAGGCAACTGCATCTTTGATACAATCAAGAGCGCAGGGAACGACCATCCCAGAGAAGAGGTTGAAGAGGAAGGACCTGGCCAAGAAACCAACTGCTCAACAGAAACGTCAGAAGAGAGTTACTTCTCCTCTGAAGACTGTCCCTAGTCTTATTCTTCAAGTTCACAGAACGGAGGAGCTGATTCAGTTTGAATCAGAAGAGGAGATTGCAGTCAGTTCTGAGCACATTGCAAGTGGAGTTAGGGACGAGCAGATGCTAGAAGGAGAAGGAGAGAGAACTGTTGAAGGAACTGAAGTGGAACACTCGAGGAGAGAATCACCATCTGATTCTCTGCCTCTCAGCAAAGTCTTCCAGAAAGAAAGATCACCTACACCCACTTCTAAATCACCATCACCCTCTCCTCAAAAATCATTATCACCACCACCCTCTCCCCACAAAACATTCTCACCCTCACCCTCTCCCCACAAAACATTCTCACCCTCACCCTCACCAGTCAGACCACCTCCTTCACCCAAATCTCCCACTCCCCCAACCATTGAACCTGAACAAACTGAACCCCCTCAACCAGTGGTAAACGAACCTGAACCTCAACACCCTACAGCCAGTGAACCACATATATCCCCACCTCACTCCCAATCTCCAGAAAAGATACCAGAAACTGAGAGATCTGACAAACATATGTCAATCTCTCACAATCCTTTCAACACCAGAACCGTGCTTGCTTCACCCGATTCAGAAAGCCCTATTATAAGAATTATGAAGCAACATATCAAGGAGTATCTGCTGGACCTGTGCCCTGAGTTGGATCAACACCCTAACATCCAACACCAGATATAAGAGATTGTGTTATGGAGAGATATCAGATTGAAGAGCATCAAGGAGTTTCTGATCCTCATGAAATCTCTAGGCTCTGACTTTTTTGTAGATCTGGAGATGAAGTGTTTGGAGAATGCTGGGATTGATAGTGCTGTTGAGTTGGCCTCTGAAGATGATATCAGATGGTTAATTCATGATAGGTTTGGGATTCTTTGAAAAATAAGGAGGAGATACAATAACCTCCTTCTCATACAAATCTTGAGGGAGCCGCCGATGAACAAGAGTGGGTCTTTGTAGATGAGATCCCGACTTGGCAAGGCATCAACATCGACGCATCGCTATGCTGAGCTCCGATACCCTAGATCTTAGTTCTGAGAAAATTCAGGATGGGGTAAAGGCTGCCATTGAAGAGAAATTCACAGCTCTCACAGCAGATCTGATGAAGCGTTTTGAAGAAGAGCAAACGGATATGGTTGACAGAGAACGGAATCTCACAGTTGAGAAGCTCACACAGATGCATAATGCCATCCTCTCTGATGTAATGCAACTGGTTAATCCTCTTACTGAAAAGCTCACTCTCCAGTCTAATAAACTCAAAATTCAGACGGACATGCTCAGTGAAACACAAATTCTACTAGAAAGTGTCTGGGCATCCCTGGAGAAGACTGACACTCACATGGATATGGGTTGGAAGCATTTTGTGGCTTCTACAGAACGTGCAAGGAAGGATATTGAATTTGCTCTTAGACGATTTCTAGCTCCCGCACCTTCTGCAACCGCTCAGATCACTCCTCTTGCTGTTGAGGAACTCAGGGAGGAGATGACAAGACAGTTTAATGCTCTGAATCACAGGTTGTCCAAACTTTTTGATGAAACCAAAAAGGGGGAAGGACAAGAGAAAGAAGAAAAACAGATACAGATGGTAACCATTGCGTCTTTACCAGAAGCCACTGTATCTGACTTGCCTGAAGCCACTCCATCTACTGATCTTGTTGCTCCACCTGATGTTTGCTGAACTAATAGAGACTTTGGAGCAACATAGTAAAGAGCTCAAGGATCAAAGGAAGGAGATCACTGAGCAGAAGATTGCTCTTTCTGATGTTACTGCCAGAGTGGATAAGATTGAAGACTTCTCTTCTTCTGTACAGCAAAGGATGGATTCTGATGATCAGGCCAAGAGCCTTGAACTTGCGAAGAAACTTGCAGAAGAAGATGAACCTGAGCACACTCTGAAGAGAAAGAAAGGTAAGGGCAAGATGACGAAATCTACTGCTGAAGTTCAGAGACAAGGGAAAATATCCTCTACCAAGAGCCAGATGTCCCCTGAACAAATTCAAGAGCAAAACAGACCGAGAGTCGAGAGAAGTTTCGCCATTAAGAAGCAGGTGGTCAAGCTAAAGGACTAAACATCGATACATTCAAAGGAAGAGAAAGAAGGAAGTCGCAAGAGAGGATATTGTTTGGGAAGAGAAAGCCTTCCCGCACCGATTAAAGACATCCCTCAGGCCCGGCCAGATCTGGCTTCTGAATGGGATTAGATCGAGCGTAATAGTTGTGTGATGTGTACATCTTGGAGATAATTCCGATTCATCAAGACCAGCCGAAAATGATGATGAATTCTTAATTGGTTAGAAACGGAAATACCGGATTTCTACCAGATTGTGATGAAGGAAGGAAAGATCATGACATTGATACCTGAAGCCATTCCCTTCGAACAACTTCTTCCACCTTTATGCGTCCAGATAACAAGCTCGATACTCTCAAATTCAAGGATGCTTACTATGGATTTGCCGATAAAGGAGGGATTCATAGAAGAGAAGATCTGGACAAGCTGATGCAAATGATGTACTAGATGTTTGGTATTCCCAAAGAACTTCAAAAGTTCAAGTACTCCTGAAGAAGAAAACTTGGAATCAGATGATAGGTACATTTTATGTAATCTGTAATGCTCACACCTATCTGAATAAAATATTCTATCTCTCTGATTCTAAGACAACATCTCATTGTCTTCTGAATTGTGCATTGTTTTACATTATCTGCATTTCTATTTATGTTATTTGTTTTTCTGATTAAGTGTTTTGGTTCCATCAAAAAGGGGGAAATTGTTGGGAAATTTTGTATTAAGTTTTGATGGAAGTTCCAAAACAGGTTGTAATAGGACCAGTCAGATCTGTTAGCTGACTGATGATTTAGAATCAGATTAAGATGACCAGCTGAAATGTATAGATAAATCGATGTAAAGATAGGTCACATATTGAGGAACTCAATATGTATAGGTCAAATCAAATTATCGATGACCAGATAAGGTCAGATGATCAGAAGACTAAACAAGTCAGAAGACAAGAAGAAGTCAGATGATCAGGTGAAGACTGAAGACACTGAGACTCAGAGAAACCTGAATTCTCAGTAAGAAACCTGAAGACTCAGTATGTCACTGAGGACACTGAGACTCAGAGAAACCTGAAGACTCAAGTATGTCACTAAAGACACTGAGACTCAGAGAAACCTGAAGATCAGAAGACTACCAGAAGATCAAGATCCAGACCAGAAGACCTACATCAGCCGAGTCTGCAATTTGTGCTAAGACAATCTGCATCAGAAGACTCTATCAGGTAGACTGATCAGTTATCTGATCAGGTCAGCTCACACCTGGTGTTAACCAAAATGTTACACCAGATCATACGAATCTTCTACAAGAAGAATGTCAAACTTTAGTTGGTAGAACAAACACTGAAGTGCTGTACTTGTGAAACCAATGAGAGAGCGACACATGCGCAAAAAGGGCTGATAATGCGGGATTCGACGCTGCAGAGTCAAAAGGCTATAAAGGACAACTATTCATGCTTTTGGCCATGTCGTTATTGGAAGCACGTCACATAAAATCCTGCAAACCTACCAAATATAGCCGAAAATTCAAATAGCTCTCCAACGGCTCTTTGATTTCATGGTCTATAAATATGGGATTGCTATTCAAAGTGAAGAGACGAAAATTATCAAGAAGCTCAAACTATAGCAAAATTTCCGCACGAAGAACACAAATTTGAAGAATATTTCTAAGTGTTCATCCCATTGTTCTTAGCATAGAAATCTCATCCTCTAGCTTTTTGGCTACATAAACACTAGGATAGATTTCCAGTTGGAACAACAACAAATCTTTACCCAAACCCAAAAGTTAGGTTAAGTTTGTTTTGAAAGATTTCAGACTAGGGTTTCTAGTTCTGATTTCTGGGATCGGTTGAGTGTGAACTCAGTAAACATTCGTTGGGTGTTGGACTAAACACATTAAACTAAGTCCAGTCGGTTAAGTCGGTTTAGTTGGTGCCCCTTGTGATAGGGAAGAGTGGACGTAGGACTGATTGTCTGAACCACTATAAAAATCTTATGTGCATTTACTTGCTCTTTACTGCTTTACACTATTACACACAACCAGGCTTAAAACTGATTACATATTCTGAGTTAATATCAGTATGCACCAAGCAACTGATCTGATCAGTTTGACAAATTAGTCAGCTGATTGAAAACTAGACTTGAGAATCTGATTTGATAAAACTGGTTTTTCACACGGGTATAAACTAGCTTCCACACAATCAGTTAAACTGACAGATACCTAACTGATCTGCCCTCAGACGCTCAGTAAGTTGGATATCAGTCCAAACTGATTCACTTGCACTCTGATCAAGCAAACTGCAATCACACCTGATCTGCACGAAAAAAAATTCAAAAGTCCATTCACCCATCCCCTCTAGACTTCTGCCCTCACGAAACCCGTTCGGGACCTACACTTTCAATTCAAGTTTTAAAACGTCATGCCCAAATTATTCTCCGTCTCACAACACAACTTAATATAACAACCAAAAATCTAATATCCGTTCATTAATTATATTTACAATGGGGAGAATACAAGTGGAGTTAACTAGTTGCGTAAATCTAAGATCCGTTCATTAATTTTAAGTACACATGGACATTTGTTTTATTTAAGAAACACTGTAATTATTCGATTCTCGTGCTCTGTACCGAAAAAATGTTCATGCAGAACCATATAAGCTCATGAAAAAGTACGTACGGGCATAGGGTTTTTTTAGTTTATTTTGTTATACATACCAACCCAAATATAAATTAAAAAATATAATTGATGATTAAGTCTATTGTTCACAAATTGCACGGTGTAATTATACTTAATAATTTTCACTGAAAATAATTATTATTGTTAATTGAAAATAATTAATACTGACCAATTAATACTTTTTAAAAATGTACTTGAATTGTATGGTGCACTTAATGTATGCAAAACTTTTTCAAAATATAATTAATTGGAAATCAGTAGCAAATTTTAACTTGGAGAAAAAATAAAATAATTGAAAATTAAATATAACAGAGAAAGAGCATTGTGAATTATAACTCCCCGTTGTTAATATAACTAATGTATATCAGTTACAGACAACGGGGAGAATCTCCAAAGCATCAAACCACAACTTAATATAACAACCGAAAATTATAATCTTGCAAAATTGACATTGAATGTTTTATACACGGTAAATCTTTTTATTAAAGCACTTAATTTTTTTGTAGTATACAAATCCATAGGAAATTAGACTCTTTCGATTTGAGAAGTACTTCACTGGTATATAAATATATCGATATAAGAAATTTAAAGAGAAAATTACAGCTAGGTACGAGTTTTTGGTTACACTAACTATTACATACACTTGCTTTTTACAATTACATTGAGATACAAACTATATTTAACCTTCAAAAGAAATACACTCAAGCTCGGTTTCTCTCTCTTACTCCTATCAGATAAGTTCCATCAATAATTCAATTTACGCTCAAATATCTATATCTCTTGGCCTCATTTCTCATTTTGAAATACAAAACACAACTCTTTCTCTCTCTCCCCAAATTTATTCCTCTCAAATTATCAGATCCTCACAAAAATTTCGATTCCACCGCCGCACCTCTTCCCCCACCGAACCGCTCCGCTGCATTCGCGGTCGATTTCCACCTTAGGGCTGGAATGTCTGGTGATTTTCGCCTCCCTACCTCTCTTGTCGTCGCTCAGCCTCCATGGGCTCCCAGAAAATCCGTCATTCGCGAAGTCATAGCCGCCTCCTTGGGCTTCCAAAATCACGTTTTCATGCGCCATCGGTGGTTTTCACCGATGGTGAACAGATATTTCATTCTTGTTTAGGGTTTATTTTGTTGGATCTATTTGATTTTCTTTTGAAAGTTTAGGTTTACCTGGGGTGATTTTGTGTTTGTTTGGAGTCGGAATCGCGATGGCGATGCGGGAAGGTGGTCGGAATCGCTTGGCGGTGAGGCAACAACGACGATGACGAAGGCATTGTGTGAAATTTCAATTTCTTGAAAAATAACAGAGCATTGTGTGGCTTGAGACTGTAATCGCCATTTCTTGAAAATAACAAAGCATTGTGTGGCTTGATTTATGTTTGTAAGGGGAGATCTGGTAGGTTTGTTGATTTCTGGTAATTAAAATTGGAATTTAATAATTTCTTTATATATATGGGTTTCGCTAAATGATCTGGGTATATCGGTTTTGCAAATTTCTTAAATTTGGAATTTTATAATTTTTTAATTGTTGTAGTTGTATTTTAATTGCTTTTGGTGGTTTTTCTGTTTGGAAGATGGTTTATGACTGGTCTTTGGTGATTTCTGAAAATTGTTGTAGTTGTATTTTATGTTTGTAATAAGACATCTGGATGTTTTGTTGATTTCAGGAAATTAAAATTTAGAACTTTATTGATGTTAATTTAGAACTTTGGATTGCAATTCATATGTCCTCCCCTGCAACTAGTCATAAATTTTGGTTGATAATTGTGCATATTAGTAAAGAATAAGGCTAAAAAAAGTTTAAAAAAAAAAAATTCTCACTATATATAGAAAAAATTTCACTTTACATAAAAAAAATTCACTACATATAGAAAATTTTTTACTTTACATATAAAAATCTCACAATATACAGAAAATTTTCCCTTTATCTAAAAAAGCTCTCATTTTGATAAATGAGTATTATTCTTGTTGAAAAAATTTTATACGTTGTTAAAAGAATTTGTACTTTGGATACTGTTCATAAGAGGATACTGTTCATATACTAGATATAAGAAAGAAGTGTTTTATTGAATTTTGAATTTAAAATTGTGTTGGGTTAAAAATTGGTCTAAATTAAAAAAATTGCAATAGGAAAATTTTACTTTAGTTAAAAAAATCTCACTTCCTGCATCGTTTATTTCATGGCATCTTGTTCACGAGATGTGACCTTTGTTTCACGGACGCGACATGTCTGCAGAAAATGTAAGTGGAGTGTGAATAAGGACAATTGTGTCTTTAATTGTCCTTTTTTGTAGTGCATTGTAAGTGGAAAAATGTAGTGTAGTAATAAGCTAGAATTCACTTGACTTTGTACCTACACGTTCTTCCCCCAAATTTAAATTTGTGATACTTAATTTTCTCGTGTTTCATTATATTAATTGTGTCTATTAAATAATTATTACAGTTAAATATATATGTATCCATATATACCACAGTAAATCTGACTAAACATATATACATATATTGTCAGTTCGTGCTCTCATCTGTAGTTCATCATATCGGTATGAAGGATCTATATCCCTTCCATTCCACCAAAAAATAAACTTGCTATACATCGTTTGAATTTTTCTGTAAATATATTAAAATATAAAATATACATGTAATTACTCTTTCCAATCATATTTTTCGATATTTATATTAAAAAATGTTTTCCAAAACTATATATCTTGGGATCAAGATAATTGAATAAAGATTCTTGATTATATTTAAATATCGAAAAAACATTTATTGTTAATTAAATATATTTTTTTCGTCCACCATAATTGTGTTCATTTTGTTTTGACATGTTGTACGGAAAGGTAAATTAAGTACGTTTATGGACACAATTTTTTTTATTTTCATCGTCCAAGTTATCATTAATTATACTTTACTCACAATCTATGAGGCACGGATTCTTCTTAAAATATCGCAATGCAATATCGAATTTGCACCCGCACCCTAAAAGGGGTGTGATTCTCGAATCCGCGTATCCGGATGCCACTTGACGAATCTGTAAATTATAAAATAAAATAAATTAACGGACACACGAATTCGATACGCGAATCCATGCTAGATGTTAAAATTGGTCATGTTATTAAGCATTAGATGTGTTATTTAATTGAACTTTATTATGTAATGCAACTTAAATTGATAATATGATACTCGTTTTAGATTGAATTCATCATTATGACTTATATATTGGGTTGATGGTATTTGAATTGTTGTTTTATTACTTATTAGATTAAATTATTGAATATTGTCAAGTTTCGAGGGAGATAAAAATTTGAATTGCATACATTTTGTTTTACGAATTTTAGATTTATATATATTTTTAGGTGTTATATATAATAAATTATAAATAAATAGACGTATCTTTGCCGAATCGCACCCTAAATTTTTTTTAAATACGTATCCCCGCACCCGTATCGTATCGCCCCCGCACTCGCGTCTCCGTATCCGTGCAAGATAGCTCACAATCAATTATGTTATTCATAAATGGACTTAATTTATCTTCCTGTACAACATGTCAAAACGAAATGAGCACAATTTTGATGGAAGGAGGGAGTATATGTGTAACATAATTATTTTATCTTTTTTATTTATTTACGGGGTCATTAATGCACACATACTATCAAAAAAATGCAAAGTAGAAGGTCAAAATTGGAATATCAAATTAATGCAAAATAAAATTATTTTAGGTCAAACATTCTTAATTAGAATGACAAGAAAATGGGCTAGAGGGAATAATTAAGGCTAAGACTTGTATGCACTGGGTGCACCATGCACTGTATAGTGTATTTAAGAAATATACAATTTATTGTACTGAAACATACAATTTGTTGTACTGAAACGTGCGACTTGTTTGACGTACACATGCTGCATATTTTAGTGTAAATAAGTTTCACGTTTAATTGTAACAAGTTGTATATTTCTAAAAAATACACTATGGAGTGCATGATGCACCTGGTGCACAGGAGATCACTCAATAATTAATATTTTTAAACAACTTACTATAGTTTTGATAAAATTGAGTAAGTGAAACAAAATACACACAATTTAGATTGTGAATAAGGTAAGTAAAAACAACAATTTTAGTAGAATTTATCTATAAAATGGATAGAATTTTTTTCCTTTATAAAAGATGGATTAAAACCTTAATTTCTTGTTTATCAAAACGAGTATTTACCCTTTTTTCCTTGGCATGACAATAAATGACCATTATCTTTGATATGAGAAACAACCACTGCATTCTGACCTGTCGGCACCATAGAGGCCGCTATAAAAACCCTCAAATTCTGCCGCCATTCATACAACCCTAACCCTCACAAAACACAAATGGAGAACGCCGCTGCCGCCGCCCTAGCCGTAGCACGGCCGCCGCAGAAGAAGAAGAGGGGGTCGACGCCATTCCGCGGCGTCAGAACAAAGGGCCCAAAATACGGGGCGGAGATAACCGTCCCCCGGAAGAAAAAGAGGGTCTGGCTCGGCACCTTCGACACCGCGGAGGAGGCGGCGCTGGCCTACGATCGGGCGGCGAGAAGTTACGGCATTTCGGAATGCCGGACAAACTTTCCCATTCCCAACAGTGAGGCTCCTAAGTTTCAGCTCAACTTAAATTTGCCGCCGTCCTTAATTTGACTTCATATATATATATGTATACATAACTGTGGTAGTTTATGTATTGGATTAATTGATGGAGTCTTTTGTAATTGTGATTAATAATTAGTTTAATTTGCGCATATCATTTGTATTACTATATAAAAATATATATGAGAGTGATTTAAAATGAAATTAACATGATGCATATTTTAATGAGATAAGAATATTAAATTAATACTTAATAATAATTTATTTTAAGGGGTTGGGCTCTTGTGTTTTTACATGGATATTAGAACACGGAGTATGAGGGTGTTCCAATCCATATAGCTTCTACACAATTTCTTTATTTGAAGAGCAAAAAAATTTATTAAGAAAAACCCAATTATTTAAGGTTTATTATTTAGTGTTTAGGCCATGATTTAAGGTTTATTATTTAGTGTTTTTTAGATGGGCCATGATTTCAAGACATGAAACAATAGATGGTTTAGGCTTTGTTTCATCCGGTGTTTCATTTCACGTGTCCAGGTTGTAGTGGTTCATGGTTCACCAGGCCCGAATAGGTCATTATTTAAGGTTTATTATTTAGTGTTTAGGGTGTAGATGGTTCACCAGACCCATAAACACGTGGCGCAAATTCAAGACATGAAACACCAAATGAAACATGCTTGTGAAACAGGGAAACCGCTCTGAATTACAAAAGAAATAAAAGAAATGATAATTCATCTAAGACACATGAGATCAAACAATTCATCCATATATCAATCGATTGGTTTTTTCTTTTTTCTTTTTAACAACATATTGTTTCTTTCTCAAGCTCCCAAAATTGCTAGTCTAAAGGCTTCCTATTAACGTACACAGTGCAATTCAATTTAATTTTACTTAAATTGTGTTTAAATTGAGGGATTTGATTTGAAGATGAATTTAAAATAAATGAATTTATAAATTTATGGATTTCATAGATTTGAGTTATTTATAATCAAAGTAGATTTACGTGAGAATTTATCAAATCTTTAGATTTGAAATATTGTTTGGCCAAAATAAATACATAATCAGATTTTTTATTTTTTAGTCACCAATTAATAAATATAAATATTAAAATTACAATTTCTCTATCCTCCTCGTCTCACTTTATCTCTCTCTTCTCTAACCCTCTCCACACTCTCTATATATGTCTTCTCTCTCTCGGGTTTTGGAAACGGGGGAGTTGTAATTATTTGAATTCCAGTCAAGATTCTTTCTTTTTAATAAAATACAATTTTTATAGTTGCTGCAATTATGTAATTAAATTATGAGGCACACTTGCATGAGACGATCTCTCAGTAAGATGGGACATAAGTTGGACATTGACGCTTTAACACTTTGGAAGGGGTGAATGTGATTTGTGCTAAATTATACCCCGTCTCATGTATGAGACCGTCTCATATGAGTTTTTGTCTTAAATTATATATAGAGTTGGTCTCACATGAACCATGACTATGCTATGAACTTGGATTATTTGATCTATTTCACTCATTTTTAACATATTTTTTTAAATCACTAAACTTGACCCGTATTATACTCTGCATAGGATAAAATGTCATGAATTAAAAATAAAATTCATAGCATGAACCAGGTCCATACAAATTTTTGTCTAAATTATATGGGTTGTTCTGTTTCAGCTTTAAAACATGGAATCTGGACAAATCTAATTACTTACTCTTTTGGTTATTAGTTATATGGTAATATTAGTAAGGGGTCTTATTCTTTAGAATTTTAATTAATTAGATAAATTTTGATTTATGGTATCTTTTAGGTAAAGTTTTTGAACTAGAGTGATTGTTTTGTGCATCAGGTATATTTTGCACTCGATTGTGTATTTTTAAAATATACAACTTATTTACACTGAAATGTGTAGTATATGTTTGTGAAACAAGTTGTACGTCAATGTAAATAATGATGTATATTTCAGTACAACAAATTGTATATTTAAAAGATATACAATGGAGTGCATAATACACTTGGAACCCCGTTTTTACCCTGAAAATGAAGGAATAAGATTTAGTATTTGTTATTATTGATGTATATTTTCCCTGGCTAGGAAGCCCGTACTCTAGTTTTCATTTTGGTTGGATTATCTATACCACCTTCTATGTGGTATTGCTAATATCAAAAACTATTTTTTGAATTTTCATGTTATAATACATCTTAACAAACATGTAAAAAAATCAAATGTATCACATATGCAAGTAAAATATATCAAATGATTTCATATCCTTTCTATTTCCATATCACTAAACAAATGGCCTGCTGGTGTATAAAAGACCTACCCATTAAAGTAACACGTTAAACTAAAATTCAAATTTCAAAGCTTCACGACTCCAATTAAACAACTTAAATTATTACACCAAATGAAAATTAGTGAGGGAGGGGAGTGAGAGAGAAAAGGAAAGATATAAGAGAGAATTAGAGAGAGAAAGAGAGGGTGGGTGGGGGAGAAAGAGAGAAAACGAGAGAGATGAGAGAGATAAAAGGGAGAGAAAGATAGAGTGGGGAGGGAGGGAGAGAGAGATTGGTGATTTATCAAACGATAGTAATTGAGGATGGATTTATAATTTTTTTCATTTATATGTAAATTAAATTTAGGATTTCAAAATTCATGTATTTGAAATCAATAAATTTAAAAAAAATAAAAATAAAATCAAACAATATTATTGATTAGCTAATTTGATCATATGCCCGCATGTGGACACAAACTTATATGTTCATCGCTTATGTGGGCGCCACATATACAAGGTCTCACCATCATTTAATTAATTTCTTTAATTAATTCAATCTTCTTAATTATATAAACATGAACCATAAACCATGAACCATTCGGGCCGAGTGAACCATGAACCACTTGGGCCGAGTTTGGGTTCGGGTCGAGTTGGGTCCGGGTCGCGTAAAAATTTTTTTTATATAAACTTAAACCCTAAATTATGAACCCTAAACCATGAACCATTCGGACGGGTGAACCATGAACCACTCGGGCCGGGTTTGGGTTTGGGTCGAGTTGAGTCCAGGTCGGGTAATTTTTTTTTAATATAATTAATAAAATTGGGTAAAGTATGGAATATATATAAATGAGAAGATTGAATTAATTAAAGAAACTAATTAAATGATGATGAAGACCTTGCATATGTGGCGCACCGCATAAACGGTGGACATATAAGTTTGTGTCCACCTGCGTGCATATCATCAAATTCGTATTGATTAGACTGTGAGTTTATACATCGATCCGTAGGTAAACCTTATTAGCTAATTCTTAAAAAAAAACCAAATACGGTTTTGAAAAGTGAAACAAAGAATGCACATGGAGTGAATGAATTGTACGAATCTAAAATTCTCGCATTATTTTGAAGGTAATGCAGAACGGGTAATTCACTCCAAGGTGAATGTGTGTTTTTTCTATTTTACCTTTAATTAAATTTGTCTTTAGTGATTCATAAAAGACTTCATTTAGGGCTAAACTGTCAATACATCACCTAAAAATAATGGAAATACCCTTCTCACCCCAGGTGAATCGGGCCAAATTGTAGCGTCCTTATTTTTTTACATAATTTTTTTTTTAAAGGAGCATCGTAACGACTCAGATTTTCGTGTTCATTTCAGAAGAATAGAGACAGAGTTAGACATTGAAAGAATTATCCTCAGTTAAAAAAATGGGAGAAAAACATTCCACTACAAAGTCACCAAAAAACTTACAACCAGATATAAAGTGCAGAAAATTTCTGCACTTTAGTTCAAATTTGAACTAAAGTGCCACGTACTTTAGTTCAAATTTCTGCACTTTGTATTTGGTTGTAATGGTTTACTCAATCTTGTATCTAGTTGTAATTTTTTCTAAAAAAATCTCTCACCTCTTATTTTCCCCTCTCATTCCTCTCTCTCTCTATTGTCTTATTTTCCCAGTTGCCGGCGCGAGAAGACTAGTTCTCCGCTCCCAAATCCATTCACGGCGGTGAAACAAGATGGATTCTTCGTCGCGGAGGAGAGTATTGGGGAAGTACAAAAGGGAGCTACTATCTCTTTAAAGGGGTATATGAGTCTTTAAACAACAGTTTTTGTACCTAATAGTATTAAAGGATTTTGGTAGTATTAAAAAGTAAGTAGATGTCCTACTTTGTATTGGATAGCAATTATATAAAAATTCAACATTTTGAAGAAAATCATGGAACAGAAAAAGTCATGAAGTATTTTCATTGATCAAAGTCATTAACGCAACCCTTGTGATATTGTTTAGATATTAGTCAGTGGTAGTATGTACCAATCTCAATTGTTAGATGAAATATTCGTTCTTGTTTTAATAATTAGTTTTTTCAAAGAAGATTATTGCTACAAGGCCGATAATTAAGGGCATCATGTCACCATATATATTTGATCTTATTCCGAGCAAAAATATCCATAATTGTAATGTAATGTTTGGGTAATTAATATGGCTAGCTATCAAGGTTAAGTTTAGGAATACATTTGCCACTCCTTGTTGGGATTTTTTTCTTCATGTTCTGGTGTTGGTGAGAGAATATCTTTTTAGGCCAATAACTTTGGGGGAGGGTTGTGCTTTAAGAACAATAATTTTACGGGTTTTAAAATGTAGGAGAATATGTTTTAAAATTTATAAATATAAGACAATATATTTTAAAATTTGTAAATGTAGGACAATCGAGCCCGAATAAGCCTAAATCGGGCTGAAATTTTGCAAGATTGTCCTAAATCTACAGATTTTAAAAACATGGTGTCATATCACAATTCTGTAAATCTGTAAATGTAGGACAATCATGCAACTCACGTGACTTTTCAGCCCGATTTTGGCTTATTCGGGCTCGATTGTCCTACATTTACAGATTATAAAACATATTATCCTATATTTATAAATTTTAAAATATATTGTCCTACATTTTCAATCCCATAAAATTGTCCTTAAAACACAATCCTCTTAAATTACTGGCCTAAAAAAATATTTTTCTCCGGGTTTGATGACCATTTCATCAGGCTGATCTCTGATATTTCCTAAAACTCGCTAAGTCGTCATTCTTTATTAATGGGGTCCCTCGTGGTTATTTTGCATGTTATCAAGGGGTGAGACAGGGAGAGAGATCCTATATATGTCCCTTCTTTTTTTTCTACATTACGGAGGATGTTCTAGAAGAATTACTGACAAAGCGTTGCAATATATGCTGATGATGTGTTAATTTTTCTGCAAGGTTTGTAGGACGAATGCTATAGTTATTCGGCATACTTCTGCATAAATATGGACAACTTTTGAGCCACACATTTAATCCCAATAAGTCTAGAGCTTAAAATGGGAAGCATGTAAGATTATTGACTAAATGGTACCTTCAATCTACCTTAGGGATGCCAGTTGATTAATTGGGCGTTACTTTTATTCAGAGTGCCAGGGGGGTCGAGGACAAGACACATAATGCCTCTAATCGCATTATACTCCCTCCGTCCTGATTTTAATTGGTCATATACTGTAGACACGGAGATTAAGAAAATGTGAGAAATAATAGTATTAAATGGTGTAAAGTGAGTAAAGTGAGTTTGGTGGAGGGAAATAATAATATTAAATAGTATTGAAAGTTGTTTTATTTCCTTTTTAGGAAATGATCAAACAAAATAAAAACGACTATTTACGAAAAGTGGTTAATCAAAATCAGGACGGATGGAGTAACTAAATTCGCAGCATGCATGGAGAGATAACTCTCATTCATTGGCTGGGCGTGTTTTTTAATTTTAGTTAATTCTGAGATTACTTCCTCTCGAGCATTCATATATTGTTTACAAATGGTCGGGCATTGTTGAAGACCATTGAAAAGGCAATGAGTAATTCATTCATTCTGGGAATATATAAAAGAGAGACTTTTGCACGGTTTCTTGGGCAAAGGTTTAGGAGTCCGTTCCTTAAGAGCGGCTGATAAATATTCATAAATATGCAAGGGCTTCTTAACGTATGAGTAGTCGGGAATATAATTTCTCTAGTATAGGTGGCTGCGGGGTAAAGTATTTTTTAGGCCGGTAACTTAAGAAAAAATGTGTTTTAAGGACAATAATTTATTAGTATGATATTAATTTTTTTTTTTTTTTTTTTGGCAAACTTAGGCATTATTTTTTTTTTTTTGCAAAGGTAGGTCATCCTTTCTGCTTATTTTTACATCCTTTCTTGTGTTTTTCTTTTCCTTCTTTTTTTTTCCTTTTTATTTATTATTAGAAATTTCTTCTCGACTTAACATTAAAAGTGCACTGTGCAAATCAAGTACATTTTCTGAACATGCAACTTACACGAAATCATACAACATGATTACACTCGAACATGCAACTTATGTTAGTAAAACAAGTAGCATGTTTCAGTATAAATAAATGACATGTTTTATTAAAATAAGTTGCATGTTTAAAAAATGCACTAGAGTTGAACGTACCTCATTATGTATACAAGACCTTGCCAATAATTTATTTATTTCGGAAGTTTCTATTCGACTAAGAATTTTAATTATATAAAAATAATTCAAATTTATAAATTTATATATCATTTTGATAGATTATATATAAATTTATTAATTTATTGAACATAATGAAGTAACGATTAATTAGTATTGTTCATTATTTAAGGGAATTAAACCAAAACAATCCCATCACTTTGCACATTTATTTAAATAGTCTCATAATTATCAACTTTTCCAAAATCTCACATGCATTCAATTTGATCCAATTTAGTCCCAAACAGCCGGAGGTCCTCAAAATTGCTCAAAATGACGTCGTTTGGCGCGTGTCCTACACGCGCCCCCAATTTTGATCGGAATATGTAAGACACGTGTCCAAAACGATGCCGTTTTGGGCAATTTTGAGCGACCTCCGGCGAGTTGGGACTAAATTAGATCAAATTGAATACAAGCGGGACTAAATTGGAAAAATTGATAATTATGATACTATTTCAATAATGGTGTAAAGTTATGATCTTGCTCTAGGTTTGACGGGCCAAAAAATCTAGAATTTTCTATTAAGATTTGATGAGCTCCACAGTTTTGGACTGGGCTTGACTTAATTTATTTGACTTTTAAAGGCCCAATTTGATTGATTGAATTTAAGAGACCCAATTTGATTTATCAAACTTTAGAGACTCAATTTGATTTATTGGACTTTAGAAACACAATTTAATTTATCGGACTTTAGAGGCCTAATTACACCATCAATTATTTATTTATTTATTTTAGAAATTAACTTTATATTCCCAAATAAATAATAAATTCAATTAATATTTAACATGTAATTTTCACGTGTCGCAATTTAATTTGCAATAAAATTTATTCGCTTATAGACATGAGGATTGAGATTTTTATAGCCATGCTTGACTAATTTATTTCTCTAGCTCAAGGACGCGGGGAACTTTGTTATTATTTTATTCTCGATTAATTAATAACGAATTAATTTCTTCGTTATTTGATTTATGTTATGCATGTTTGGTTAGTGAGTTTATTTAGTTTGATCACCTGAATTTAATTTTAATTAATTATGAAATGATTACACTTTATAATCCGTAATTTTTATATTTGAGTACTCGAGGTGGCAAATAGGGCATAATACCTTAGAAATAACGAAGTCGAGGTTGTATAGTTCGAATGTTTCGCTTTCGTAGTCTAGTTTGCTCTATTGTTTAGGTTCATTAATTCATTAATTTATGGATTGAATCTTGAACACATGTTTTGGAATTATTCATTAGAATATATTAATTAGGGTCGTACTTTCTAATTAATTAAACATAAGAAATAATTCTGATTAGTTTGGTCGTACAACTGGTCTAGGGGCAAAATTCAAAGAAGAGTTGAAATTTCATTGAATTTCAATAGTGTATGAGAATCAAGAGAATCAAATTCGAGAACTAGAGTTTTTCTTTTTATTGTTTTCATATAAATTATATTGTTTTCTAGTAGTTATAGAAATAACCATCCAAACCCCCCCATTATTGTTTTTAATAACACGAATTGTTTGAATCAATTTGCTACTGCTTGAGGGATAAACCTTACTTATTATACTACATTTTAGTTGATTAATCAAAGAATTTTTATTTATTTTTGAGTGCCAACAACATCACACTAATCTTTTATTTATTTAATTTTTAAATTAAATTATAATAAAATTGTAATTTTAAGGATATTATCTGAATTTATTTATTATTTCAATTTTTTATATAAGTTTAATTTTTTTTGTTTTTATTTGATAATTTTTAAATTTTAATAATATAAATATATATATATATATATAAAAGGAAAAAAAATAGACAAAAAATAAGATGTGGTGCTTCAACTCATCAATTTGGTCGAAAATTAGCCGCCTAGTGTGCAATTCTGGCTCAATTGAATATTCCGACTTAAAAGGACGAAAATTGGGCATAAAAAGACCAAAATTGAACATAGGTGGACTAAAATTGAAAGTAAAAAAGATAAAGGACTAAACTAGATTTTTCCAAAACTGCGGTTCCAAAATTGATATTTTCCAATATTTCAACAACACTTGTAGAAATGTATGAAATCAATTGATTTATATTAGTTCTTAATATTCCCCTCACTTGTGGGTTGAATTCTCGACTCTCCTTCTAGGGAGGAGGCCCATCAAATGAATGATTTAATATGAGTGAAATTGTTTTTGAGACGTGAGCATAAGTCAAAGGCTCTGATACCATAATAATGTTTAATGTAATCTTAAAGCTCGAACTTTGTAGAAAGGTGGCATCAATTCGTTTATTAATTCCCTAATACGACATATGGCATAAATTTTAGTATTAATTGCTGAAGTATGAGAGAGATGGTGTCTAGAGAGAGAAAGTGCTGGAGAGAGAAAGAGAGAGAGAGTGAGAATGGGGGGATTCTTCACCAGCCTTCGGCAACCCCCACCATGTACCCTAACCTAAGCCAAGCCACCTCCCAACCTATTCCGAAACCATTCTCAGCCACCCCTTTCCCATCTTCCACACTCCCTCTTCCCTGCAACGTTAACCATTCAACCCCCAAAACCACCCATACCCAAACCAACCCTAACCGTAACCCCTCAACTACCCAAACCAAACCTTATGACCCGAAACCTCGAGCCCTAAGACCCGTGAATGGAGTGAGGTCGGACCGGAGAGAGTATCGTTCTGTCAAGGGTGATATACCTGTGATAGAAAACGTGAAAAGTCATAGTAAAGCTGAGAAAAGGTATTACTTAATGTATATGCTCAAAAACAACTTTCTTTCATTCCATAATTGTTTTCATCCAATGCACCATATATATAGCAACCTAAAACAATACCAGCAACAACACCTGTTGCGTTTCTATTGGCTACACACTACCAAACAAGGATAAAGGCATAGTGCCAATATACAAGCTAGGGCTAGCTGTATTCTTCACACCTCCAATCTGGTAGTACGATTTGTGGTCCACACTATTGACAACTGCATGACTTGGCACGTGCTCCATATTCTTATTCATATCACCATGAACATCATTCTTCACCATGCATGCATTCATGTAATCATGCATTGTTATGTTGGTCATCTTATCATGCCCCTTCAATTTGAGATCGCCTCGTGCACCAACATTCAACTTGTTACGTAGGCGATAGAAGAATTGCCCAACAAGTGGCTTGGTGAAGATATCCGTTGTTTGATCCAAACTGGGCACATGAACTACTTGAACTTCCTTTCTCACAATTTTCTCTCTAATGAAGTGTAAGTCTAGCTCCAGATGTTTTGTTCTTGAATGGAAGACTGGATTCCCTGCTAAAGATATAGCTCCCTGATTATCTACCCAAATGGTGGGAATCTTGTTACAAACTTCATATATCTCCTTCAATAGAGACTGAATCCACATCACATCACATGTAGCTGAAGCTAGACATCTGTATTCAGCTTCAGTTGAAGATCTTGACACTGTGACTTGTTTCTTAGAGCTCCAAGAAACTAGATTGCCTCCAACATACACACAATAGCCTGATACTGATCTTCTGTCATCTATATTAGCAGCCCAATCTGCATCTGCAAAACCTACTACCCTCATGTCTTTAGGTTTATGCAGCTTAAGGCCAAAGTCTTGTGTTCCAGCAAGATACCTCAGTATCCTTTTAACAGCCTTCAGATGTGTGTTTAAGGGATTTTGCATGAATTGATTGACTTTATTGACTGAAAAAGCTATGTCAGGCCTGGTAATGGTTGCATATTGCAAAGCACCTACTAGACTTCTGTATTTCTGTGGATCTGTGAGTGGATCCCCATCAAGTTTTAACAAATGATTTCCTGAAATCATTGGTGTTTTAAGACCATTAGCTGATTCCATGTTAGCTTTCTTCAGTAACTCTTGAACATACTTCCTTTGTGAAAGAAAAATTCCATCATTCTTTCTCTGAATCTCTATCCCAAGAAAATAATTCAATTCACCTAAATCTTTAAGTGAAAAGAACTTCTTCAAATCATTGATTACTTTCTTGATTTCTGTAGGATGAGAACCTGTTATGATGATATCATCAACATATGCCACTATGAAGATAGTGATGTCCTTCTGATGTTTGTAGAATAGAGAGTTGTCAGCCCGTGAAACAGAAAAACCAAAACCCTTAAGAACAACAACAAATTTAGAAGTCCAAGCCCTTGAAGCCTGTTTCAATCCATAAATGGATTTTTTGAGTTTGCAGACCATATGTTGCCCCTTTGCTAACTCAAATCCAGGGGGATGAATCATGTACAACTCAGTGTCTAATTCTTGGGACCATTATGATTTAGTCCATTTAAAAAATAATAGTAATAAAGTTTGTGCATAATAGTGATCACTACCCCTAAAATCCTATTATTTTTTAAATATTATCCCATTATTTTTGTAGTCATGTTGGAAAATCATGTACCCAAACTTTATTTTCTTATAGTGAACCAATCACTACCCCTAAAAATCCATCTTTCTTTTGTAGAATTCTGAAATACTCCCTCTTATTCCCTACACTGCCATTATTTATTACTCTTTCTTTATTTTTTTGGTAAGCTTTTTAATAATTAAGACATTCATTAAAGATAAATTATCATTAAATAAGGACAATTTTGGTATAATTTTTCCTTATTAAACATGCAAAAAGCCAAAACATCTTATATTTTGAACCGCCACTTCTAGCGACGACTTTAGCGATGGATATTTAAAATCCGTCGCTAAATAGTGCAGAAAAAGAAGAGATACACCCGTTGGGAAGCCGGTGTCATTAATTGGGGAGCTTTAGCGACGATTTTAGCGATGAATATTTAAAATCCATGCTAAATCCAATTCTATAAATAACGTCGCTGCCTGCCCATTTTTCCCATCAATCAAATCAGAAAACAATACAAACGAGATAATTTCATATCGTATTCTTTGATATCACGGTAATATTTTAATGTTTTTTTCGTTTATTTTTATTTATTTATATTTAATTGTATTTTATATTAATTAATTAATATATAAATTTCATATTTTATTTAGATGGATGCTGGTAATAACGTCCAAGCTTCATCCCGGGTTCCTCGCTTGCCTATCAATATCATCAATGGAGAGTAAGTGTTATTTTTTTTAATTATATAATTAATTAATTTAATAATAACTATTAATTATGTATTTATTTTTTAATGTGTTAGTATTGTACCTGGTCACGAGGCTTCCGCTATAGCCAAAAACGTCATCATGAGGGTGGAAATTGTTGCCAACAACGCTTACAGTTGGAAATATGTGCCAACTGACCAGCGTCAATTGAATTTCGAGGAGTTTACGGTATAAAATTTACTTAGCTTAATATTTTATTTCAATATATATGGATTACAATTCATTTAATTATTTTATTATATTCGAAATATAGAAACAAGCTACGTGGAGTCCCGATCTCGAGACCAATGAAGTTTACAAGGCATTTTGTAAGGTTGTTGGACGGCGTTACCATGACATGATGCACAGGTGGCGTACGCAGTGGAGGGAAGAAGGGGTGAACCTATCATAAGAACTTGGGGACGAAGTATGGGAGTCAATTGTGGCTGTTTGGAGAGCAAATCCCTTCAAGGGTCAACATTTATTTTAATTATGTTATGAACAATTTATAATTTTGTGTTTAATTTTGGTATGACTTTACAATTTTAATTTATGTTATTATTTTTACTTGTGATTGAACAATTTTAATATTTATTTTTTTTAATGAATGATTGAATAATTTTATTTTTTTTTTAATTATGTTTTTAGCGACGGTTTTGGCGACGGAATTACCGACGAAAATTTGAATTCCGTCGTTAAACCGTCGCTAACTACGACGGTTATTTCCGTCGCTGAATCCATCTATATAGCGACGATTTTATGTAACCGTCGTTGTATCCATCGCTAAACACAGACAAAAATAAACCAGCAGTTTCATTTTACACAAAATAGTCGAACCAACTCCTTTTTTTTTCAAAACCAACACCAAATTTTGTGTAGATAGAGACGAAAATTATTTTTGAAGTGCATATTGTGTAGCGAAAGCATTTCGACTCCTTGAGAACGATTTTACCGTACGTTTTCACATTTCTACCGTTTAAAAACATATATATATATATAGTGTAATGTATATAATTGATAAGTTTGTTTTGTACTTGATGTTGATATATATTGTGTAGATTGTTTATGTTAAATGAATGTTGTGATCATATATTGCGTGGATTTTTTTGATGTTATTTGATAAGAATAATATTTTTGGATATTTACATATATACAGACTAAACTCTGTCCAATTTTTTGTAGAATTAACATATTGATATGATTTGAAACTGATGGAATATCCGAATCGTTAGTGGATGTATTCGACTTCTCGACTTATCAACGGAAGTATAAATATGGAGTTCTTGAATGAAGTTAATAACTTCATTCACTTTGCAATTAATCAGGGTGCAGCAAATTCAGAAGGTCGTATAAGATGTCCGTGTAATGCAAGAAAGTGTTAGAACAAGTTATACGGAGCGATTGTTGATGTTCAAACACATATCATCATGAATGGTTTTGTACCTTATTACTACAATTGGACACGTCATGGTGAAGATCGATGGAATGTTGATTTCAATACACTTGAAGAGTATTATAATGCTCTCGAATACAATGATGATCATGGAGTCGATGATCCTAGAGTACAGTTTGAGACACCTGCAGATGATATGTATCATAAGATGATCATGGAAGCTGGTGGGTTTCAAGATGAGGCTATGGAGGAGGAACCAAATGAGGAAGCATCTAACTTTTACAGAATACTCAAAGCAGCTGACGAAGATCTGTATGATGGATGTCAAACTCACTCTCTGTTGTCATTCAATGCTCGACTCATGGCTATCAAGGCTGAGAACAAACTTTCTCAAAGAGCCTATAACCAGATTAGTAAGTTGATCAATGAGGTCTGTCCTCCCGGTAATAAGGTGCCTATTACAGAATATCAAGCCAAGAATTTGTTGAAGAGTATGGGTCTACCAGTAGAGAGTATTGATTGTTGTATCAATAACTGCATGTTATTATGGGGTAATGAAGAAGACGTGAATCTTGATAAGTGCAGAATTTGTGGGCATTCTCGGTACAAAGTACCGCGTCGAAACTGGACTGACGGTCGAGGGAAGCACAATAAGAAGAAGAAAGTGGCAAATAAAATGATGTATTACCTCCCTATCATTCCTCGGCTTCAGAGATTGTATCAATCTAGTGCCACAGCCAAAGATATGACATGGTATCATACTGATTCATCTGATCCTGATTCCTTAGAGATGAGACACCCTGCTGACTCGATGGCCTGAAAACATCTTGACGAGGTGTTTCCTATTTTTTTGGACGAACCTAGGAACATTCGGTTAGGTCTCAGCACTGATGGTTTTTGTCCATTTGGAATGCACGGTAAGCAGTATTCATTATGGCCGGTTATATTGACTACTTATAATTTACCTCTGTGGATGTGCATGAAGCCCCAAACTATGTTTCTCACGGTATTGGTACCTGGCCCAAAGAATCCAAAGGACAAATTAGATGTTTTCCTTCAGCCTCTGATAAGAGACTTGATACATCTGTGGGAAAATGGAGTGCAGACATACGATGTATCGAAAAAGCAAAACTTCACGATGAGGGCTGCCCTGCTCTGGACGATCAGCGACTACCTTGCGTACTCCATGTTTTCCGGATGGAGGACAGCTGGGAAACAACCATGTCCTTACTGCATGGAAGATTCTGACGCTTTTAGTCTCCCGCTTAGCAGAAAATTTTCATGGTTTGATAACCATCGAAAGTTTTTACCAGATAATCATCCTTTTCGAAAGAATAAAAAGAACTTTATCAAGAACGAAGTCGTTACAAAAAATGGCTTGAAAAAGAGATCAGGTATTTTTATATTAGTTGTTTTAAATGAATTAATATATTTCTTTCTACATACGATAAATTAATTAACTTGTAACTCTTTGCATTCATGTAGGTAAAAGATTGTTAAATCAAATTAATCAGAAAGGATTGAGGAAAACAATAGAAGAGCATGCAGAGGAGCATAATAAAATGGTACCGGGTGGTTGGAAGAAGAAGAGCATTTTCTGGGATTTGCCCTACGGGAGCTCACTTTTGATTCGGCACAACTTAGATGTGATGCACATAGAAAAGAATGTGTTCGATAACTTGTTCCACACAATCATGAACACAGAGGGCAAGACAAAAGACACTTCAAAGTCGAGTGATGATTTGAACGAGATATGCAAACGTGGTCACTTGAAGAGGGATGAGGGTATAGGAAGATATCCCCAAGCCAATTACACACTTGATAAGAAACAGAGAGTGGCTTTGTGTAATTGGGTTGAAGAGCTGAGATTTCCAGATGACTATGTTTCCAATTTGAGTCGTTGTGTAAACACATCAAACGGGAAGGTGTCTGGGATGAAATTAAAGTCACGATTGTCACGTGTTTATGCAACGATTGTTACTCCTCGCATTCCGGGAATTCCTACCGAACAGTATCTGGAAGGCTGTAATTGAATTGAGTCTATTCTTCAAAGATTTAACGTCTACAATGATTACGTGGGACGACATGGTCTGTTTGGAGAAAGATATTCCAGTTATTTTATGCAAATTGGAGCGCATTTTCCCTCCCAACTTCTTTGATTCGATGGAGCACTTAACGGTGCACTTAGCATATGAAGCCAAAATTGTTTGGTCCAAAGGTAATCTGGTGGATGTATCCATTTGAGAGGTAAACCTTCACTGAACAATCTATTTATACAAATATATATATTTATGTTTAACTCTTATCTATTTTTTTTATTATATATCTATAGGTATCTCCTTAACTTGAAGCTCAATGCTAAACAAAAGGTAAAAGTTGAAGCATCAATTGTTAATGTCTACTTGTGTGAGGAGGTTACAACATTTTGTTCTTACTATTTTGAGGATCATGTTAGAACAAGGTTGAGAAACGAGCCTCAAATTACGATGGTAGAGGCATGCACAATGTTGCCGATGATAATGAGGGTAACTTGTCCGTGTTTAAGTTTCGTGTCGATGTTTGGGAAAAAGTATTGAACGATGTTAAACCGACAAGAGGTTGAAGCCGCACATAAGTATGTGTTATTCAATTGTGATGAAGTCCAATTGTACATTCAGTAAGTATTTCATATGCGTATCATTTACACTTTTAATTAATTATAACATATCTATTATAATTATATAATATATGATTAATAATATATTGCTTTCAATAAGGACCTATACTAAAGAGCTACACGGTATACATCAAAACATCTCAGATGCACAAGTAGGTGAATATATTACTCGTGGTTTTGCAGAGTGGTTCCAAAAGTATTACTCGATGAATATATTACTCGATGTTTGGGAAAAAATTATTGAATTGAGAATCCGTTTAAACCGACAAGAGGTTGAAGCAATGCCTCGACCCGGACATAAGTATGTGTTATTCAATTGTGATGAAGTCCAATTTATATTCAAGAAGTATTTCATATGCGATATCATTTACACTTTTAATTAATTATAACATATCTATTATAATTATATAATATATGATTAATAATATATTGCTTTCAATAAGGACCTATACTAAAAGAGCTTCCACGGTATACATCAAAACATCTCAGATGCACAAGTAGGTGAATATATTACTCGTGGTTTTGCAGAGTGGTTCCAAAAGTATTACTCGATGAATATATTACTCGATGTTTGGGAAAAAGTATTGAACGACCCTGGTTAAACCGACAAGAGGTTGAAGCTGCACATAAGTATGTGTTATTCAATTGTGATGAAGTCCAGTTATTTGACATATTCACATAATTTATTTCATAATTATCATTTACACTTTTAATTAATTATAACATATCTATTATAATTATATATAATATATGATTAATAATATATTGCTTTCAATAAGGACCTATACTAAAGATTTAACGGTATACATAAATAAAAAACATCTCTAGGATGCACAAGTAGGTGAATATATTACTCGTGGTTTTTAAATAAAGTGGTAAAAAAAAAACTATGTGAGTGTTATCTAACCAATTAATTTTATTAGTGAATTCATATTATATGTTTACAATTATATATTTAACCTAAAATCAAATGGGTTATAATCAACACATTGAGAATCCATTTTTAAACGGGATCTTTCAAGGACAGGACCATTTTATTCGGGTCAACACGTATCAAGGATACTATGTAAATGGTTACAAATTCCATAAAATGAGAGTATGCCTAAATAAAATAATCGAAAAAAGTGGAGTTTGTATTAACAAAAAAATGTTAATGTAGAAAATTAAATTCATTAAAGCCAAGAGTAAGCAGTGCAAAGCGAAATTGACACCTACAAGAAGTCGTTGAAGTAGGATATAAGGGGTTCCCGGTAAGATCGCCAGGTTGTTCAAGTGTGATTGGTATGATCCATCCGCTTCGGTGAACAGGATTCATCCCGAATACAAACCCGGTCGATGTTCATAGAAGACGAAAGTATCCGGGTATGATCCATTTGTGTTTCTTTCTTATTCATGTATCCCAAGTATACTATCGCACGTATCCGTGTTCGAGAGCAAATAATGAATGGATGGTTGTTTGCAAAGTAAAGGCGAGATCACTAGTGAAAGTTCCTAAACCGAATTCAACTGTCGCGGTTGAAGACACTCTGTTCCAAACGGAACAAGTTGATGCTCAAACTGAAGTGCATACAGGAGATTTCAATCTTTTTAAGACTTAACTTAGCATTTTGCAAATCCAGATTTGATAGAGATTGACAGCGGCGGGGAGGATAACGATCATGATGAAGATGAGGATGTGAATGAGAATGAAGATGGTGAGGAAGGGGAGGAGGACGACGAGCACGAGGACGGGGAGGAGGATGATGGTGATAATACAGATGGGGGCAACGATGAGGATGACGAATAATAATTATATTGTCTTCATTTGTAATATTTTCATGTATTTGCATATTACAAGTTATTTGACATTGCTTAACATAATTTATTTTTTGCTAATTATCCAATATAAAAACTATAATTGAATAAGATAATTAAAATAAAGAATTTAAAAAAAAATACTGAAATAAAAAAGAATTGTAAATTAATATAGAAATAATTTTATTAAAAATAAAAAAAATATAATTTTAATATATTTTAATTTAATTAAAATTTATAAATAAAAAATATAAATTATTATATTAAAATTTAATTGAATTCTTAAATAAGATAATTTAAATAAAGAATTTTAAAAAAAAAATTGAAAAAAAAAACGAATTTTAGGGCATATAGAATTAATTTTATTAAAAATAAGTTAAAAAATACAATTTTAATATATTTTAATTTAATTAAAATTTATAAATAAAAAATATAAATTATTATATTAAAATGTAATTGAATTCTTAAATAAGATAATTGAAATAAATAATTTAAAAAAAATAATAAAAAAAAACAAATTTTAGGACATATAGAATTAATTTTATTAAAAATAAGTTAAAAAAATACAATTTTAATATATTTTAATTTAATTATAATTTATAAACAAAAAATATAAATTATTATATTAAAATTTAATTGAATTATTAAATAAAATAATTGAAATAAAGAATTTTAAAAAAAATTAGAAAAAAATAAATTTTAGGACATATAAAATTAAATTCATTAAGTAAACAAAAAAAAAGCATCGCCAGTGCCTACTTTGTTAGGCGTCATCTCTCCATATATACCTAATCAAAATCGAATCCAACAAATTCCGTACCCGCTACAATTGACCACAGCAGCCTCCCTATCCGTCCATTAGGAAAAGAGGACGCCCGTACAAAGGCGTCGTTAATTATTAATTTTTACGTAAATTATTTTGTCAGGGACTTTGTTAATTCAAAAAAAAAAAATTAATTATGCACGGAGATTTTATGGTTTCAATTTTCTATACAACATGACGTTTTTTTTTTTTAATTACTTGTTATATTATTATTAATGATGGTTCAATGTTTTGCATGGGATGCCCAATTAATGCCTGATTAGTTCATCTTCTTGGAGCTCCTTCATGAATAATTGAAGAACCCACCATTCTGATAATTGAAGAACCCTCCATTCCTGATGATCTTTATCAATAATTTTTTCCTTTTCCCAAAAAATAAGATACAAAATACCGAATTAAGCGGTTTGCCGCAAATGTCGATGGTAAATATCCATGTCATGGATACCAATGGAGAAATATATTCGTTAACAATGGTATTATGATGTCATAACCGTCGACAATATATCGACGGTTTAGCGATGGATTTTTGGACCCGTGACCGGACCCACATAACCATCGACAAACCTTTTCACTTTTTAATTTTATGATTTGATATATTTAATATAAATGGTCGATATTTTGTGCGACGGAAAATAGTCGCATATACACGCGACGTCTTTTATTAAAAACCGCCGCTAAATGTTAGCGACCCTCGCTTTTCCAAACGGATGATAAACGGTCATTAAAACCGTATAATTTCAAGAATTAATTATTAATTAAGAAATAAGTTAAAACCGCCGTCTAAATCCATCGTAAAAACTTTTTTTTTTTGTAAAAGGATTTTATAAAAAAAAAAGATAAAATTATTTAAGAAATGTCCAATTAAGGGTTGTTCGGTATAGTTTATAAGCTCTTTAAAACAGCTTATACGATGTTTAAGAATTTATAAGCTCGTAATTTTGTTTGGCAAAATAAAATATTTAACATTTTATAAGATCCAAAAAAAAAAAACTCTTTAGAGAGCTTATAAGCTCCAAAAAAATAAGTTGGGATATTCCAACTTATTTTACAAAAATTATACTCCTCCTCCGTCCCGGATGAAGCTTCACACTTTGACTTACACGCATTTTAAGAAAAAGTGACTTTGTTGACTTTTTAAAGGGGATGGAGGGTGGAGATTATGAGAGTGGAGATTGTGTGGTGGATATTATAAGATTCTTTTCTATATTTGGGGTGTGCAACTTGAAATGTGACGGACCGAAATGAAAAGTGTGAAAGCTCAAATGGGACGGATGGAGTATAAGCTAATAGCTATACCTTATCTCAACACATTCGGTCCAAACTCGGCACGGATTCAATCCAACCCATCCCGTTTTCTGCGAAAAAAATTAGAAAATAAAAATATTTTCGAAAAAAAATTATGTTCAGGAAAAAAATATTTTCCAAAAAAAAATATAAATTTTTGAAAAAAAAAATTCAGAAAAAAAAAATTTGAAAAAAAAAAATTATTTAAAAATAATATTTTCGAAAAATAAATTATTTTCAAGAAAAAAAAATATTTTTGAAAACAAAATATTTCAAAAAAAAAATTATTTTCAGAAAAAAATTGTTTTCGAGCCAAACGGCCGTAATTAAATACTCCCTCCGGCGTGGATCAACAAAGAAACTTGACACTTTCTTTTTTTTTTCGCCCCTTACCAACTAACTAATACACCTTAAAATTGCAAAGAATCTCACAATCTACCCCACAATCTCCACCCTCACAATCTCCACCTTTCATCCCCTTTGAAAAACCAACAAAACACACAAAAAGTCTTTTTTTTTAATATGTGTGCAAACTCAAATGTGATGATTGGTGGGGACGGAGGAGTAAGTGGCAGACCGCAATAGTTAAAATAAAGAGTGGACTTCTAACCCTAATCGCGGTTTACATAAAACAGACGTATCTAAGGTGAGTATAATTAATCATATCGAAAATATCTCAACAGATTCAATTTCCTCAGCCGACCAATATCGTAATCAGCTCTCTATATATGTATATCTAAATCGCAACAATTATATCTCAACAGCGTCAGCCTCTCTTCCACCTAAACTATCACCACTGAAAATACACCATCAATGGCCATGGCTGAAAATACAGCATCAATTCCCATTTCTTCAGATTTATTTTCACAAATAGTCCTCCCGTATCTCCCAAGCTTTGAAAACCGTCAGCAAAGATTTGCTCCAACTCATCACCAATGCCTACTTTGTTAGGCGTCATCTCTCCATATATAGCTAATCAAAATCGAATCCAACAAATTCCGTACCCGCTACAATTTCCCAGTTGGAACACCAAAATACTTGGCTCCATTAATCTGCACCACAGCACAGCAGCCTCCCTATCCGTCCATTAGAGAAAAGAGGGACGCTCGTACAAGGCGTCGTTAATTATTAATTTTTACGTAAATTATTTTGTCAGGTTTTCTACTTTGTTAATTCAAAAAAAAAAATTAATTATGCACGGAGATTTTATGGTTTCAATTTTCTATTACAACATGACGTTTTTTTTTTTTTTTTTTTAATTACTTGTTATATTATTATCACTAATGTACGTAGTCGATCGATCCAATGTTTTGCATGGGATGCCCAATTAATGCCTGATTAGTTCATCTTCTTGGAGCTCCCTTCATGAATAATTGAGAGAACCCACCATTCCTGATAATTGAGAGAACCCTCCATTCCTGATGCTCTTTATCAATAATTTTTTTCCTTTTCCCAAAAAATAAGATACAAGCTAGAAATTAAACGGTTCGATTTCTATGTTTCACTTTTTGTATTTAATTGGTGTTTCAATCCTTTTGAATCTTTTAACACATGGACCCAGGATATGGACCCAGGATATGGTGATCCGTTGGATATTTTTTATTATTCCACGTGTCATTCACCAATTATAGAATAAGTGATCTCACTCCGAAATTAAATGAATTAATGGAGTATCTATACCTAATATTGCAATATTGTATGCGTGGTATTCCTTCCCTTCTACCATAAGTCTCGGTCAAGTTAGGATTTCAACTTTTCACTTTTTAATTTTATGATTTGATATATTTATTATAAAATGGATCGATGAAGTATTAATTATTTTATAAAATATCTCAAATACATATATCCAAAGGTTTTGGTAGCACGTCTTTTATTAAGGAAGGCTCTTCACTTGAATTTTTCTAGATTGATTAGTTTTAGACTAAGTCTTGTATGCACCAAGTGCACCGTTCAATTTATAGTATATTTTAGAATCATGTATTTTATTTATATTAAAATATATAATTTGGAATCGTGTAATTAATTATTAATATAAGAAATAAGTTGCATATTTTAAACCAAGATCTAATTATTAATTCATATTAATGACCAATAATGACCAAGATCTAATCTATTAATTACATATTAATTATCCTTAATATACAAATCAATTATCCTTAATATTTTAGAAGCATGCAACTTGTTATATTTGTTCTTCAAGTGGTTCCATAATGTTGTTGTTCCATTTGTACTCTCACCTCTAGCTTTGTGTTTGCATCTATTGCACTGTGCCCAAACTATCTCAGTCTTCTTGCCATCCTCCTCAATGGTTTCCTTGGCCCTAGCAAAGTGCTTCCAAACCTCCTATGTAGTCTTCTTTTGTTTCTTTGCTTGAGGCTCGTCATGAACTTCTTTATCACATGCATCAACATCAATAGGATTTTATGTTGTAGATGATACAGCCACACTTCTTGCACTTTCCCTACATAAACCATTTTCAAAGAATATTCTTGAATTAATGGGAAATAATATGAAACAAAGCAGAAAATTAATGAGTTCTTGAATTAATTCAGATTAAATTAAAGTGGAGCAGTACACAAAACAAAGAATTCATCCTTACACCTGTATAAGTATCCTTTGCTCTCTTGATTCATAGAAAGAAAAAAAATTTGTATATGTATGCATCTAGGAAGAAGAAAACGAACACACGTCATACACTGAAGATAAA
Source organism: Stenogyne calaminthoides (assembly GCA_037126765.1). Lineage (NCBI taxonomy): Eukaryota > Viridiplantae > Streptophyta > Magnoliopsida > Lamiales > Lamiaceae > Stenogyne > Stenogyne calaminthoides. The sequence goes on from JBBCBC010000038.1 coordinate 7,513,534, forward strand.
GGGTGAGAAAGCGAGAGAGATCTAAGAATATTCTTGAATTAATGGGACATAATAGGAAACAAAGTAGAAAAAATTAATGAGTTCTTGAATTAATTTAGATTAAATTAAAGTGGAGCAGTACACAAAACAAAGAATTTGTTCTTACAATTGTATAAGGATCCTTTGCTCTCTTGATTCATAAAAAGAGGGAAAAAATTGTATATGTATGCATCTAGGAAGAAGAAAACGAACACACACGTCACACACTGAGGGTGAGAAAGCGAGAGAGACCTAACCTAATTTCTTGGATGGATGTGCTAGGTTTGCGAAGGACATTCAGAGGTGTGAAGAGGCGGCGTCGGGCACCCTCGACGGCAAGGTTGATCGGCGACGGTGGATCTCCTTCCATTTGCGGCAGTTAGTGGCGGTGAAGGGACGAACGCGAAGAAGTAGAGAGGAGAAGAAGAAGGGACGAACGGTGAAGAAGAAGAGATGAGAAGAAGTGCGGCTAAATTATTTAGTTTCCGACTATTTTCTTAATAAAATTACATAAGTATTAAGTACTAAGATTATATTATTATATATATATTAATATAAAATATAAAATAAAATATATTAAAAAATTCGGATATCCGGATAATATCCGATAAACTATGGGAAAACTCGAATACGGTAGGATATTATATATTCAGAATTCGATTCCGAATCCGAAGTCAACTATCCGTATCTGAATCCGTATCCACCCGGATACTAATTTTTTATACCGAATTCGATACCGACCGGATACGGCTCCGGATCGATCGGAAAATATCCGATCCGTTTTCATCCCTAACCGCTGGCACACAGGAAACAGCAGATTACCTAAATTGTAATATTAATGGTATATTTTTCAATGAGGACTCCACGGAAAATAATTTTTAATGCAAATTGTGGTATTAATTAATGGTATTCCAATCCTGAGGGACCCAAAAAAAATGAAAAAAGACATAAATTATGGTATTAATGGTATACTTATCGCTGAGGGTCCCATAAAAACTACAGATGATGTAAATTGTGGTAAAGTAGGTCTCTTGTTAACTCGGGTTCACGTGAATTCTCTTTTAGAATGTCATTTTTATGCATGTGTACTATGACATTTCTTTTTCTTTTTTTTTTCTTTTTTTGGAAAGATATGACAATTTTAAAAAGTACTTGATTTTTTAACATTCTCTAACATATACATAACAGTGATAGTGTGTATACATAATAATATTAATGCATATACCTAATAGTGATGTCACTGAGGACCCTATAGGAAACAATAAATAATGTAAATTGTGGTATTAATGGTATACCCACAAGAAATAAAAAAAGAAGTCAATTGTAATATTAATTGTGTATATCGCTGAGAGGTCCACAAGAAATGACAAATGAGTAAATTTTGGTAATTATGGTATACCTATCTACGAGAGCCAACAAAAAACGACACGTGGTTGTTGGTTCGATTCATGGTGAGATTCTTTTTTCTCTTATTTTTGCATTCTTTTTCTTTTTTTTTCTTTTCCATTTGTTTTTCCTTTTTACTTTATTATTAGAAATTTCTTCTCGACTTAACAATTTATTTATTTCAAATATATATTTTCGACTATGAATTTTAATTACGCATAAATAATTCAACGAAGTGGGATAGCTCAAGTGATTAGAGCACCATTACCTGTGCCACGAGGTCATGGATTCGAATCACCATTCAAAAAAAAACATAAAAATAATTCAACCTTACTAATCTATGTATCATACTGATTGAATAAATATAAAAAAATATTTTAATTATACATAATAATGAAAAGATTATTAAGTATTTTTCAAATTATATAAATTCGTTATTAAAATTTACATTTTAATAGGTGAACTAATATTGTTCAGAATAATAACTAATACGTTTCAACATACACATAAACACATTTAATTATAACATATACCCCAATATTGTCACAGTATATAATTACTAATATGTTTGAATACACTACTTTATATTTTTACCTCCTATAACGCGTATTTGATTCATATCGTGTTTTATTTAACATGATATGATAATAGGATTCTCCAATGGAATAGCAAAAGTAGAGATAGCACTCTCTTATGAGTGTAGAGAAAATTGAATGGAAGGAATAATTTGTTCACATATTGAGTAGTAAATAAATACAAGTACAATGAGTTTAACGTTTCTACATAACTCGATATGGGATACAACACAAGTAATAATATACAATATTCTAATACACCCGTTCAAGATGGAGCACTGTTCGTAACGCCATCTTGGACATAAGAAGTTGCAATCGAGCTCGAGTGAATGGTTTGGTGAGAGCATCAGCTAGTTGATCAATGAAAAACACATGTGATACTCGAAGTTGAGACGTCTTAACTAGGTCACAAAACAAAGTGATAATCTATAGCAATATGTTTCATCCTCGAGTGAAACATAGGATTCGAACACAAGTATGTGGCACCAATGTTGTCACTATAAATGACTGGTGTAGTAGAGATCGGGACATGATGCTCGAAAAGGACAGACTTAGTCCACTGAACTTCACCAGCAGCATTAACACGATATTCAGCTTCAGCTGAGAAACGAGCTACCAAACGTTGCTTACGAGAGGACCACGAGATTAGATTGGCACCAAGACACACAGTATAGGCCCCTGTAGATGTACGATCGTCACAGTCCCCTGACCAGTCAGCATCAGTGAAACAATGAATAGAGAGAGGAGAATCCCGTCGAAATGTGATGCATAGCGTGAGAGTACTATTAAGATACTGAAATAGTCATTTAACAGCTCCCTAATGGCATTCAGTCGATGCATGCATAAACTAAGACAATTTTTTAACAGCATAATCAATATCTGGGTGAGTGAATAGTAGATATTGTAAACTAGCCAAGGCATGTCGGCAAGTAATAGGGTCTGGATGATCTGTGCCATCAAAATCTGTTGTAAGAAAAGAATGTTGTTTTCAGTGAGAATAAGATCATCAACATATACTAGAAAGTATGCAAGAATCCCATTACGACTGTAGACAAACAGTGATTCATCGGACTTGGTGTGAACAAAGCCTAATGATGAGAGAAAGTCAAGAAGGGCATTATACCACGTCTGTGGAGCTTGTTTAAGGTCATAGATGGACTTATGAAGCTTGCAGACATACGACGAAAAGTTCTTATTTGAAAAATCTGGTGGTTGAGACATGTAAACCTCATCTGGAAGCATACCATGTAAAAAAGAAATGTTGACATCAAATTGATGGAGAGGCCAATTATTTGACACAACCAAACTGAGAACAATGTCGGACCGTTGCAAGTTTCACAACTGGACTAAACGTTTCCAAAAAGTCAACACCAGGATGTTGATAAAAACCCTTGGCCATAAGACGGGCCTTGAATTTGTCAACAATGCCATCAGGCTTGCACTTGATTTGAAAGATCCACTTACACCCCCACAACATTCTGAGAAGTAGTTGGGGGTACCAAATACTAAGTATCATTCTTAAGCGGAGCTAAAAACTCAACTGACATAGCCTCCTTCTAAAGACTATCTGATAAAGCATGAAAAAATTTTTGAGACTCAATGTTAGACTGAATAGATGATGTAAGACTATACCTCGGATTCAGTTTGAAGATATTTTTTTTGGCATGTCTAACCATGAGATGATGAGCAGACGGTGGATCTGGTGAAGGATCTCAACGGGGGGACATGGGAAGAGTTGGCGGTGTGATAGTGTGGGGGAATAGCGAGGGCGGGGTAGGTATGATGTTGGAGGTGGGTATATTAGATGACGGGGATACATGATGGTTTGAGTTTAGGGAAGAGAAGGGGAATTTGTCTTCCACAAACTCAACATGGCAGGAGATATAAATACATTTGCTGGATAAATCAAGACACGGATAAGCACTCTAAATTTGAGAATAACCAACAAACACACAGGGATGAGAACGAGTTTCTAGTTTGTGAGTGATGTATAGACGAAGTCAATTAAAACACTGATAGTCAAACACCCGCAGTTTGAAAATATTTGGTGTTTGATTGAACATTATTTCAAAGGATGACTTCAAGGAAATGTCAATTTTAGAGAGACGGTTTATGATGTAAGTAGTTCCCAACATGACATAAGGTCAACATGTGAGGGGCACAGAGACTTGGTGAAGGAGAGCTAGCCAGTATCAACGATATGGCTGTGGCTCGCTCAGAGGTATTATTGTGTTTTGGTGTATGAGATTGGGTGGTGAGATGGGTGATGCAATTAGATGTGAGGAAAGGACGAAGATCAATGAACTCTCCCCCATTATCTGTGTACAACATTGTAATTTTTATTTTCAAGAAGTTTTCAACCAATGTTTTATAGACAACAAATGTGGGTAAGACATCAAATTTACGTTTTAAAGGATAAAGCCAAAAATAATTTGAGTAATGATCAACAAATGTAAAATAATACTTGCAACCATCATCAGATAAAAAAGGGATATCCAGACATCATAAAAAATCAACTGGAGGGGCATGATATAGATATGAGAGAAGAATCATGAAAATGCGATTTATGACTCTTGATACATCGACACGAAAGTCACGAATCACAAGAAAAATTGAAAGATTTATGCATAGCAAATTGTGACTCGAAATAACATAATTTAAAATTTTAAAGGAGTGATGACCAAGTCCGCATGCCAAGTGGATAGTGTTTGTATGACAATGATAATTTTTGCATATAAATAGTGATAGAGTTCATGTATAGACCTGATTCACAAGATAGTTACTCTAGTATAAAAGGGTAGAAAATCAAATATTGAGATTACTTGTTCTATAATTGATTCTCCACTTTGTATTTCATAATATGAACGGATGACACGTGGAATAATAAAAAAACATATCATATTCAATATTCATGTGTTAAAAATTTAACATGATAAAACAACAATAAGATACAAAAAGTAAAATGAGGGAATGGAACTTAAAAATCAATTCTAGCTAAGGGCATTCCCAATGGAGCACCACATCTTGCGCTAGCACTACATGTAGCTCAAGATGGTGCTCCAACAGCGCGCCACATTGTAGTGTTGTATTAATGTAGTGCGAGATTCAGCACTACATGTAGAGTGGTACTATTCATCACACTACATCTAATCTTTTTTTTTTTTTCATTTATATTTAATACAATTTACATTTTATCATTTTTCCTTTTCATTATTATTATTTATGAAAATTATTATTTATTACATTTATACAATGTAAAATTATTTTAAACTAAATAACAAAGTTCTAGATAAATAATTAAAACACACAAAATACAATAAATTAAAATACATAAATTACAAAATAAATTACATAGTTCATAATTAAATTGCACAAAAACATTAAAATATGTATGGTTTGTATTTTATCATGAAATTTAATTTAATATCATTTTATAAATTTTGTCTTTTTTATATACTTAAATATGTAATAAAAAATAATTATATTTGATAATAAGAGTATAATATTTATTAAGTTTAGAATTGTATAATGTATTAATTAAGTTTAAATTGTATAATTTAATTTAATAAAAATAAAAAATAATATATGTAATGTAAAATGTAAAAAACAAAAAAATTTAAAAAAAATCAAATAATACGAATTATTATCTTCTACACACTAAAGAAAGTCGTCTTAATGTAGCGTTAACTGTTGGGAATGCTCTAACTGGCTAGTAGGTGTAGGAGCATTAACACTTTTCTAGTTGCGCAATGCACTCCGACATAAAATATTGCTACCCGAAGAAAAGATTGGATATCAATCATGTTCAATGATACTATTGAGTGTGACACAATATCTAGTGTGAAATGACATTAATGTCAAAATAATTGTGATACGAATCTAAATTACTTGGTATTAAACCTATATTTATTTTTCTAATTAATTAAAAATAATTATTCACTATTATGCACAAATATTTTTACTGTTTAAAAATATTAAATCTTTTTTAAATAGTGATTTTTTATGCATAACAGTAATATTTTTTATGTGTAACAGTGATAATTTTACACATAACAGTAATACTAAAAAAATCGAGTTCACCGTAAACTCTGGTTCACATGAATTTTTGTCAATTAACAGAGTTTTTTTTTTTTTTAATCTAATTCGAGGAATAAGTTATTATCTCCTTATATACCTACAAATAATTTATAAGATCAGAAAATCCAATTTAATAAGCTTATATTTTCTTCAAAAACACATAACATTAGACAATAAGAAACATACTACTATCACAGAGATCGTTTTCCCAGACTCTACAATAAACGGCTAAACGCAGCAGCAAAATTAACAGACAGATAAAACAGATATTCAATAAAATAAAAAGGCCTAAGATTGAAGGAATTGTTTTCATACAATCTTGGTTTCAGTTTTTGGCTTACCAATGTTTAATCAGAACAAGAAGGCTTCAAAAAGATGATCTGAACCACAACACTAACATTGCGCCCCCCACCCCTTCCCTAGTGGAGTACCTCCGCAAAAACCTAAACGAGCAGCATATGCAAGAACCAATCGAGCCAAATCAGGTGTAGGGCTCGACAAAATGTTGACCAAGAATTCTTCGATAATTATGCGTTGGTGGTCGCCTGTGAAGGCAGCTTCGCGTGATTGTGTTCGCCTTCATAAGTGACGATGAGCATCGCCGGATCGTCCAAGCATCTCTCCACATGTTTCCTTGCTGGACAGCCTCTCATGCTGCTGCATTTATAGTAACCCCTGTTTATAAGCAGGTTAAAACAATCAGTACGGTTACTTAAACCGAGTTATGCAATGAAATAAAAGATCAAAACCAAGATTGTGATATTTCAAAATTGAGCAACACTTGTTCAATGAAAACAATTAATATTGTTCAGTGGAAACAACTAATATTGCTCAGTGGAAACAACTAATACTGCTCAGTGAAAACAACTAATACTTTTCAGTGAAACAACAAATACTTTTCAGTTGAAACAACTAATAATATTCAGTGAAAATAACTAATACTGTTCAATGAAAACAACTAATACTTTTCAGTGGAAACAACTATTACTGCTCAGTGAAAACAACTAATACTTTTCAGTGAAAACAACTAATATCTTTTAGTAAAACAACAAATACCATTAAAAATGCACTTGAGTTGTACAGTGCAATTGATGCATATAAGTATGTGTCTTCAAAATGGGCTATACTTGGGTGCAACATTATACCAACGAGGTCTTAAACCGTGTATATATGAAATCACCACAATAAGACTACTTCAACAATCCAAACAAGATTCGCAAAACTCACAATCAAAGCCGAGCAAACTAGGTACCAAATCCCGACAAACTATAAAGAACGAATCAACACAATATCAAAAAACAGAATCTAGCAAAGATACACACATTCCATATATACAGAAAACAACTGACCTAACTACGATAATCAATCTATTGAACTTGGAACGTAATCGAGCAATTAATTACCTAGGGTGAGGAGAGCCCTTAATCGGCTTCTGCCCATACTTCCTCCATGAGTAGTCGTCCGGTGGAATATCAGCCAACTTGTTGCTTATAGCAGGTACTTTGATAGTCCTTTTCACCCTGTTCTTCCTATAATTCACATAGCGCACACAATCAGAACACATAACAACACAAATCAAATACATAAAAACAACAAAATCAAGCTAAAATTAACAAGAACCTCTTCTTAGAGCAATGACATCTACCACTCCCTCCACATTTAACACTCCCATCCTCCCCCCTTCCAGAGCACCTCTTCTTGTTATGATACGAGCCCTGATCGGCTGAACGGGCCCCACCAAATCGGAACGAGCTTCCGTCCAAATTAGCCACACTCCCATCCATACTCAATGAAGAAATGAATGATCTAGTAGAAGACATAGTAGGTGTGCAAGAAGAGGTATTATCAAAATTCAGACTAATACCACTATTGCTTCTCTGATACATAAGCTCCTGCTGCTGCTTCAATTGCTGCTGTTGAAACTGAAACCTCTGCTGCTGCTGCTGAAGAAAATGGAAGTTGGGAATGTGGAGATTCTTGGCTGGTTCAAAGGAAGGGTTTCCCAATGTGAGGGCATTCTTGAGAATTGAAGCATTTTCTTGAGTTTTTTGGTACGGAATGGTGATATTGAGGGGTTTAGGGTAATGATCGTTGGTTTGGAGAGATGGGTTTTCAAGAAAAATGTGTTGGGGAAAAGGGGTTTGGATTTTGTTGCTCTTTCTCACTCTGGCATGGCCACAGGTGGAATTGAGGAGAGAGACAACTTTCTTGAATTTGTGCACAGCTTCCCCTGTTTGCTCCCCTAAATTCCTAAACTGGTTTTGGTCTTGATGTTGGGATAAGATGTTAATAACCCTATGACAACTTTCTACAGCTGCACAATTTGTTTTCTCAACTTCTTCCATTTCTTCAATCACAGAAAGAAAAAATTAAACACAAAAATTCACCATACATTCAAAACCCTCATTCGTGAACACAAGAAACAGAGCCCAGAAAAAAAATCAAACAGGTGGTGGGCATAAATTCATTTCCGGTGAAAAATTTGACGGAGGAAAAAAAAAACCCAGATAAAATCAAACGGCAGAAATGAAAGCTGCGGAAAATCCAAGGTGCAAAAGAAAAGTCTGAAAGCACGGACCTTGATTATCACTTTTGGGGGAAAAATGGTGTCAAAACAAACCCTAGATTCTTTCAATCAGCAGCGTTGTATGTTTATGCGATTGAAAGGTGTGAAAGAGAAGACTTTTGCGCAGAGAATTGACACACCCCAAGAAAACAAAAAAAAAATGCAAAAAAAATTGCAATCTTTTGAGATATTTATACTACCACTGCTGCAAATTATTACTGCAAATTAAACTGGAGAACAATAATAAATGCATCGCTCTAGAGTCTAGAGAGAGAAAACTGCTCATTTAAAATTAAAAACTGCAAACAAGGAAGAAAGCTCAGAAGTGAAACTGCCGTCTCTGTCGCAGATTTCAAAGGGGGTTCGTATGATGTGGACTTGATATTTTTTCTATATATTTATAAACAAATTCTGGTGTGAGATGTTTGGGGAAATAAATTTAAATTTATTTACTTATTCATCTTTTATGATTCTTATCTACTAATCCTATCAATTTTAATTTATGATTGATTGTCACTTTTTAAAATTGTATGTTTAGGGATAATTCAGGAAAATGCATGTATTTTTTTTATTATGAATATTCGAATGAGTTCATGTAAGATGTACAAGATCACAGAGTATATCTTCGTAGATTTCGTTTAAAAATAACTGTTATATAAAAACCGAAAACGTCCAATTATTCCAAACAAAAGCATGCAACTATGATCTCATATTAACAGTTGCACTTTTCTGTGTAAATAAGTCGCATTTTTCAGCATAATAAGTTGCACGCTTTTAAAATGCACTATGAATGCACGATTCATTCGGGTGCATACAAACCCTAGCCTATTCGAATTCCGTTAGATCCATATATTTTTTTAAAATAGTCTACTAATACTTTTACTCCTAGTTCAAATAAAATTTAAAAATTATATAGTATAAAATTAGTTCGAAAAGTTTACAATTGTAAGAAACTAATATTTAAAAATAACAGTATAAAATTTGTAAATGCACGTTTACAGTAGATATGGTATTTTATGTATGAATTGTTTATTAATATTTGAGGGGATAAAGTGATTTTTAGTTGAATGTTATTATAGACATCTCTACTTTATTATAAAATAAATGAGAGTATAAAGGGATTTTTAGTGTGTACAGAGTACTGGCATAAGATATAATTTTTTAGATGTTGGGAGGATATAGTTGTAAAAAACAATGTTGTTTTATTATCATTTAAGGAATAGAAAAATAAATATGAGACAGACAAAAACAAAAAATATCCAAACAAGTACGAAAACAAGTATGGGAACAAATTTATACCCTACTGTGGTGTCTATTTTGAATTTTGTAGTGATTTTTAAAAATTAATTTTTTAAATTTTGGGAATTTCGAAGTTTTGATAAATAGTAAGTTGGTGTGTGTGACTGTGTGTTTCGGTTTGATTTCAACTATAGATTGATGGAGAATATTCAATATTCAAATGAATATTGGGGAAAAAAGTGAATGAGACAAATCCTTTGAAAAGTAAATCGATTATAGATAGTGGTGTTATAACTATTTGAATTATTCCACTTTTGAGTGATGATGATGTATTATTTATTATTATTAGTTAGTACGGTAATAATTATGTGAAAGAGAAGTATGAGGTATAATGAGTGAGCATGAGAAAAATAGTGATGTGATAGTAAATATCAATGTAGACGTATATTAGGGGAGGATGTATATTTGAATGGTGGATGAGATGTGCATATCATAATAGTGACTGGGATGTAAATAGTAGTATGTGTTTGTTTTGAGATTATGAATTGGGTTTGATGTAAATATACGTCTAATCAAATATGTAAGAATAGATAATGTGGTATTATTATTATAATTAGAGAAAGATATTATCGGTATGGAGTACAGTACGAAAATGTATTTTTTTCGATATATCATACAAAATCACTCCTAGATGTTACATAAATGTAATGGGACCCTCAGTTGTAAGTACATAATTTACGTCCTCCATTGTTTCCTATTGTGTCCTCAACAGTAGGTACTGCTTATATACCACAATTTATATGTTCATTATTTTTTTGTGGAGCCCTCGGCGGTAGGTATACCTTATATACCACAATTTTCTTTCGTCATCATTTCATGTGGGCCCTCAACAAATCGTATATATACCATTAATGTCGTAATTTGTACATTTGTTATTTCTTTTGGGACTCTCAGTGATAGGTATACAATTAATACCACTTGCATCATCTGTCATTTCCCGTGGGCTCTTAGCGATAGGTATACCATTATTACCACAGGTTAAATCGAAGAGCTGTCATTTCCTTCTGGGCACTTAGCGATAGGTATATCATTAATACCACTCTTTACGTCATTGATCTGTCATTTCCTTTGGGGCCCTTAGGATAGGTATATCTTTAATATCACAATTTACGTCATCATTCTATCATTTCCTTTAGGATCCTCAGCGATAGGTATACCATTAATACCACAATTTTGGTCATTTGTTGTTTCATGTGAGACTCTTAGCGATAAATATATCATTAATATCACAATTAAATGTAATCTGTCATTTCCTATGGTACCCTCAACAGATAATACCTCAATTTACATCTTTTATCATTTTATGTGGGGCCCACACTAGTGGTTACATTATTATACCACATTTGTCTGGCTCATCATATTTTGTGGGCACTTAATGATGGTTACATTATTTATACCATCGGTAGTGGTCAAGGATGAAAATATCGCTATCGCAAGTAATATCGCAATCTTAATTTTATGGATATATCGATATCGCATATCGATATAAAAAATTTTAAAAAATGACGGAAATTATGTTAAAAATTGGAAATTTGACATGAAATTTTACAGGTTATTATTACACACAATTATGCATACATTTCATTTAAAATCACAATAAAATGACATATTTAAATAAAAAATATTAGCAATAAACTATATAAACAATGTCCATAAAAAAACAGCTGACAATACAATACATTAATACAAATACAAAATGACTAAAATTACATTATAAAATATAATTAGTACCAAAACGATGACCTATGAGGTTTAAAAATAGAAAATGGAATGTCATCTATATCCAAACAATACTAGTACCAACTCATCACATTAAAGTACTCATGGATATAATTATGCACATGTCATTTATATGTTTCTCTATCTCTTCCAACTGCTTCACCATGAATTGGATATTGTGTCATGACCTAAGTATTTTGTTGATACACATTTTGACCTTCATAAGACATTTGAGGAGTTGGGCGATGAAAAATATTTTGAGTATTCCAATCAAACTGTGAACTCACATATGTGTCAGAAGCATATGAATCTTGAGACATGTCACTATAATCAGTGTTCATACCCATGGTGCAATTAAATTAAGAAAATATATATCGAAAACTGTAATAATATCCCGATATTTCGTAATATTTTGCGATTTTTACATTGTTCACGGTAAGAAAAATTTTACATGCGAAATCCATATCACATAGTTAAAAAATTGGATATATCCGCGATATTTTGCGGATATATCGGGATATTTTCATCCCTGGTAGTGGCCAGTGATGGAGCCATAATTTTTTGTGGGGATGTCAATTTGCCCCGCGGATCCGCCCCGGCCCCGGTCTGATCGGGACGGTTATTTTGACTATTTTTAGGTTTCGGTTCGGTTTCGGGAAAAACCGATAAAATTTAAATCAGGGACGGTATATATATACCCCGTCCCGACACATATTATATTAATTTTTTTTTATATTTATGTATGTATATATCAGTATTTATATTTAAATATTGATTTGATTATTTATATTTTCTTCTTTTAAGTTATTTTATAATATAATTGGTTCTCCATGATTTTTTGGGAGATAAAATAATTATAATAGTAAAAAAAATAAAAATATATTAGTCGGTTTCAGGTTGGGTTTGGGGATACCCCGAAAACGTTAGGGGCGGGGATGGGATCTAAACAAAATTTCCCGCCGGGGTTCGGGTGTAGGGATAACATATGCCAAGATCTATCGGGATGACTTCATAAACACAAATTTAAATTAACAATTATTACTAGCATGAATTTACCTAAGTGAATCCAAATAATAATTAACCAACAACAACATGCAAATAATATTTCACGTAAAAGATCCTAGCATGCGGAATTTCTAGGAGTTTACGTAAACGTACCCGTTGGAGAGACGATCTGAGACAGACAGGATCAAGTATATGGATACCCACCAAAAGTCCTTCTCAAGTATTCCCAAGTCCTCGTCCAATAACCCCGGTGGAAGGTTCTCCGATGAACGATTTATAAAATAAGGAAAATAAAATATTGTTGCACCACCTTTGTGGATTTCTAATATTTCCAACACATGGAACACTAGTTGGGAATGAAAAATTCATCCCCTATTTATAAGATGAGGGAGTTCAAAAATTTCAACCACAATTAGGGCTAGGAAAGATCTTTTCTTGATCTCCAAGAAATCTTGAATATATTCAATATATTCTTCTTTGCATGTGTATTTTTCCACAAAAATCTCACACCCTTATTTGGCCCTTATTTTCGAAAAAAACAAGAAAGAATTTCAAGATTTGATCTTTCTTGAATTTATGAGATATTCTTGTATTCCAAGAATACATATCTTCCATAAAATCTTTCCAAGAAAATCAAGAAAAACTTTCTTCCCTTTCTTATACAAGATTTTCGAAAATTTTACTATTAAATAAGTCAAGTGGGAGTTCTCTTGAATTTATGGGATAATCTTGTATTCCAAGAATACATTATCCCCTTTCCATAAAATTTTTTCAAGAAAATCATTCTCCCTCTTTTCTTTAATATTTTCGAAAAATTAGAGGAAATATTGCAACAATAATTTATTTTATTTTAAGCACCTTTTATTTATTGGACTATAATTTGGGCTACTTGAGGGGCCTTTAGGAGAATTAAGATGGATCTTCCAATGGACTTCTGAATTCCAATAATGAGCCACAATATAATTCAACCCATTAATATTAATTAATACCATTATATAATTAATAATGCACTATCAAATCTTAACCCATATTACGGTAATATGGCTCCCGATTATTATTTCTCGTGTTTAAGATTATTTAGTCCATTAATTAATTAAGCCACTGAAAAACTTTATATTAATTAATATATTTATCCTTGGAGTAAGGACAACTCAGCTTTATTATCCATACGGGAAAATTAATTCCACTTGCAAGATTTGGTATGATAAAGATTTCGGGCCCACCAAGGGGACCAATCAAGCAAGACTTTTGCAAGCACACGATTCTCTGTATTAATTTAGCAACTGTCGTGCAATTAATATTATTGCCCAAGATATAGGGTATCGAAGTCGCAATGATTCTCTTCCCATTTATAAGTCAAAGCAATAACTACTAATCATACACAGTCCTTACTAAGTGACAGAGATTAAGAAATCAACAACCACTGAGGTCTAACTCTTCATCCCTTAAGTCAGTGCGAATGAGTTTATCCTCTATGTAGGTCTGCTTCAGCGCATCAAATGCACTAGTGTAATCTCTTGGTCAAGACAAGTCAATCTGAGCCTTACACATCAACTTCTACCAATAGATTGTTCGGATTTATCTAAGTTGTGAAACACGCACTCGTATACAAGGAACTGTTAACGTGATCTTCTGTGATCTGGTATCACCACGCTAACTACAATGTAACGCTTGCTAAAAACGGTTTGCAATAAATATATATAACATTCAATCATATTTAAAGCAACAGTGATAAATAATTTATTTCAGTAAACAAGTGTTTAATACATAGGTTATACAAAGTAAAAACATACTTTCACGTATAACCCCAACATCGGGTTGGTTTCGGGGACAAAAATTCCCCGTCGGGGCTGGGGGAGGCATAAACCGGCCCCGCCCCACCCCGTTGCCACTCCTAATGTAATTTTTGTCTAATCCTGTGTAAAAATATATAATATGATATTATTATAACTAGATAAATTTTATGTCAAATCAAGTGTATATGAATGGTGATATGGTATTATTATATTATTATTGAAAAGACTTTATGTCAAATCAAATGTGTAAGAGCGAATATGTTTTTAAGTGGTAAATGTGGATGTATTTTTTAATTTAGATTTTAAATCTCAAACTAGAATAAGATGGGGGAATAACATCCCACACCCAGATTAGTCGGAAGAATCCCAAAGCAAACATACCTTACATGAATTTCGATATTCCCAAAATTTTAGTATGAAATGTTAAAATTTTGATATGTAATGATAAGTACTGATGTTGTTTAAAAATTTGATATATCGAAATTATTTTATGATTTTGATAAGAAAACTTCATATACCTAAAGTTCCAACATGGTGTCCCAAAATTTCGGTATGAAGTATAGTACGAAAAGGTATTTTCGATATATCATACCAAATCACTCTATATGTGACATACCTATAGTGGGACACTCAGTTGTAAGTACACAATTTACGTCTTCCATTGTTTCCTATTGGGCCTCAATACTAATTATTGCCTATATACCATAATTAATGTCTTTTTTTTAGCCATCGTACATATACCATTAATGTCGTAATTTGTATCATCTGTGATTTCTTGTGGGGTCCTCAGTGGTAGGTATAATATTTGTACCAGTTGCATCATTTGTCATTTCCGTGGGCCCTTAGTAGTAAATATATCATTAATGCCCACAATTTACGTCATCGGCCTGTCATTTCCTTTTGGGCCCTCAACGATAGGTATACCATTTAATACCACAATTTACGTCATCGAGCTTGTCATATCCTTTGGAGCCCTTAGCGATAAGTATACAATTAATATTACAATTTACTTCATCGATCTGTCATTTCCTTTCGGACTCTTAGCGATAAGTATATTATTAATACCACAATTTAGGTCATTTGTTGTTTTAGCGATAGGTATATCATAAATACCACAATCTCAACGGATAAAATCACAATTTACGTCTTTTGTCCTTTCTTATGGGGCTCTTGGCAGTGGTGATTATACATAGGGGTGGACGGTACGACATACCAAAAATTTTCTCATCATACCGTTATTGTACCGAAATTTTCGATACTGAAAAATGTCATACCATTGTCATACTGAAAATTTGATATACCAAAATTTCGGTATGTCGATATTACATACCGATACCGTACCGATATTTCGGTACATACCGAAATATTTTCAGTATACCGAAAATTTTCTATATTTTCAGTATACCAAAATTTTTCTATATTTTCATATCGTTATCGTACCAAAAATTTCGATAAAATCGATATTTTTCAGTACGATAAGTACGGTATATCGGTATTTTTGGTATTTCCTCCGCCCCTAATTATATCACAATTTGTCTAGCGCCCCTCATCATTTGTGGGGCCCTCAAAGGTGGTTACACTATTTATACTATAAGCCGTGGTCACTAGAAATATTTTTCTTAAGGACCCCCAAACTAAATAGATAAAATGAAAAAAAAAAAATTATATTATATTTTAAGACTATATATTATTTAGAATTATTTTTATTAAAATAATAATTTAGTACTCTCTTTATCCCAGGGTTACTTTCACATAGAGGTAGATACACATATTACGAAAGTGGAATAATGGGTAGGGTTTTGAGGAGTTTTTTTATAAACTTTTATGTATAAAAAATGAATTGAATTGTATATATGCGTAGAACCAAAAGTAGTGGCATTTAGTAAAAAATTAGTCTAGTGTCCACGTATTACGTTGTTCTTTAATTAAAAATACAATATTCATAATATATAATATATTTAATAATAAAAGTATAATTATGTGTATAAATACAGTAAACATGAAATAATAATTGTTTAGTGTGTATATTAATATATTTACTTAAATAATTATTAAAATAAAATTATTGTGTCAAATTCTACCAATTCTGCAATTGATTTCGAATTCTTAATTTAAATTGAGTTTTAAATCTTTCTTCAAACTTAAAAAAATAAAAAATTGAGGATTTTTTTTGCAAACCGGTTGTTGAATGGGTGAGGAGAAAATTATTGTGCTTAATATATAAAAATTAAGGAAAATGTCTTTATATAATCACGTGTAGTGCACATATAAAAATGGAGAGAAAATTTGACTTGAAAAATTAGTTCGGTGGTTTAAATGTAATAAAATATTAGTTTATATAATTTAGTGCAATAAAAAATAGTTAGGTGGTTTAGATACAATTTCAGTGATAGTTTAGTGGGATTAGTGCAATTAAATATAAATATGATGTAAAAGGTGCAAGGTTCAAACCTTAATTGTTGCATTTTTTAAATCAAACTACACATTAAAATGTTACATAAATGTCACATATTAACTACAAATCAATAGAAAAATGACACATCAATATAATAAATGTGATAATTCATTCAAATTAACCTCAAAATGACACATCATCCAAATGAACCACAAGATAACATATCATCAAAATAAACTCTCTATTAGTAATATAGAGGATTGAGAATATTATGAGAGTGAAGTTTATGATGGATTTTCTTTTTTTGGAGTGTGAAAGTAATCTTGAAACGTGAGATAAGGAGTACATTGTATCTCATTTACTTAATATAATTACATCATAATATTTTGTATTATAATATTGATCTTATTGTCTAAGTATATATATATATATATATATATATATATATATAAAAGTCGAATCGTATTATTTTGGTAATGGTATATATAGACACCAGATTTTTATTTAAATTAATATTGTCATATATTTATGTAAAATCTTAATTTTGGAGATAATAATATAAGAATATCTCCAAGATTTGAGATTATATTTTTCTCATTTTCATATTTGACAATATCTTTTTTTTATGACAAATTCTCATGTGCACTATTTGCACCAATTTTAATTTGGTGCAATTGGATTTCAATTCTTTTTTTTTTTTTTTACATGTTCTTTTTTTTTTAAGTATTTTTTTTGTCTGACCCGAACCCGGCCCGACCCGAGTGGTTCATGGTTTATCAGGCCGAATAGATCATAATTTAAGATTCATTATTTAGTATTTAGAATGTAGGTGATTCATCCAAATTAAAATTAAATTTAATTGCATCACACAAGTGTCACTCGAAATTAAATTCATAATGAAACTATTCTTATAAATTTATAATACAAGGCGTTTGTATAACCGCGACGCTTTCGCATCTTCCTATGCAAGACCTGTGTCTTGTCCTTTTGCTTTCTAGAGCATCTTATTTCCTTTCTTTATTCTTATTATTGTTTTTCCTTCGAACCAACTTACATCATCCTACTTAGTATGTTTTATTTTCTTTTACCAATGGATCTCTATTTTATTTATCGGACTCTATTTGATTATAAGATAAAATTTGTGTGGGTCGCTTAGATGTGCAAAATCAAAGTAAATATAGGAGTATTATTAGGCATAAAATAACACTTAAAAAAAATTAGTTACGAAATTTTTTAAATTGGTACGATTTTTTTTTACAAAAATAATTTGGTCCTTAAAAAGTAAGGATTGTTTATAATTTGTCTACCAAATTTTAGAATAATCTATGAAAAAATTACTTCACAAATAATTTTCTAGATAAACAAATTACCTACAAACAATTTACCTACATATTTGTAATTTTCGTAGACAAACTTACTTACACAAATAATTTCCTAGACAATTTACATTTCCGTAGTCAATTATATTTGTAGTTTAAAAATAACCTATATAATTTTAAAAATTATAATCAAGTCGTAGGCAAGTCTTACTATTTAAGGACGAAATTATTTTCGTTGAAAATTTTGTAGGCATGTTGGAAAAATGTTCAAAAAATTCATAGGTAATGCACTATTTTCTTGTAGGGTAAATTTATATTACTTATAGGTGCAATGATTGTAGAAAGATAAAAATACTCTTACTTTTTTTATATCATCTCCTATTTTACATTTGTTGTTTTTTTTTTTTTTAAGATGAAAACAAAAAATAAGAGTATATGTTCATCTTTGTTTCATTTACAATTTGAAATTTTCGTATTAAAATTGAAAATTTACAAAAATTTACATATCTTCGTCTAAATTTTCAAATTTACATATCTTCATCTTCCTTCGATATGCACAAATGCATAAAATTTATGAACCTATGCAAAAATTTGTGCACGGGTTCATAATTTTATGAATTCTATGAAAATATATCATCTTCTTCCATTGACAACAAACCCAAAAACTCAGGTTTTCAGCAGATCCATCCTCATCATCGCCAGATATAAAAGAAAATCCAAAAAATCAACAATTTCATAACATACCGATCTAAAAGTTGCCTCCATCGCCGCGACACCATCACCACCGCCAATCTGAACCACCGCCACCTCATATCTACCATCACCGCCCTCAAACACCCAGATCCGCCCGACACCCCCTAGATCCGCCACCATCACCCAACACCCCCTAGAACCACCACCATCGTCGTTCGTCCATGCGCGTGGAGGTGTTCGCTGCTTAGGCACATGTTGGCGACTATGAAGTTGCTGGCGACGCTGTCGCCGCTAAGCTCGAAGGGGAAGAAGGCTTGAGCCTATATAGATTAAAATCCAGCAGTACACTATGGCCCCGTTTGGTTCACGAGATAGGTCGGGATTTGTAATATAATCCCAAGTAATAGACTATTTAATTCTCTGGATGAGGGCACATGACTCATTTTCATTACAAGTATGAAAATGTGTTAAAATCACTATATTGAGGGACAAGTCTATCTCATGTGGAAGGTGTGATAGAATTTATCTCAAATACAATTAATATTACAATATTGTTTTCATATTTATATTTAAAATGGCCAAGTCTATATCTCATGTGAAAAATGTCTGTGACATTTCAATAGATGTCTCATCTAACTTCTCAATTCAAACACATATATTAACTATTAAATAGATATTTTAAAAAATACAATTCTACAATCTAAATATACATCTTAAATCAAATAATCTAATCAAACATCTAATCCTACTAAATCATATCCTAACTAACTAATTCAGTTCTATAAACAGATGCATAAATTTTCATCTCTTGTAATTTGTACATTTGGTGTCAATTGTGTGATAGTGCTACACACAATGTAATGATCATGTACGTGCATAGGGTCCATTAGCCGTTACAGCATGGCCAATAACCACCTGCCACGTATGGAGGATATTCTTCTGTAAAAGGACACGCGGACAATAGCACAGCAGATGAAATTACCCGGTGGGGATGTTTATCGTGCGCCTGGGGTGAGTTAAGTGCTATTGCATGGATACGGATACGGTAATACGGGTACGATAGATGCGGGTATTGAGACACAGATTTTTAAAAATAATTGGGTAAGATACGGCATGAGTACGATTATAATTTTTCAAATTATTTTATATTTTTATTATATAGATAAATATTTTCACAATTTTTTTTTGAAAATATGTGTCTTTAAAACCTATGTAATTTTTATAACACTTAAACAAATATAAAATCAAAACGAGATGAACATTGTAATAAAATATGTGAACGACTAACAGTTTGACAGTGGTGTGATCGTGTGAGCAATAGAGAGAGACAATATTTTTTTACTGTTGGTGGGCTAATCCGGGTTAATTTAATGTAAAATAAATTTATTTCAAAGCAAAAAATAAAATAAATTTTACAAATTTGACTTCATGTGTACCCTATCCGTATCCATCACGCTGATCAGCAGTGTCCGACACGGTACCCAAAATTATTATTAATATTTTTAATTAGGACACACTATGTGGCGTATAGGATGCGTATTCCACCTGTATCCGCGTACCCAAGTACCTACAAAGTATCCGACACTGTATTATTAAAAAATTTCGAATACCCATGCATCCTAGGTTAAATGTTTTTGACCCCACATTTTGGAAGAACGTTGACTTTAGGAAAGACACTCCTAAAATTTCATATAAAATGCATAAAACACACTATGTTTATATATTTAATTATTTATTAAAATATAAAATTATTTGTTTGCATTTTATATAAAATATGAGAGTTTTATATATTCATTAAAAAATAAGAGAAGAGTATACATATTTTAATAAAATACAAATAAATTATATGTATTTATTAGTCTCTCCATCTCAATTTTAATAGCATGTTTAATATGTACTCGGAGTTTAAGAAAAAAATTGTTTATTAGTATTCTAAGTGATAAAGTGTTGGAGGTAGAAAGGAGAATTCAATTTTATTAAAATATTTATTAATGGTGATAAAGTAATAAAGTGTTTAGGGTATGCGAGAGTGATATATGGTAAATAAGTAGGTATTTGAAAGATGTGAGTTAAAGTGGATATTTCCATTTAAAAAAATATTTATATGAAACACATTTTTTTTATTCTTTTTTATACTTCGTTGCTTTGGTGCAAATATATATAATTATACAAAAAAATATTGTTTTTGTAATAATTTTTTCAACTCCATTCATTAGGAAAACAAGAGGGGGAATTTTTGTTTCATTTCAAGCGGCCTTCCCAAATTGTCTAGGAAAGATAGTTGTTAGATAAGTACTTAATATCTTTAAAAAATAAATATATGGTTATATTTTCAATATTATTTTGTTAAGTGCATAGGTTAATGAGCGACTCTATTTTGCAAATGTTGCACAATACTCTCTCTATCAATGAATTTGAATTCCCACCTTTTTAGGTACAAGATTTTAAAAAAAAAAAAAAGAGTATTATGGGGTTCACTTATAGATAAAATGGTTGTTTATGAGCTAAAATACAATGATAATTGAAGTAATTAAGTGGTAGTTAGAGAATAAAGATAAAGTGTTTATTTTCATAAAAGGTATGCGAATAGATTTAATGGACAAACAAACAAGGAAAGTGGGAATAAATTTGGTGGACGTAATGAATATTATTTTGCTGTAGGCGGGCGTTTTTACTCCAAAACATAATCGAATTACACAAACAAAGAATACTTATTGTTCACAATTTTTTTTTTATCGAACCCATGAACTCAAGATTTGGGTAATAGTGCTCTAATCGTTTAAAAAATTCAATCTAACATCATCCTCAACTCGCTTGCAATTTAAACTAAATTAAAATTTGTAAAATTATGTTGGAAGTCGTCAACATGAACACCACTAGGCACTAGCTACACTGAAGATAATGATAAAACATGCACGTATCCCCCACAATTTTTTTACTATTATATTTTTATTATAAAATATATATTAATTAGTATTCAATATTTCTCAAATTTATTCTCAATTCTTAACTCTCAAATTTATTTTCAATCTCAAATAAGTTGAAATGATAATTTTTTACAATTATTGAATTAGTATCATTTACGAAATTGAACAAGGATGATATATAGTTTTGTGTGTATTGCGAAACAAATTTTTGATAATGTTGATAATGAATCAATTATACAAATATATATATATATATCAGCATGTGGAAACCCGTAATTTCATAAGCCCAAAACTAAATTCGTGCACGATTGATTCAAAGCGGACAATATTATACATATGTGGAGATTTGAGTTCATCTAAGGACCTAACTCTTGTATCAACAAAAGAAAGAAGAGCCTTGGTGAAACAACAAGATCTCTGTGGAGTAGGCAATGTTAACCTAGATAGAGTGGATCGTTTGAGGGAATAACTATTGGGGTGTCAAATAATAATATCCCACAACTGATGAAAAAAATCCTTAGGCAAAAATCTATCTTCTCTCCTCTATCTATCACATGAGTTTATGTTGGCAGTCTCATCTTTGACTTCCTTGAATTGATGATTTCTGTCCTTAATTTTCGATGGTTATTTCCTTTTGATGTAAATAAATTGTGATGATGATTATTATTTTTCCTCGATTTTCAAAAGTAATCTTTTTGTTGAGAAAATCTAGTTTCTTTGTGAGCCTTTGTGAGACCTGAGTCTGTATACAAACCGAATCATGGTGGAGATGATTGGCCTTGAATCTCAATAATATTTATTTTGTGTCAAGCGAATTGCATCGTGAATCCGTGATCATTCTAGACTTTGGTCAAATAAACGACTTTGTTTCAAGTGTCATATTAAAAATTATAAAATTCAATCCCTTTTCTTGAAAAACTAATTACAATACTTTTAAATAATTAAAAATTTCCTTAAAAAATAAAACAAAAAACCAAGTTGTAAAAATTAAAATAAATATATATCACAAACAAAAAAATAATTAAAAAAAATCTAATTGCAAAAAACTCATCATATTCTCCCATTCTTGCCCTCTCGTAAAAAAATGATAATTATTATATTGATTAATTATCTCTAGTCCTACAATTACAATTATTTCTTCAATTTTTTTCCTATATTGCAACCAATAACTTTTTTTATCTCATTTTTTCAAGATTAAAACACAGCACGAATGTTGTATCCATCATGAAGATAATTCTTCTTCCAACATTACATGCAACTTGTTGTCTTATAACAACATGTATATAAAATAAAAAATGATTAGTGGCTAATATGGATTGATTTACTCCATAAACCAATAAATTGAAAAGCTATAAAACCACAATTTAACGTGAAGCGTTGATCCGAATTCAGAATAATGTATAAGGACAAAAGTACTACAGAATTCATACAAAATATTAGGTTACCAACTTAGCATCACACTTCTACTATTATAATTTTTTATTAAAACAATACAGTAAAACCTCCATAAATTAATAATACATCTCTAAAATAATAAAATATTTTCCCGACTTTGGCCTTTGTAAAAAATCATCAAATTCGATAAGATAATAAGATAATAATTTTTTCGGAAAATCCCTTTATAAATATTAGGTCCCATTAAAACTCTAAATTAATAATTCATAAATATTACAATTATAAATATTATGGTAATTTGCTAAAATACTCACATAATGCTTACACTTTTTTTTTTATAACACGATATCCGACTCAAGGGCCGATTAATCGGGGACTGTAGGAATTTAATCCACTAGCGGGGCCCCACTTCAAGCAGTCTAAGCTCAGATGGGTGATCCATCTCAAGAGTTGTTCGAACCTGAGAAGGTTCGAACTTGAGACCTAGAGAGGAGCATACTCCTAAGTCCTAATCCTACAACCACTAGACCAACCCTTGGGGGTTATAATGCTTTACGCATTTGATCATTCATGGATGATTTTGCGATGACTTTTAGATGAGAAGACATGGTTGGGTGTTATGAATTATTTTATTTCCATATTGGGATTTATATAGTATATATTTCATTCATCATGCATGAATATAATTAATTGGCTAAAATAGTTATTTAAGTGCAACGAATTAATGTAAACATGTATATTTAAGTAATTCCAATGAATTGATACATGTGTCCATGAATATAATAGTTAATTGTATACAATGAATTGATATTATACATGAATATATTTAATTAGTTACAAAGAATTGATTGATGCATGAATATAAGAAATGAAATATATATGAATTCATTTATTTTCAATACATATGTATTAAATTCGCTGAATTTAAAAAACCTCTCTTTTAATTAATAAAATATTAATTTATCAATATATTAATATCTCTTTAAATTAATAAAATTTCATGGTCCCAAAATTATTAATTTATAGAGGTTTTACTGTACAAAAATACCTCAAACAAGTTTTCATTTAAAAAATATGCATAATCAAGTTGGGCAATGATATATGGGGTGAATATTGTTAATTACTTTATATTTTTAATAAAAATAATATTATAAAAATTATGACTTATTTTATTAAAAGTATAATAGACATTTCATTATATAAAATGATTAAATTATCACTATCATCTCGGAATGAATCTGGCCATTTAAGAACGTCAAACATTGGGAAATTTCATATGAAGAGAGGTGTTAATGAAAGTGACACTCAAAACTCAAAGTGGCCAGCTGTCCCATATTAAAGATCTTCACGATCATATATCCATAGTACACTATTTTTATTTCATTTTTTTTAAAACAATCCAAATTTGTTCCCGGAGCATGCGTTGAATTTGTATTTAATTATTTTTATTTGATAAAGTATACTTACATATGGTTGAATATATGATTAAAATTAAAATTAAGATTATTGTCATCTCGACTATCATCACACGTAAACTTTTGTTTAGATTTACTTATAGTCATGTATGTATTATGTATGTTAAGAAATTCTAGTAGATATAAGCAATTACAACATTAATATATATGTTACTAAACAAATAGCTTGAACTTATCATTAACCATGTTAAAGTTAAACCCACTAACTTACAATGTTATTGGATGAATAACTAATTTACCAAACATAATAAGAAAAAAGAAAAAGGACAAGATAAGATTGCTCAAGTCAAGTAATTAGTGGAAGGATCTTGATTATTTAATATTATCTCATGAATCATGCCATTATACATTAATTGAATATTATCCAAGATTCACTTTTTAGCTTCAATAATTGATTTTAGTTTTTAACACAAACATTTATATAAAATATTTCATGAGATATTAGAAGGTTTATACCCTAATTAATGCAAAATTATATTCCTTATTTCTATGACAACCACTTAAAGTAAAATTTGTTCATAATATCAAAATTGATACAATTACTACATCTATATATTAATATTATTATTTCCTTACACTAATACCCCTAATATTTAATATTATGGTATTAATTTATAAGTATAATTTTAACAGTTGATGTGTTATGATATTAGTTTATAACACTACAATAAAATAAAAAATTGCCTACGAAATTTTTCAAATGGCTACGAATTGTCTACGACTTATCTAAGTATACATATAAATTACCAATAAATAAATTGCCTACACATTTATAATTTTTCTAGGCAATTTACTTTTTCATAGACTTTTATATTTTTAGTTTAGAAATTACCTACAAATAAATTTACATACGAATGAGAATGCTTATATTATTAGAAAATTTTCTAGTCAAATCGTAGACAACTTTTACTATTTAAGAACGAAATTATTTTCGTTGAAAATTTCGTAAACATATTGAAATGTAAGCATATTAAAATATTTTGTAGACAATTTTCTAATTTTTTTTGTAGTGTAAATATAATGATATAAATTTTATACTGTAAATAAATTAAATAAATTTAACTGATGACTTACTCTTTCTATAAAGCTCAAAGACCTATGGGCAAGGCGATTCGAGGAGGCAATTGGATTAATATATCCTACGAACAATAAATTGAGCTTCATTGAGGTTTTAGAAGATTCTTATTAAGTGATTGTATGTACATAACTGAAAGTTTATCACGAGATCTTATACAAAAGTTTGAATTTGTTAAGTAGTAAAAAATATGTACATTCTCTTATAAGAATTAATCAAGTATAAAAAGAATAATGATTTTTCTTTGTATTTAATTAAATAAATTTTATTATTACTTTGTTGTAACCTATTTCACGTAGCCATTTCATCTCAAAGCAGAACATATTGCAAGAGTAATTAAATTCTATCAGATTAATGGTACACAATTTGTTCTTGAGCTGAGTTATTGAGAAGAGGGAAAAGGTGAGATTTAACGTAGTTTCAAGGCCTATACTTTACTTTTTGCATTTTTATTTTATTTATAAAAGGCAAATCTGCTCTTTGGGATCCGTTAAAGTTTCCTCTTTGACAGATTACTCCATAATCATAATTGAGAGGGTCCTTCACATTCAATTTTTTATTTATATTTTTTGTAAACATCACTTGAAAAAGAAAAAAAATAGATCATGAAGTTCCATTTGAAATAACTATGATTCTATACGTATTAATGGAAATAAAATTGCATAAAATTTGAAAGTATATAGATCCATCTAAATAGAGTATAAAAATATAAGAATATTTTTGAAGAGAAACAGAAAAAACGATAGTATAAATTTTACATCCCAAGCTCATAGCGATAACCAGATTGCAAATATCGTGTCACTGATTTAAATACTTAAGAAAAGTGTCTAGAATAACATGTATATATACATGATATGGACTTGCGTAACCTCAAGTGTATTGCATTCCGTTATTTAAAATAATCACCTTAATTTTTTTTTTTTTTTTGTCTTATTCCTTAAAATTAAAAATGATCAAATCATTCTTAACAAAAATCAATTTTACCCTGTTAGTATTAATAAACAATTTCAAATTTAAACTCCTATCATTTTGGTTTGAGCTATACAAAACACAAAAGACAGAATAACTTTTTAGTATGCAAAATAATAGTAATGTATAATATAATTCATTTATCAATTTGAGAATAATAATTCATAAGACTAAATATTTAAAAAAAAATAGTAGTATTACATTTTTAACAAAAAATATTACTCCATCCGTCCACCAATCTTATGTTCGATGTTTTTGGCACAAATTTTAAGAAAAATGTAGATAAAGTAGATAAAATAAGGGCATTATGGAGTATTGTGGAATTTATTTATTAATAAAGTGGTTGATTGTGACTTGTGAATGAAAGTACAATGATATTTGAAGTAATTAAATGATAATTGGAAGATAAAGATAAAGTGATTTTTTCCATAAATGGAGTGTGCTTAAGATTGATGGACGGACAAATAAGGCAAGTGTGCATAAGATTGGTGGACGAAGGGAGTACTACATTTTATGTTATAGAGTGTTAAAATTAAATTATAGGCAATTGCAGTTTTATGATAGAAGAAAAGGTTAGATACAACCACACGTACCTAATAATTTGGTACTACAAAATCAGGTTTTAATTAAACTTAAAACCCCCACACCTGACAATATTTTTTTATGCGATACCGATACCGCTGGGCACTACTCAGCAATGCATTAACATGTTGTACCGTATATTTAGTGTGTTATACAGTACAAGTGTACAACATATTAATGGATATGATATATCATGTTAAAACATTGTTGAGATGTGTCCAGCAGTGCAGCATGGAAATAAACCTGGCACCACCTCACCCCAAACAAAAAAACAAAAGAGACTAATTTCACTCGATTATTTTTCCCTGTGTGTCTCCCTACAATTTTGTCCCATGAAAAGGACTTGATCATGCAAAAAAACCTGCATTCCGGACAATCTCAAAAAAATTCTAGCATGGGGAAAAGGTAAAATAAAAAGATTGACTAAAAAAAAAAAACAAGAAAATATACCTTGGAATGGTAATGGACAAATCAATTCTTACCAGAACATGAGTAGGGTTTTGACTTTTAACATGAATGGTAAGAAAATATATAGAAAATTTTGAGAGATAAGAGTAACTGGTGAATAAGCTAGAATGATGGTTTTCACAGCACAGTTTTCACGTTAGATGAAAAGAACTGAAACAGTGTGCCAAAATTCTTTTCATTAGAAAGAAGAGTTGTGTAACATCGTTTTCGGTTCTGCGATTTGGTCCAAAGGTAGACAAGATAATTGAAGTACTATTGTTTCCTTCCCCGTCCTTTTCTGGATGGCTGAGCTTCTATCTGCTCTTTTCCACCGACTCCGGATATATCCGCTGAAAAAGAATAAGAACTGATTAGAACAGTTAGGACAATAATTTGATGCTGAAAATCAAAGGAGTGAAAAAACAAAAGGAAGATAAATCATATTATGAAATTATACATGGAAGATGGAATTGAACAATGGCAATCATCAACGGGAAGGCAAAAAACATACTCGAAACTTATGGCCAAAAACATGAATATATCGATGAATAAAGAGAACATATTTAAGTTTAGAGTAACACTTGGTTAAACCAGGTGCATAGTGCAACAAATGCACAACTAATATTGTTCTGTGAATACAACTAATACCTTTTAGTAAAACAACTAATATCGTTTAAAAATGCACTTGAGTTGCAAGTTGCAAATGGTATATAGAAGTATTTGCCTTAAATTTATTACCACCTTGAACCAAAGGATACTTTTTCAGTATTTTTCCCTTTAACTAAACTAATTTTGTTGAAATCTCCTATTACCATTGTTATCCTATATGCATGTAAAGAAAGTAAGTACCTCTATGTACCCAAAAACTGAAATCAAATACTTTTGATGATACAAGAACAAAATTCAGGAAAGACGATTATATAGACTTAATAGTCTCGACGAGGAAGAGGGGGAAAAAAACATGCAAAAATTCTGAATTCACAATGATCTCAAATCAAGAACCTGCGATAAATTCACAGGTTGATGCATGAGAAAAAATTCTTCTACAGAAAAGTTTAACACTCTGGTTTATTTCAAATTTTCATTTTCCATAGATGATAAGAACAAAATGAGTCTTTTTTATTATTTTCAGAAATATTACTTTTGATCTCCAAATATATCAATTTTTAAACCACTCTTAACCATAACATTACACTGACAAGGCTTTAATGGTTGAAATTTTCTCCATCAACCAATGTCAAGACATTTAAAATTAAAATGTCACCATAATGACAAGAAATAAACCCGAATGCAACGTTAGGCTCCATAATTTTGGAAAATGAATAGCTCGAGAAAATTAGAATTAAGTTTCGAAATTTTCTAGACTCAGCTTATTTAGGATTTATTCCCTTTGAGGTCTTATGAATTTATTGTCATTATTATTTTACTTGTGCAACATTTATTTGGCAGGGGAGAAGTGGTCTGTGGAAATAAAAGCGCTCTTACAACTTAGCTTATCTCCAGAGAAATGTTTTGTCAGTATTCAATTCCACTAAATGACTGACTCGGATGTTTTTTATACTAACCAAATTTACAAGCACAATGATAAATAATGTGACTTAAAAAATCCAAGCACATAGAATTTTTGAAGTTGCTACCGACTTCTCCAGGCAAGCTGATAGAGGGAAGGGTCAAGAAACAACTAAATTGGAATAATAATAGTAATCACGTAAAATCAACAAGAACAAGCTGTTCTCCTCAGTATAATTCCTGCCCATCTTAAAGCCTAATATCACAATAATCTTTCTAAAAAGACCTGCCAAGATAAAACAACTTAATATAAATAAGACTCAAAACCTATTCCTAACCTAGCCCACAAGCAATAAAGTCCACGTTTGTTTTATCAAAGAACTAAAAACTAAAATGGCTAACGCTAATAACAAATAATAATAAGACAATAATATGAACTGTATCACAAACTCACACAATAATGTCATGGGCATCATGAGGGAATGAAACCCTGGTTAATTTATCAATGGTGACTAAAATCACACAGTTAAAATTTGCAAGATTTCATCATTGCTTTCTCCTTAACTAATCAAAAAATGAAATGATCCAAATAATAGAAATGACATGAACCAAAATAATCCAAGTGGCTATCTAAAATTTTCCTACAGGCCACAATTGGCTAAAGCATATTAAAAAGAACTCATTGCCAGTCCCTTAGGTGATGTTTGTTTTGGGTTTTAAGAGACTTTTAAAAAAAAGGATTTTGAAATCCTGATAAATAGTAAGGTGCCTGTGTGTGTGTGTGTGTTTGTGACTGAAGTTGTATTATTATATTATCGTTGAGCGATTGTAATGATTTCATGATGTGAATTATGATAAAAATATATTTAAGTGTAGGGGGAGAGAATTGATTGTAATGGAGTGTGTGATAGTATGTTTATAGATGTTGTAGTGGTGGTTTATTAAAACCGGATTACAAAATCCCGAACTAGAACCAGGTTTAAATTTCAAAACTCAAATCCTGATTTTAAAAACCCAAAACAAACATCAACATATGGTCTTTCCAGAAACAAATGATACATTAAAAAATAAAATCACATATTCATGTGGTGGATGAGAGAAGTCTCGGTGAAAAGAATACCTTCAGGTCCATGAGCCATCAGAGTAAAGAATAAATTATTGAGCTTCTCCATCTTTTTAGCATCTTGTGCTTGGTCTGTCTTAAATTTCATACACTGACACAAAAGCAAGGAGGCATCATTTGTCTATTGAACAAGGATAATCGATATCTCAGAGTTTCACAATCTATTGAAGCGACGTATTCAATCCTAACATTTTACAACCAACATGATATGTAGGCACATCTTATGTAAACCAGTTTAACTATGCATCTGGTTTGCATTTTGTGGGTATTTTTACACAGTTTAGTTGTTTCATTAAAAGTTATTAGTTTGATAGTATTAGTTGTTATACTATAAAGTGATACTTGTGAATCAATTGTACGATAAAACAGTTTTACACAAGAACAACTCGGATATGTATTATGGAGCCACATAGCTCAAGCCTCAAGGACCAACAAGTTTAATTTTTTTTAACAGGATAAGATACAAGATAAAGTAAAGTGGCTAATCTAACTGCTGAAGCATTCAAAAGTTTTAAGAGAAGATATAAGGCAAACCAAAGACATGAATATTGTTCATGATAATGAATTAGCATCGCCAGGAGCAGCATTTAAATAGCCATGGCTATTGGCTTATAATAGGAGGTGTTTAGCAGTATTACTGAAAAGAAGGAGATTTGCTGAAATATAAGGGGGAACACAAGAGCAATTAATAAAAACAAGACAAAATCTTGTGTGCACCCCAGGTGCACCATGCAACTCAAGTGCATTTTTAAACAGTATTAGTTGTTTTCACTGAACAACATTATTTATTTTCACTGAAAAGTATTAGTTGTGTACAATTGCACAGTTTAATTGGTGTACAGGAAACCACAGACTAGCACCTCCTACTAAATGTCAGGAGAACACAAATCACAGCCTACTAAAGTGTTACTCAAAATATGCACACATATGTTGTGTTTCTGAGCTTTGAATTATGAAAGAGAAAGATGTTGATAAAATTGGTTCTCCAGAGGTCAATAATCAGCTGGTTATCATATATAGCAGGCTGTTAAATAGAGGTTTGAAAAGGGGAAGGCCAAAAATATATGTTGTATGCTTAATTGCTTATTATTGTGCCAGGTGATGGAGGCAACAGAGTATGCATTAAAGGAAGTATAAGCTTAATGAAAACCATTAAGCAAGTAAAAGAAAGACAATTTAGGTGCAGATAATTTGCTGGATTGAGTATAAAAGCCGACATGAAGGAGAGCTGGAAACTGTGTCTATATTCTGAAGGTTATATGTGATGGGCATATAAAGCATTATTTATTTGAGACATGAGATACTTATTATGGGTAATGAAAAGAATATGACAACGACTATCACTATTTAGTAAAACAACTACTCCAATACTTTTCAGTGAAAATAACTAATACTAACAGACTAATTTTTTTAGTAAAATAACTAATATTGCAACAAATCACTATGCCAAAGACTAATGCTTACAAAAAGTGACTTAGTCATGTAATATTGGAAACTAGGCCCCACTTTCAAAACATGAAAAAATCTTGAGCATGTGCAATAAGTTAATTTGCAAGTTAAAGAATCAAACACACACACACACACACACAGGAGATGTTTAAGTATTATGAAGAATTTGAAACAAGTGATGTTTCAAATTGGAGACGGTACGGTACCTTGGGGCTAACCAGAATAAACCCAGCCTCTAATTCTAACCATTCAAAGTGAGGTTTTCAGTTCTTCCAAAATCCTTACTTAAACCTTGTCAAAATCTTATCAATGAGAATTAACATGATTCAATAACAAAAAAACCAAACCCAACAAAAAAAGGCATTAAATTCCACATAAATTCATCAAGACTGAAACAAATAAGACCCACGATTATAGCCCTCAACAGTCAACAAGAAATTTGCACAAGTAATTAAGTAAAAACGAAAGAATCATATTACATTATACCTCCTTATCATCAGTAACTTTCAGAACCAGCTTGCCATCGCAATGCCTGTATTTCATCGCATAACGCGTCTCTCATACCCATAAGAAATGCCCATCGGAATTATCCAAAAGAAAACGAAAATAGCAACGCAGAATTACAACTTGAATAGATTTAAAAAAGAAAAACAGAGTTGAAGAAATTACTTTCTCCGGATTAGAACGAAATAATAGAACGGATTTTTCCAGAAAATCGTCCCAGGAATCGATGTAAACCATTCCGCTGAATCTGATCTCGAAATAAATCCGCACAAACTTTCAGATTGACTTAAATTCTCAGATTTCACTCTACTTCAATTGTTCATGAAGAAAACCATGGACGACGTTGTTTTGCCTTATACTGATTTCAATTTTTATTTTTCCTTTATAAGAAAATCATGAAGCTTGAATTTGAAATTCATCACAAGTGTCTCACTTGGAATTATTTGGGGGAAATTTGAAAAAAGAAAAAAAAGGACTTTAGATTAGATTTTTTGTGCATTCTGAGCAGTGTTTTAAAAAATCGGTTGAACCGTGAACCAGTCATAGAAGCATCGAATTATATTAAAAAAATTATTTTTACAGTTGAATCGAAAAAATAGGTCAGAACCGATCAAAAACTGGGAAATCGGTAAAACCATTTTTTTAATTAATTTTAAAACTTAATTCTTATTTCTATCATCTTTATTTTAAATTTTAGTATTTTAAATTATGTTGTGCTGTATTTTCTTGATTCTATTGTGTTTATTTCAATATGAAACTTATAAATTTATAATTTTAAATTTTATAAGTGCATATATATTTTATTTTTTAATGTGATATAGATAATTTTTAAAAAAAATTGATAGGGACCACCGATCCGGCCGGTCCAACGGGATGAACCACCAACGGATGTCCAGTCCGATTCGGTCGTCGATCCGATTATGAAAACATTGATTTCAAGTGTATTTTTTTTAAAATATTAAAATATTATTTTAAAAATGTACTTGAATTGCACGTGCACTTCCAGATGGACAGACCGTGCTAATTTTATTCATGTATGTTCCTAAATAATTTTCTTTCAACTTTTTTTTATTTTTATAAGTGGAGGTCTTATTTTTTTAGAATACCAAATGTGTGGGCATTATCAATTTGAAAAACAAATTTTTATATGAAATATTTCACGAATTTAGGATCAGTGAAATATGGAGTTGGTATGTTGTGAAACTTATTCACGATGAAACTGGTTCATTTTTAACAAGCATGACCCTTCAATTATCACGATTACACCCTTTAGTAATATAAGTCATATCATTCAGTTATCACGATTATACCCTCTGCTGTAATATAAATCACACCCTTCACTTTTATAAGTAATACCCTTTTATAGTAAAAAGTCACACTATTCAGTTATCACGACTATACCCTTTAGTAATATAAGTCACACTCTTTAACCAGTTTTACCGTGAAACTTGTTCACTCTATACTTTGTCTGAAATATGACCTGCGTGTCAGAATTAATACAGAGCGAAAAATTTGC
The DNA here is from genome assembly GCA_037126765.1 of Stenogyne calaminthoides. Classification (NCBI taxonomy): domain Eukaryota; kingdom Viridiplantae; phylum Streptophyta; class Magnoliopsida; order Lamiales; family Lamiaceae; genus Stenogyne; species Stenogyne calaminthoides. Next base: position 7,547,353 of record JBBCBC010000038.1, read on the forward strand.
GGCTCCTATGCGGGTCGAATAGAGTCAAACGAATATTTTCTAAAAATTCGCGCAAAGACAAAACAACAAAACTCGCTCCGAAATTTGTATAACTATAAGGAAAAATATGTATTACTGTGGGTACATATATGTGTTACTACAATGAAGGATCCTTAAAACATGACACGTGGGTTATAAGGATAAGCGCATAAACACAGAGGGAAAAATTTGCGGATTTTGTGCGAGTCGAATTGGATCAAATAGTTTTTTTCTATAAAATTCGCGCAAAGGCAAAACAACAGAACTCATTGCGAGATATGTGTTACTATAAGAGCAAACATGTGTTATTGTAAGTACATGTATGTGTTACCGCAATGACAAGTAACACATACTTGTTTTTCAGCCAAAAGTTTAAACTTCACTCTTACACATCACTAATCAATAACAAGTTGCAAAATTTATTGTGTATAAGAGAGATTTTGTGAAAGATATAGTAAAACTTTTGGCCTCCTAAATTATAAAAAAAAATTACTCCCTCCGTCCCGTTCTTTAGGGTTTTCTGACTGTTCATAAGGATTTATGGGAATAGTGATAAAGTGATAAAGTGTTGGGGGTAGAAAGAGTTGTTTATTAGTATTTTATGTGATAAAGTGATAAAGTGATGGGTAGTTGGGGGTAGAAAGAGTTGTTTATTAGTATTTTATGTGATAAAGTGATAAAGTGTATTTCCATTTTAGGAAACAAACCTTAAAGATTGAGACAAAAAAAATGGAAAGAAAACCTTAAAGATTGGGACGGATGGAGTACAATAAAAAAAAAAAAAAAAAAAAACTAGAACGAATAGTTTTAGCTAAGTTGTTTAAAAAATTAAAAAGCCAATTGTTATGAATCAAAATTAAAGTTATTGCATGTATGCACATCAATAGTCATCACATACACAAATGCCTAACAAGCAAAGAAATAATTCATTTAGGTCCCGTTTGGTGGGTATGAGTCCTAATAATTAAGATTGGGCCGTTTGCAAATCTGAATTCTACTCGGCCCTGCTCAGATTATATGATAGGTGTTTGGTACACCCTATGATTAATTAAAGAATGGATGTTAAATGACACATTTGCCCTTCAAACAACTAAAAATTTTACCATTTTGTGCTGCTAAATTATTGAATTGGGCATCACGATTCATGTTTCACAACACAAATCGAAATCTCACCCTGCCACAATTCAACCCAAACTCCGACGAAATTTCACCCTACCACGATTCAACCCAATAAGGAGAACCCAATGAGATGGTTTCTTTTGTCTAATTATGCACCGGAAGCATCAAGCATGACCTGGGAACATTAAACTCTCTAATTTTTTGTGTTTTCTAACGGGTTTACGCAGCTTTTTAAGCCTCCCAGGTTCTGGAGGGTTATGAAATATGAAAAATGGATGATCTATTATATTTCTAAGGGCTTGACTCATTTCATTTATAGTGGGCTTTGGAGATTTAATTATGGGCTTGAAATTTAATTGTAATAGTCTTGGGCTTTGGGATTTAATTGTGGACTTGAGATTTGATTGTAATAGTTGTGAGATTTAAATAGAGAAATCTGCAGAGTAATGAAAACGAGCAAGAAAATACTTTTATCATCTTCTCTCTCGACTCTCTCGCTAACTTCCTCTCCAAAACCCTATTTTCCCTCTCGAACTCTCACTATCCTTCACTATATGCATTTTCATTATTATCTGTAGAAAATTATACAAAAACATGGTGCATTTTCATTATTATCTGTAGAAAATTATACAAAAACATGGTCTGTAGTGTTGGAATAACTACAATTGGTATCAAAGTCATCGATCTTGAGGATAATTGTTTAACAGAGCTTGAAGATGGCCAGAAAAGATTAGAGTGATTATTCTAAACTATATCACAAAAGAGAGCAACTAGGGAAATCAATTACAACAATAAATTCTGAAATTGGTGATGGATGGCAAGAGAAAATGAAGGTAATATCTGATAAAATAGAGCATATCGCCAATACCTTGGCTAATATGCAATTACAGTTGTTAAATGGTAACAAGGAGTTAAGATTGAAAGAAGAAGAATCAATTTGTGATGCCAGTGAGGAATTCAGCATCAAATCTCAACAAATTTCAGAACCCGTTCTAGGTCAGATTGAGAAAGATAATTTAAATATCATGGTGGTCTCGAAATTCGATCTAGATTGAAAGAGCTCCAATGGCTCAATTAGTTTGGAGGATTTTGTTACTCAAACCCCTAAGGAAAAATCGCGTGGTATCACCATTAATCCCACAGCTGTTGAATACGAGATTGAAAATGGGTATTACGCCAATGTCAATTCCAAGAAGAACACAATAGCAGGTGCTGCTCAAATGGACAAAGTGATTTTGGATGGAGTGGTTTTGGTGTTTTCAGGCGCTGATGGGCTGATGCCTGAACCTGTTAGCCAAACAAGATCGGGTGAATGACAACGAATTGCTGATATTGATGGAATACGAGGTAAGAGTAGTACTTCCCTCTTATGAATTCATTGGTGATGAATATTGGCCTCCCCTGTGATTTCACCATTTTTTGCCTATGGTTTTCCCTATATGTGTTTGGCCTATCATGATGACCTTGTTATTGATGTTGTTAGTGAGGATAAGAAAGTACATAAGTAGTAAGAAGAGTTTTGTTATTGTTAAGTATAACCCATATTTGACCCTGTTGTTAGCATCCAACATTATTATATCTACTTGAGAGAAATGGGATGGTATCAGCCGTAATTCAGTTTATATTTTTTAAGGAGGTTTGATAATTAACAATAAGATTGGACTTAATTCATTATCAAAATTCTGACTTGTCCTATTTTAATTTAACATGTTATTTGATGGGTTTTTAGATCACTCATTGTTTAGATTGTGCATAAAAAAAGTGTTGGTGGTGTGAAACTCTCTAACATCAGACAATTGATCATTTTTATAAGCCTCCAGCGGTGAAAAAAATGTATGAATTCTTGTGTGAGGAGAAAATAATTTCAATAAAAGGTGGGTGAGAAATGGTGTTAATTTTCGTTTGGTAACACGACACTATACAATGAAGAAACAATGGAATTGTGGAATATGTCATGTGACTTTATTTTCTCACAAAATTATTTGGATTTCCTAGCTGTTGTGAATAATTTATTGCTAAATAAGTAATAAGATGTTGAAAGATTTTGAAATTAAATTTACAACGGGATAATTATATCTAAACGGTGATTTTTTCAATGCAAATGATGACGCAGTCAACATTTTTTTGAAAATAATTAGTAATGTTTAGTGAAAAAAATTGCCTTATCTAAATCAATGGAAATAAGATGTTGAAAGTTTAATTGAACTCATTCGATACAACGGGATAAGTTGTTTTTTATTGAAGGTTAAATGGTAAAGTAATGACATGTGGTGTAAATAAAATGAGATAAAATTGCTTTTAGTGTGGAAGAAGACATGACATGTGGTGTAATATTGTGATATTTGGATGGGATAATTTAAGTTGATTGAGTTGTTTTATTGCCACAAGGAAATTTTCAATGTAATTCGGGACGGACTTTTTTGATAAATGTTCAATGGAATCTGAAACGGATAGAGTAATATTGAACAAATAATACGTTTTAGTAAAATGACTAATAATATTTTAAAATACACTTATTATGGTGTGGGTGTGGGTGTGGGGTGGGGTAGGGGGGGTCGAGAGACATAAGAAGAAAGTATGAGAGAATGGAGAAAAGAGAGAACACTGTTTTTACATTTACAATAACACATGAACCCAAAGTATAGTACCCCTTAAATATTTGGAGTTTAAACTTTTAAGAGGTTCAATGAATGGTAAAATTGGACTTAATGCATTATCAAGATTCTAAAAGATAATGCAGTTTAACATCATGTTAAAAATAATATATATAATATATATTTAAATAATTTAGAAAAAAGTGTGCATGTCAGAAATTTCTAGAGATGATAACACGTGTATATGATAGCGTTTTTTATCGATTTTTTTTTTATATATAATTTTTAACATATGAATTGAGACTATGTGTTTCACGAAAATTGGGATTTAACAATGTTGTAGAGAAATCTATTATTCAACATTATATTTAAAAATGTACGTGTGTATATATTTATATAGAGAGATGTTATTTTATAAAAGGTGGGTGATACAGATTGGCATTTATGAGACGATAATTTTATCGAGATATTATGACGCAATCAATTTTTTGTTAAAAGATAAAGAAAGTTCTTCATTATCTTTTCAAAAGGATATCAACACATGTTTTAGCCCATCTATAAAACATGAGATTGAGTAACCTTGGATGCACCACAGTGGCATGGTGCAACTCTTACAAAATTAATTTGTTCAATGAAAATAATTAGTATTTTTTTTTAATAAAAACAAATAATATATAGGAATCAATAGTATATTTTAATAAAATTACTAATATAATTTAAAAATGCACTAAAGCTCCATAATATACCTACCTTGTCCCTGGGGGGCGAGAGACCCTACTTGAATTTCTTATATAATAGACTTATAAAAGAAGAAAGTGAGAATGGAGAAGAAATGTTTTGTTGTTACTAATATTTTGGAAGAAAATTATTTGTGTTAAGAACCAAATGTGAAAAAAACTTTAATATTTAACTCTACTATTTCATGTTAGAGGACACTCTTTAAAAATTTTTTTAAAAGGTTCAAAATGAACGGTAAAATTTTCAATATACATATAAATGCATTATAAAGATGTTTTCAAATAAGAGGTGATTTAGCTACACGTTATGTCCACATGAATATAAGCGCAAGGGGCGAGAGTCGAAATCAAAAGACAAAAGAAGAAAGTGAGAATGGAGAAGAAATGTTTTGTTGTTACATTTAAAATTAACAAGAACCAAAAAAAAAATATTACTTTAATATTTGTACTCTACTATTTCTAGAGGAGTTTAAATTTTTAAAAGGTTCAATGAACGGTAAAATTGTACGTAATGCATTATCAAGATTCTAGAAAATAATGTAATTTAAATTTAATATTTATATATATATATATATATTGAGAATATACATAAAAAAAGAAGTGCGTGTCAGAAATTTTTAGAGGTGATAGCACGTATGTGAAGCTGTGAAGTGTGAACCCTCCTTATCATCAATAACTTTTAGAACTAGCTTGCCATCGCCAATGCCCATCAGATTTATCCAAAAGAAAATGAAAATAGCAACACAAATTTACAACTTGAATAAGTATTAAAAAAAATAAAAAATAACAGAGTTGAATTAAGAAATTATTTTCTTGGGATTAAAAAAAATTGAACGATTTTTTTCCAGAGAATCGTCCCAAGAATCGATGTACAACTCATGTCTACTATATATACTTCAATTGATCATGAAGAAAACGATGGGACAACGTTGTTTTGCCTTGCACTGATTTTTCATTCTTTTTTTCCTTCATAAGGACTAAAAGATCTAAAACGAATTTGAAATTATTGATATTAGACTCATCCATGTAGGATTTCAGTAATGAAATTAAAATCCACAACTTGGAATCATTTGGGGAAATTTGAAAAAAAAAAAAAAAAAAAGAGGTCAATTTCGTCACTTTAGAGTAGATCACTCACGCATTTCAAGTGCATTTAAAAAAAATACACTTAAAAATTGCACGATATACCTAGTTCATAAAGTATTTTGTTCTTATTTTATCCATCTTTTCTTCATTTTTTTTTATAGGTGGAATCAAATAGGCTCTTATTTTTCAAAAAATAAAATATGTGAGGCGCTATCAATTTGAAACTATGTCCCTTTGTTCGTACTCTATTTTGAAAAGGATAAAAAAAATGTATATATACCATACGATTTATATATATTTTTAACAACTGGTATATAGAAGTGTTACTTATTAAAATTATATCATACATGTTAAACAAGCAATCTATAGGATATACTTATGTACACCGTATAATTTACAAGTATTTTTTAAAATATTAGTTATTCTCATTGAAAATATTAGCTAAAAAAATATTATACTTAGTTATGTACAATCATATAATATAACTGGTATATAGGAGTGTTGCTCATTTAAAAATTATAACACATTTTAAAAAAAGTAGTCTATATTACTTTGGATCAAATACATCTCAGAGTTAAATGAACAATTAAGTTTTAAATGTTTCACTAATATTGAGGCATAACTCTAACAAGTAGGCTAAAAGAGTCGCAATTGTCTCTCGGTGGTGGATACATAAAATTTGTCGAGGATGGTCCAATTAAAAATCTTATAAAATAACTAAATTAAGAAAAAGTAAAAATTGTAAATTTAAATTTAAAAATTATAGTACTAATTAATATTGTGAAGTAGCTAGCTCATCTCGAATGTTTTTTGTTGATTAGGTTGACGACTCTATCCGACTCGATACTAAGGTTTTGTCCGTGAGATTGATTGGGATATGTTAGAATTATGATTTTAATCCCAACTAATCTACCATTTGGTTTGTGGGATGATGACCCATGATATGCTTCAAGGCGGGTAGAAAATGTATTAAATTCTTCTATGGAGAGATATGTCAATCTCATGTGAAAGGTGGGATAGAACATATCTCAAGTGCAAAATTACAAACTGTCCTTCTATTGTTTGAATAGATTCACAAGAATGAAGTGTGTTGTTTTAATTTAATTTCAGGGTGTTTATGGCATTTCAATAGGTAAATCACTCACTTAAATCCTACAATTCAAACACATATCTTGATTCAAATAAATTTAGTCCAATCAATTCTATCTTACTCAATCTCACTCAATCCTATCACACCTAATCAATTCAATCTCAAATTAAACACATGAAACAGGTTGAGTTCCTCCTCAACATAGTAATATTTATGAAGGTTGATGATTGATTAGAAATGTGGGTGTGGATAAAGCAATTATCAGGTATTAATGGTCGTCACCGAGTTAAACCATGTAAAGATCTAGCATAATTTATTAGTAATTAGTATATTAAATTAATTAAAAATAGTGTGGTCCCATGTGCCGATTTGTATAAATCGCGGTAAAACAACCATAAATAAATAAATAAACAAATTTAAAAGCGCCTCTAAATCTTAATCACGATCCTATACTTTTTAGGGCTAAACTAATTTAATTAATCCGTGCGGGCCCTAATTTTCCAGCTCTAACTGAACAATAATTTTTTTTCATGTTTCTTTTTTGTACAAAAAATGGTTCTCTCATTCAAGTGGAATATGATTTTCACTGTTGCTCTAATATATATATTTTGTTGAAACCTGGTGGCTTAACCCACCTGGCTCCTCATTTGGGTGGGAGACCCAGATTCAATCCCTTTGGGAACGAATTGGTGTTAGGGGGTTATAAGGTGAATTGACGATTTCGTGGAGTATTTGAGTGCTTGTGTACTAACTATTAACAACTAACATCTAACTTTGTCCGATCAAAAAATATATATATATTTTGATGAAACAACAAATATTTTGACAAAATTAATTTAGTTTTGATTGGATTCCAAAATAGACTAAATGTTCGATCAGCTGGATATATAGAAAAATTGTAGAATAACTTTTACATTCAAGGTGCTCCGTTGATGAGGAACTTAACTAAAGAAGTGAAAGACCACACTGCAGGGGAAGTTGACATTTAAGTTGTCAACTAGGAATACTTAAATAAAGAGCTCAAATCCCAAGAGACAAAGTTAGGTCTAGTTTGAGTATTAATTAACACAAATACGCATTTGACCTAAGTTCATAAATGCCATCTGATAATTCACATTGTGGATGACGTTAATTGCTCAAATGGTTAGAGCATCACTGCTTATGCCGTGAGAACATAGCTTCGAGTCATCATTTGACCTTTAAAAAAAAAAGGCTCAAAATTGTTAGTAGGTTAGTTATCAAATCTTACACATATTTTAGGACATCTGTTATTTGGAGTGAGAAACAGTGTCTATTCAACCAATAAGTTGAGGCATTAAATTCACAAGTATTAGTCAGTCTCATGTGCACTAATTGCACCGTGCAACTGGGCACAAATATAATTGAAATATTCGGAGGCTAGATTTTATTGAACATGTTATGTAATTGAAACTTGCAGGCTAATTATATAGCTGAAATATGGTGCACGGATTTAAGGTGATGTAAGTACAATATATTATTCATACCCATAATTTTTTCAAAACACGACAACTGCAATAATGTGATTGAACGATTCAGTACTGACATCACAGGATGCTCGACTACTTACTTTTATCTTTAATTGATTCATTTAGGGAGTGTTTTCAAACACTAGTCAATAGAAGTGTTTTTTTGGGAAGTTGATGTGACCCAACTTCTCCCCAAAAAAAGCACTTCTAGTGGTGTAGTAGAGATCCAAAACACTCCCTTAGTCTATTAGCAATGTCATTCCTACAAAAATTCAAAACAAATATATGTATATATACATATAAATGTGTATGTAGATAAATCTTTAGGTGAACACAAATGACTATACGCATTAACTACCACCACTTGCACGACCTCACGCACACAATTCCAATTGTCATCCATGCTTAAATGTGTTTGTTTCTTCATTATAATCATTAATTATTTTTCAATGAATCAAAATAAATTTTTAATAAAATTATTTTTAACTTCAATGTACATTTAACTTTTATGTCATATCTCTTATAAGAGTAAAATAGGATGAAATAAAAAAATGGGAAAATTGCTCTAAAGTATCATTTATAGATCACTCTTACTCTAAGGTGCCACCACTTTTTAGTCTTACTTTAAGGTGCACAACATTCCAATTTTACCCTCATCCTCACAACTCGATTAATTAGACTTTATTTTTATTTTTATAGATCACACGAAGTCGTCAGCGGCTTAATCCCAGGAAATTGAAATCCAAATTTGCTCCAACAATATTCTCCCACATTCTTCATTTTAAAAATCAAAATCAAAATCCCAGGCTTGATCTAGGGTTTGACCACGCGACGCCGTTCTAATCTGCTCGAATCTAAAGTGTGGTGACGCGGTGAAACTTGACAAATCGAAGGGGCCATGGCGGCGGCGGATTCAGCTTTCTAGGGTTTCTTGGAATGTTTGTAGAGGAAAGCAGCGAATTATGAAGGGTTCGTGCGAGTACGAGTGATGAAGGTGTTCAAGCTCTTGAGCAGGAATCTATGGTGGAAGAACAAAGGGAAGTTGTATTTGTCCCAAGAATTATCATTAATGATATCCTTTTTTGCGAAGAATTAAAGTTCTATATTGAAAAAGATGTAGAGTAATGAGGAATTTGAAAACTGGGGTTTCTTGATTTGTGATGCTTTTGTGCAATGCTGCTCTGCCATATAGGAATTTTTAGTTTGTTGTTATGTTTGATGTTTTCTGGTAATGTATGTAAGCACATGAATTGCAAATGAGTTGATAAAAGAAGAATGAATAAATATAAATAACAAAATGCTGGAACATTTATCTGAGAATATCATTTCTGGTCTCGAATTATGCTGTCTATTTTGAAGATTTTGACAATTAGTTTGGTTTATTACTCTTGATTCAGAGCAAGTGGTTTACAGCAGCAGCTTTTGGTGCAATATTCATCTGGAGGCATGATGGTGAAGGAGGATGGGAATTTTATATTTTAAATTTTCTGATGTAATTTTTTCATATTTTATCTGGATTTATAATTTTCTAATGCGTGTACAATTTATATTGTTTATTTGTGCATTATTTATTGTGGGTGTGCAGAATTGTGGTGTGTGCAAAATTTAAATAAAATGGTAAATGATTAAAAAAATTAGGTGTGCATATTTTTTACGGGTGTGCAGATTTTTTATTTTTTTTACAAGTATGCAGAATTTTAAATAAAATGACAGATGATTTTTAAAAAAAAATTGGGGGGTGCAAGATTTTTTTTGGGTGTGCAGAATTGTGGGGTGTGCATAATTTTAAATAAAATGACAGATGATTTAAAAAAAAATAGGTATGCAATTTTTTTAATAGGTATGCAATTTTTTTTGCGAGTGTGCATAATTTTTTTTATACGGGAGTGCAGAATTTTTAAATAAAATGACAGTTGATTAAAAAAAATTGGGGTGTGCAGAATTTTTTAGCTAATATTAAAAAAATTAATTATATAAAATTATAGATAATTAAAAAAAATTAGTAAATTTTAAATTTGGAAATATGCAAATTAAATAAAACGAAAGATATGCAAATTAAACATGAAATATGCAAATTAAAAAAGTTCAGTAAAATTTAAACTTTAAAATCTATAATTTTTAAAATTTTAAAATACAATTTTTAAAAAAATATGGGGTGCAGAAAAGTCGGATTTTAAATCTGCACATGAGTCCATTTTAGTTATTGGAGCACTTAAGGGCATTTCAGTCTTTCCTATCTATTTTTTGAACCTAGGAGTAAGAGTTAAAAAGGGTGGTACTTAAGAGTAAGAACATTCTATAAATGGCACCCCATTGTAATTGCCCCAAAATATATTTTTTCTTAATATGTGTGGAAAATATAATAAATCTTTATTAATGGTTCGAAAGGAGTATTAATTATATAAAAATGTCCAGTATCATAATTGTCATCATCGTTGATAACGATTATGTCAATGATGTAATAGAGCGAGGATGTTCCCTCCCCAACACATGACCACCACCACTAGTATTGATGGGGCGAAGAGACCGACCACCTTAACCTCTAAATTCTTGTGCACCTAGTTTCTTATACTAAATTTATTACATGAGTCGAGTTCAATGTCATAAAGATAAAAAATGACAAGTTGACAGTCCACCTAATGTCCAGGTCCCAAAGAGTGCAATTATGTCCTAGACTAAAAAAGCACGCACAAGTATTTAACTGCCCCCACTTTAGTAATTAGCAAAGTCAAATATTGTAGGCTAGTTTAATTATTGTAGGACAAACTAGAATTATCTAGTATACACATTTGAGAAGGTATGTCGGTTCATTCAACCGACTTTATGTCCTATAAATATTAGATGCTCCCATCGTGTAAAAGTGTGTGACAAAGTGTGAAGAAGATAGAGTGGTATGAGGCGTGTCTCCAAAAAGAGTGAGTTAGAGTGTTCCACATATAAAAATAAGTTTAGATTTTGTGTCTTGTAAATTGTAATGTTACTTGTAATTACTCTTTTGCTCTAATAAAAAGTAATTACATTACACTCTGAGTGTTGCTCTATATCCAACTAGTGGTATCAGAGCAACGCGATTTCTGGTGATATTTGACATCCGTTGGTCGAGCTTCTTGCATTTATTTGTGCAGTTTAGTATAGCGGTGTCGTGTGCGGTTTGGTACAGTGGAGCTTTTCTTCAAATCAAGCTTGCTTAACTTCATTAAGTTCGGTTGAGCCACGATGATAGGTGACCTTCAAGTGGTCGGTGGAATCAATAAGCTTAACAACCAAAATTACAACAAGTGGTCGTTGTACATGGAGTCGTATCTCCAAGGCCAAGACATGTGGGAAATAGTGGATGGTAGTGATGTCACACCACCAGAAGGAGATGCTGCTGCTTTAAAGAAGTGGAAGATTAGAGCTGGCGAACATATCAAGACCACCATTGAGGAGGAAATGTTGGAGCACATACGGGAGGTGAAGACACCCAAGGACGCGTGGGAAACTTTTGCTACGTTATTTTCCAAGAAGAATGATGCGAGGCTGCAACTTCTTGAGAACAAACTTCTCTCAATTACACAAGGCGTCATGACAGTAAATCAATACTTCACCAAGGTAAAATCTCTCTGTCTCGAAAGTCAAATATTGTAACTGGGCACAAATATAATTGAAATATTCAGAGGCTAGATTTTATTGAACATGCTAATATAATTGAAACTTGCAGACTAATATATATAGTTGAAATATGGTGCACGGATCTAAGGTGATGTAAGTATAATATATTATGCATACCCATAAATTTTCCAAAACACGACAACTGCAATAATGTGATTGAACGATTCAGTACTGACACCACAGGATGCTCGACTACTTACTTTTATCTTTAATTGATTCATTTAGTCTATTAGCAATGTCATTCCTACAAAAATTCAAAACAAATATATGTATATATACATATAAAATGTGTATGTAGATAAATCTTTTGGTGAACACAAATGATTATACGCATTAACTACCACCACTTGCACGACCTCACGCACACAATTCCAATTGTGATCCATGCCTAAATGTGTTTGTTTCTTCATTATTGTGAGAGTGAATTGAATATCACTGTTGAATGTGGTGATTGACTGAATCACTAATAAATAAGGGATTACAACAAAATATCTTCGTGATACAAGGGAGGAAATCATGTAAGATTACAACATAAAATATATACCAAATATATTTATACAAATTTAAAACTATCCCATATTTATCTCTATTACCCCCCTTCAAGCGATGCATGGGGTGCAAGTCAACGCAAAGCTTGGATCGAAGAAACTCAAAGGCTGGACGAGGAAGACCTTTGGTGAAGATATCGACAAGCTGGAGGTGGGACGGTACAAATCGTTTGAGGATTTTACGGGCTGAAACTAATTCACAAACAAAGTGATAATCCAGATCGATGTGTTTGGCACGCTTATGAGTAATAGGATTCTGACTTACGAAAATAGCACTCTTGTTATCACACAAGAGTTGAGGACGCTCCGAAGGAAGGGCTTTGAGCTCGAGAAGGAGATTTGTGAGCCATACCAACTCGCATGGAGCATTGGCCATGGCTTGATACTCATATTCACAGCTTGAACGGGAGACCGTGGGTTGTTTCTTTGCACTCCAAGAAACCAAGTCGCCCCCAAGAAAAATAGAATAACCATAAGTAGAACGGCGAGTCTCAATGCAACGGGTCCAATCAGCATCTGAGTAACCTATAATCGAGACATTCGGATGTCGAGTAAAATTCAATCCAAAATGCAAAGTGCCCTTGACATACCTCAGAATACGTTTAACAGTCAAGAAGTGATCTTCAGTCGGGGAGGTGAAGAAACTGAGAGACAAGATTGACTGCAAACGAGAGATCCGGCCAAGTAATAGTCAAATAATGGAGTGCTCTAACCAGTGAACAGTACAAAGTGGGATCACAAAAAGGAGAGCCATCACTAACCAAAGTCTCACCCGCAGTCAAAGGTGTACAAATTGGTTTCGAGTCCTACAATTCAGCACGCTCCAAAATGTTATGTGCATATTTTGCCTGTCCAATAAAAAGACCGTTGGACGTGTAAGAGGCCTCCAAGCCCAAGAAATAATTAAGACGACCCAAGTCCCTAATCACAAACTTCCTGTGGGTGCGGTAAATGAATCGATGAAGGACAGATGCATCATTTCCGGTAACGATAATGTCGTCAACATATAGCAGCAGATAAACAACCGAGTCACCTTTATGGAAGAAGAATAAAGATGGGTCCGATCTACTTTGGTTGAATCCTAGAGTAAACAGAAAAGCACTGAAGCACTGAAACCAAGCCAATGGGGCTTGACGTAAACCGTAGAGGGCCTTTTTTAATCGGCATACATGATCAGGAAACCTGGGATCCACAAATCCAGGAGGTTGAGCCATGAGTACGGGCTTATCAAGAACGACATTCAGAAAGGCATTCTTCACGTCAAGCTGATGAAGAGCCAAATTATGTTGAACAGAGAGAGCCAGGATCCACTCGGACTATGGATGCTTTGACGACGGGGCTAAACGTGTGGTGGAAATCAGTGCCCGAAATATGGGTGAAATCCTGAGCAATGATACTTGAGACGAGCTTTATATCTCTCAACAGACCAATCTACATGATACTTGGTTCGGAAAACCCACTTCGAGCCAACAATATTCTTTCCCGGAGGGTGCGGAACCAACTCCCATGTCGCATTTGTACGCAAAGCATCTATCTCCTCTTGCATGGCAGCCAACCATTCAGGGGATTTTGCAGCAGATTTAAAATCACGAGGCTCGGAAGCAGCGATAAGAGCGGATAGTAGGGTTGTAGAGGCCATGTCGATTGGGTATCGCAGCTTAAACACCCCGGCCCGAGCCTGAGTTACCATTGGATGGCCCGGTACCGAGGGTTGGGCAGGGGGCAGAGCTGGAACAGGTATTGGATCCGGAGCAGCGGGCAGATCGAGAGCTGGGGCATCGGGAATAGCTTGATCGGCCATGGGAGCAGGAGGCTCAACCAAAGCAGGTTTAGGGGGTTGCATTGCCTCATCCAATAGAGCAGGTGAATGACGCAAAGGAGGTAGGTTTGGCGAATGGTAGATGGGTGTAGACGAGGCACCATGCAAGGGGGGAGAGTGATTAGTGCATGGAGTTGAACCATCTAAAAAAGTCATGAAGTCCAAATCAGAAGCAGTGGAAACTGATTTCGCCCCAGAGAATGGGAACTCGAGTTCATTGAATTGAGTATGTCAAGTGGTGAAAACTCGAGTGGAATCCGGATCATAACAACGAAAGCCTTTATATGCACTGCTATACCCCAAAAAAAAAATACAAGGACGACTCCGAGGTTCCAATTTATGTGTTGCACGTAAATACGGAAATACTCGACAACCGAAAGGTTTAAAATTCATATAGTTTGGAGCATAACCGAAGAGAACCACAAAGGGTGACTTATCACCGAGGATTGAAGATAGAAGTTGATTGATTACAAACACTGCAGTAGCAAAGGCATCAAACCAGAGAGAGGGCGGAGCATGAGAATGAAATAACAAGGATAAACTAGATTCAGATATGTGACGATGCTTACGTTCAGCACGACCATTATGCTGGGGCGTATACGGACAGAATAAGCGATGATGGATGCCATGCAGAGACATAAATTCCTTAACACGTGAATTCACAAACTCAGTTTCCCCATCACTTGGAAACACCTTTACTGTAGTAGAAAACTGGTTGCAGACAAATTTATGAAATCGAACCAACACGTCAAAGAATTCAGATTTGGCACGTAACGGATATAACCATGTAAATCTAGAGAAATCGTCGACAAAGGCAGCATAATAACGAAAACCATCTGAAGTAACAATGGGAGCAGGTCCTCACAAATCACAATGAATCAAATCCAAAACATTCAAAGCTCGTTTCTCATTCAAATCAAAAGACAATTTCTTGCTCTTGGCCAACTGGCAAGAAGCACACAAACTAGGGTTTGGCAACAAGGACATAACATATAAATGTCCTAATTTATTAAGCAAAGAGATAACGGAAAACAGGACATGTCCCAGGCGAAAATGCCATAAATAAATCAAAACTAGCTTTTAAAACCTTCTTCCGGAGAGCTGCAACCATAGCTGGAATTCCCCGATCAAGAATGTATAACCCCCTGTCACATCTACCTTGAGCCAGCACTGTCTTTGTGGCCCGATTCTGAATAGTAAAGCATGTATCAGAAAAAACAACGTCAACCGGATAATCAGAAGTTAATTTGCTAATAGACAATAAGTTTTTGGTAATGTGAGGCACAACCAAAACGTCAAGTAAATTGGCATTATCATTTAACATGTTAGTACCAATATGAATAATATGTAAAGCTTCACCATTACCAACTATAACAGAACAATTACCATTATAAGGCTCAAATTTCTCAAGAGCAGACGATTGAGAGGTCATGTGAGCGGATGCGCCAGAGTCAAGATACCAACCCGAATTGGGCTCAGAAACATTGCAGGAAGAAGTGAATGCATGCCCCAACTGAGCGGTGGGAGGAGCTCGTGCATTGAGAAATTGAGGACATTTATCAGCATAATGCTCGCCACGGCATATCTGACAACGAGGCGGTCGGCGACCCCCACGGCCTCCATTGAACTGATCACGCCCCGATTTCTATTATTAGAGAAATGCTGTTGTTGATTGTTCCCACGAGGGTTCGAATTGGACCCCTTACCGTACGAGTTAGACCCCTGACCATATGAATAAGCACGAGCAGGCTGAGGGTTATCATTGGCGAAGAAAGTTGCTGGCTCCGAAGCAGTAGCTGATTCCATGGATTTGTGCATAGCATCAAACTAAATAACCTGATGTAAAATCGCCCGAAAGTCAGGGATGGGAGTTATGGCGAGACGGGTGTCCGCAAAGCCGGTAAATTGAAGCCCTAATCCACGAAGAAACCAGTGGCGCTCTTGTCTGTTGATCACAGAACTATTTGAATTTTCGCCCATATAACTCCACAGACAAAGAACCACGGCGAAGAGAAAGAAGTTGCTCGTGTAATTGATTAGCATGCGATGATGAAGAGTTAGAAAAGACGCTCTCGAGGGCAAGCCATATGGAACGAGAGGACGTACAATCAACAACCTCGGCCATGGCTTCTTCAGTGAGAGTCGAGAACAAGACACTGAGTAATTTATGATCCTTTTTTCGCCACGGCAGGATTGGGGGAAATCAAATCATCTGCCGCCGTGATAGTAGGGGAGGGCGCGACTGAAGATCCGTCGCTTCCAGGCGAGATACTTGGAAGAGGTGAGGTGGATGGGGATCATCGCACTCATGACAAGTTGACAGTCCACCTAATGTCCATGTCCCATAGAGTGCAATTATGTCCTAGACTAAAAAAACATGCACAAGTATTTAACTGCCCCCACTCTAAAGCTACAACATACCACATTTTAGAGCATACATTAGAAGCTACTCTTAGAAACAAATTCAAATTATTAGATTCCACGTACTTTAAGGAATGTGCATAAAGATAGGATTCAAAACTTCAACTATTTTAGTACATGTGATTGATGGGACAAAATACGGAAAGAACATTTAAAAATCGGGACATCTACGAGCATAGCCCAACACCATCACGAAATCCTTTCCTGATGAGCCAATTGTTGTTGTTACTTTCTGTGTACTAGTTGTCTGAAGCCATAGATCAACTAGATTGTTCATTTTCATAGTCGGAATGACCGTCTGTCCCATGCATTTAATGTCAACCTACAATTTGATCACCAGAAAGTATCACATAATCTGATTTCAGATGAAAGGACAACTTGTTTTAAGCTAAGTATTCATATATGTCGGATATTCTTAACAAGAATAGTAACACTTGGATGTGTCAATTGCACCGTGCAACTGATGCACAACTAATATTGTTCGATGAAATTCAATTGAGTTGCACTATGCAACTAATGCATATATGTATTTGTCTTACAACAATTGCAGGTCTAAAGTTGCTTAAAACAGAGACTGAATAAGAAGAGTATTTATTGCTAAAAGTAAACATATTCATGGACAAACTAGGTAGATTGGTGAAGTTAATGGTGGTTAAATATAGAAATGGCATACCTCGGCTTCACTTTTAAGAGACAACTCCCACTTCAGGTACTTTTGAATGAAAGAAATCGGTATGTTTCCATCCCTGAGAAAAGGGCAAACAGTACAAATAAGGTCAATTACTTCCCACATAATCCATGTAAAAAATATATATATATATTTGATACATATTTATGCTTCTAGCATCAGTAATTTGAATTCATGCCTTTTTTCAATATGGTTAAAAATGCTTGAGTAGGGCTAAGAGAAGGATAAGATTAAATATGACCAGAAAACAAAACATTGTTTGATAAAAAGTTTAAATTACAATGTAGTCTCTGTAGAAAGAGAGTTTAGAGCTGCAAGAATGCATGATAAAGTCAATGACGAAGATATATTGAGGTAATTCGACCAAAATGGCCACTTTCCCTTTAATTTATCAAAATGTTGCAGTACAACCAATATATTGTCAATAAGAAAAATACATTAAGGTAGTCCAGCCAAAAGTTTAAACCATTCTTACACCTGACTTATCAGTAACAAGTTGCAAAATTTATTTTGTTTAAGAGAAGCTTTGTGAAAGGGGGGTCATCATTTCCAAGGTTTGAAATTACACAGCATCTTTTAGTCTGATGTGCAAAATTTATCAGTAACAAGGTGCAAAATTTACTTTAAGGTACAATGTGCAAAAAAAAATTTGCACTTTGTTCAAACTAGATACGACAGTGCACATTGTACCTTAGAGTAATTTTCCCATAAAATTTGTACCTTATAGTAATTTTTCCTTGTGAAAACAGTATGAAACTTTTGGCCTCCTCTATTCTAAAATAAATTGCAATTTTAAAAGTAACTAGAATGAATGGTTTTAGCTAAAATGGATACAAAACAAGTAAGACAATTGTTATGAATCAAAATCAAAGTTATTATATGTATATTCTGCACATATAATGCACATGAATTGTCATAGCATAACAAATGCCTAACAAGCAACAAAATATATAATTTAATTAGCCAAACATCAGATAGCAAGGTAGCTAGAATGGGTGACCATGCATGAAAAAAGAAGAATATGTTGACAAATTGCAATTGGTTACTGAATATGGGAAAATAATTATTAAATGCATGAAAAACATACCACAAAAATGTCCCCAGCAATGTTGACAAAAAAAAGAGAAAAAATGCATGAAAATGATATTTGGAGAAGCAAAATCTAAAGTCAAAGCTGCTTAAAGAAATCAAGGGGTAATTTTTTACAGAATCACAAGCACTATATATAATTGACCTTACTATTAAAGGTGCCGACAATGTGGCTATAACCAAAGTATAATTCAAAAAGCACCTTAATTTGTACAGCTTCTTCTTATAAAATATGTGAAGGAAAACCTTAAAGGAGCATAAATGCAATCTAGACACTATATTATCAAAAATGCATAGAAGAATATTATGATTCATACATTCCACATATATTGCACGACTTAACTTGTGATGTTATTAGATCCTAAAACAAGACAATTTAATAACAATATGAAAACAACAACATTCAATTCAACAAAGGTTGGAGAGTACTAACTTTATTCTCAAGTAACTTGCTGAAATCTGAGGCAAAGGGGTTGCACCTCCATCCCTGGAATTTTTTTTTTAAAGAAATCAAATAAAGCAAAGAGAGAGAGACACACACACACATATATATATATATATATATATATATATATATATATATATATATAAATAACCATCCAAAAACTGAAAATCCTCATAAAGATTGAACATAAAATGCTCACTGTTGATCAGAAGCCACCAAGGAAAACCAAATGGGATGGTTTCTTTTGTCTGATCTTGCACTGGCAGCATCGAGCACGGCCTTGGGGGCAACCTTAAACTCTCCAAAATTTTGTGTCTTCTGACGGGTTTTACGCACCATTTTAGGCCTCTCAGATTCTGGAGGGGTCTCCTCTCTAACTTTAGATTTCTTCCTGTTTTCCTTATTTTCAGATTTTCTTTGAAAACCCTCATTTTCATCAGATCCATGTGTGTTGGATTTAGAAGACTTATCTCGGTTTGCTGCTTCAACCAAACAGGTTAAGGGTTTCCAGAGGCCATGTTTTGCTTCAGAATTATTCTGTCTTCTTTTATCAGAATTAGAGTTCTGCATCAAGGGTTGTTCTTATGTAAAACAGTTTTACCATATAAACTGGCTCACGGCTATCATTTTTTACTGTAACAACTAATGCTTTTGAATGAATTAACTAATATTGATAATACATACCTGCTTCATATTCCGAGTAAATTTGTTCGAACGCTCGGGTGATCCAGAACTCTCGGGTCGATCTTCAACGGGTTTTTCTACAGTAAAGGTGGACCCCTTTGATGCTTTTCTTGCACTAAATTTTGATCTTTTTCCAGTAATGTTTGTATGGGGTGAAACTTTGGGTGTGTTTATCACCAATGATGAAAGAGATATTTCCTTTCTCTTAGCAGGCAATGCCAATGTGACAGCTTCTGGGGCCTTCACCAGCTTTATCTTCTTAGGAGGAAATAGTTTTCCCCTTATGTCTTGCAAATTATGATCAGCCCTAATAAAACAAGTGTCATAATATCAATATAATGCAAAGAATCCCCTTTTATTTCCCTAAAATTAACCTAGAAATTCCCATAAACTGATAGGTACAAAAATAATACATATAAGCATTCACCCAAGTAATGAAAATATTGAGAGCATATATTTAAGGATTAGACATTTAAGCAAGAATCTTTGCTTCCTTTCATGGCACACATGTATATACATATGTTCAAGAAAGAGCAATAAAGATAATTACATAAACAACCCATGTATGATAACTAATCAAATATTAAAAAAATCAAGAAGATAGTAGAAGTGATACCTCAACTTCTCCAAAGGTGAACATCCCAAATCGATATGGCATACTGGACAGGTGTCCTCATCTGAGAGCTTCTTGTATATGCATTTCTTGCAAACTACATAACATTCAC
The DNA here is from genome assembly GCA_037126765.1 of Stenogyne calaminthoides. Lineage (NCBI taxonomy): Eukaryota > Viridiplantae > Streptophyta > Magnoliopsida > Lamiales > Lamiaceae > Stenogyne > Stenogyne calaminthoides. Next base: position 7,567,554 of record JBBCBC010000038.1, read on the forward strand.
ATCATGATAGAATATCAAACTACCAAATATAAGTATAAAAATGACATATTTTTGCTAAATATAACAAGCATCTTGTAGGGGAACAACTCAAAAGTCTTACCTATCAATTCTAAGTTTAAAGATGATATTTATTATCAATATAACACCACAACAATGTAGAAGTGTTTTCTTTCATGCCCAAAATATTCAACATATAAGTATTGAAACTTATCCTCAGGTTTGGATCCATTTTTAAATCATAATGAGTGGGGGTGAAAACGAAATTCTCATAATTTAAAGCGAGTTAACTCAGTTTTCTTGAATGAAACAAAAAAAAAATAAGGAGATTAATTAATCCCCTCTTCCTTCAATCAATTAACCAGCATTCGCACGACATATATCATCACTAAACGCACAACTCATATGAACACACATTTCAATAATAAATCAAGCTCACACGAACATTGATCAGATATAAAAGATAAATTTCCCGTGAAACACACACAAATTACAAACTCGTAAAATTGAAAAATCACAAATAACAAAGTGACACATCTAAAAAAAAAATCTAGATAATCAACACACATATCCACACAGCCAAATCTTTGATGCCAACGAAACCCTTGTCAAAAGGGAATCATGAACTCAAAACAATATTAATTAAAAATTAAAAAAACCACGACCCAATTACGAAAAAATCACGAATCGATGGAAGTTGAAACAAGATGAGGTCTCACAAGTATGGAGGCATTCAATAATTGTGGTGGCCTGACGGAGGAGCTTGCTACAAATGGGGCATGTCATGCATGGCGCCACCGCCGCCCGTCGTACCCTCACCACCTTGTGCGACATCGTATCAGCTGCATTAATTAAACCACAATTATTAATTAATTAGCACAATTCAAATTTAACCTCGACCTCCATTAATAACAAACATGGAGTACAAGTGAGGCAAGGAATAAACATAGATTTTAGATGGATTATTGCTGCAAAAACCTGATGATTTGTTGCTATGTGTGTGCGTGTTTTTTGTGTGAGAAACTGAGAGAGAGAAGGGAGAAGAGAGAGGGGAGGGTTTTGTTCTTCTTACATTTACAATTAGCATGAACCCAAAATATACAAAGATTTTTTAAATGTTTGTACCCTATTATTTCAAGAGGAGTTTATATTTTTAAGAGGTTCAATGAACGGTGAAATTGGACTTAATTCATTATCAAGATTCTCGAAAATATTGTGATTTAACATCATATAAAAAAGAAATAATGTCATATATATTTAGATACTTTAGAAAAAGGTGTTGTGTGTGTCAGGAAATAATTCTAGTAATGATAACACGTGTGAAATTGTGGCAGCATTCTTGGTAAAAAAAAATATATTATATATGTGCGTGTATAGAGAAAATTTTTTTTTATAAAAGGTAGGTGAGTCACATTGGCGTTGATAACACGAAACTATATGGAGCGGTGGTAGTGATATCAACCAAAAACACTTCTTGACATTTACATAGAAATTGTTATGGTATAATTTCAATAAAATGACCAAAAATAGATATTGTCAAATTAAATTTATTGTAATTATATTGAGGCGGTGGTTTTTTCGAGACATTATGAGGCAGTCAACTTTTTATGGAAAAGATAAAGAAATTTCTTCATTGTCTTATCTAAATAAGTAATAAGATATTAAAACGTGTTTGAACATGAGATTGCATACCACTTTCAGTTGCACAGTTGCACAGTGCAAAATGGTGCACATCTAATATTATTAAATACAAATAATTAGTATTAATGTTTAGTGAAAACAATTAATATTAAACAATTAACACATTTTAGTAAATGACTAATAATATTTTAAAATTCACTTAAGTTGCACAATATAGGTATTGTGGGGAGAGTGGGGGAGGGAGAGTTGGAATCGAGACATAAGTAAGAGCGAGATAATAGAGAAGAGAGAGGAAGACTTTGATTTTACATTTAAAATAAGCATAAACCCAAAATATAATATCCTTTTAGTGTTTGTAGCCTACCATTTAAAGAGAAGTTTAAATTTTTAAGAGGTTCAATGAACGGTAAAATTGGATTTGATGCATTATCAAGATTCTAAAAAATATTGCACTTTAAAGTCATGTTTAAAAAAATTATATGATATAGTATATGCAGATACTATAGAAAAATGTGTATGCGTCGAAAATTCGTAGAGGTAATAACACGTGTATAAAGCTGTGACAACATTTTTTATTAAAAAAAATATATAATTTGTAACATATGAATTGAGACTATGTTTTTATCATGAAAATTGTGGTTTAACTATGTTGTAGAGAATTCTACTATTTCACATTATCTTCAAAAATGTAAGTGTAATATATATAGAGAGAGATATATACATTATTTTAGAAAATGTGGGTGACACATATTGACATTTACGAGACTATACAGACCGATGGCAACTACATAAAATTGTGATGGTACCTACCATTCACAAAATTTGTGACTAAAAAGAAAGTTGTCAAAATATATTTATTTTAAATATATTGAAGCGGTATTTTAAATTTTGACTAAGACATTAAGACGTAAATTTTAAATTTTTTAAGATAAAAAAAAATTATTCATTTTTTTTTAAAATAATAAAGAAAAATATTAAAACAATTTTATTGAATCATGGTATTTTAAATTTGTAACTAAAAAGAAAGGTGTCAATTTTTATTTTATTTTTTAAGATAAAGAAAATTATTCATTGCCTTTTTAAAATAAGTAATAAAATATTAAAACATGTTTTAGCCCATCGATACATCATGAGATTGAGTAATGCTTGGAGCGTCACAAAATACGTCATAATTAATTTTTTTAATATTAGTCAAAAAATTCTACACACCACCAAAATTTAAAATAATTAGTAATGTTTTTTAAAAAATTTAATAGTAAAAGAAAGAAAAAAATACATTTTAATAAAAAAATTAACATTTTTTTTTTAAATCATGTATTTTATTTTGGGGGGGTCGAGACCCATAAAAAAAGAGCGAGATAATTTTATTTTAAATCATCTATCATTTTATTTAAAATTTACAATAAGCATAAAAAAAAATATAATACCTCAGTATTTTTTTAATCATTTATCCTTTTATTTAAAGGTTCAATGAACGGTAAAATTGGACTTGATGCATTCTAAAAAAAATAATTAAAGGGCAAAATTGGTAAAAATAGCACCTTAGAGTAATACAAAAAAGTGTTGCACCTTAGAGTAAGTCCACTCTAAAAATGATACTAAAGAGTAATTTTCCCTATAATTTATATGAATTGAGACTATATTTTTTACGAAAATTGTGTTTTAACTATGTTGTAGAGAATTATGCTATTTAACATTATATTAAAAAATGTACATGTTATATATATACATATATATACAAAGAGAGCGGGGGCGGAACCAGAATTTTAAATGGAAGGGGGCCGATATATATAGTTTAACATTGACATATTTCGATATTAAAATTTAGATACCTTCATCCTTAATATAATAAACTTTAGAACATATGTATTACATATTATGAAAAGGGTTTAAATTTTTCTAGTCATGTAACTTTGTTTCGTTTTGAAATTGGTCCCAACTGTTTTGACTTTTTGATTTTGGTTCTATAAGTTATCAAAAAAATTGAAATCATTTAACTTTGTTATATAGGTCAAAAAATAGGTAGGAAAGTCCACCTGTTGTAATTATTTTGTTTTTTCCTTTAGTTTAAAATGCCACCTAACCCATTTTTTAATAATTTTAATTTTAAAAATTATATATTTTTTTTTTTAATTTTTTAAACCGAACTTTTTGGTTTTATGTATTTATTGATTTATTTTTTTAAATTTTTAATTTAAAATTTACTAATTTATTTAATTATTTATAAATTTATTTAATTAATTTTTTAATATACAAATTGTTTTAAACCCGCCTTTTTTTTAACCAAAATTATTAGGATTAAAAAAGTTCATGTGGAAAAAAAAAAAAAAAAAATTTTAAATATATGGTGTTTATTTTTTTTTTAAAATCATGTCATTTTATTTAAAAATGATCAATTTCAAAATTTGGTAAAAAAAATAGGACCAAAACCAAAAAATCCTGCACCCCAATTTTATTTTAAATCAAATCATTTTATTTAAAATTCTGCGACTATAAAAAATTTAATCACTTATGAAAATCATTTACAGTTTCATAATTTGAATACACATAAACATCACAACATTACTAGTTATTAAGTCAAATAGTATACTTCCATAAATTTACACATATAATATATTAATAGATGTATGATTTTTGTCATTTTTATTTTATACTAGGTTAGATTTAATAAAATCTAAATAAAATAAAATCCCCAAAATCCGAAAATTAATTTATAAATATCTGAAATTAAAAATAGAGAAATATAGATAATGATTAACAATACTAGTTATTGTTTTAAAAATGAAATGGAAGAAGAATTACGTTACTTGGACTGTAATTCTTAATGTATATTTATGTTTGCATTCTTGAATTTAATATTTTCTAACTAAAAGTGAGCCGCCTATTTTGAGTTGGACTACATTTTGCCTCAAGGCCCAAATCTTACACATGTAATATATAGGATAAAAAAAAAAGTCCGGTTATATGCACCCCCAACATTAGTAGATACACCTATTGATTAGTTCACACACCTTAATATTCGATCATTAGTAGATACAATACCATAAAGTATCAAGTATACCACCGCCGTACTGCGCCGCCCGCCGCTACAATCACAGCACGATTTCTCCGTCTATTTCTGTCCTTCTATCTTGTTTCACCCGCCCTCCTGCCACCACCACAGCGGCACTTCTCCTGTTGCCACCACCAGGAGAGTGCTGCCTATCTCTTGTCGCCGCCATCAGGAGCGCCGTTGCTCCCCTCCCTTGCGTTGCCATTTGGTAAAATTTGACCAGGTGTCTTGGAGGCCACGGGAGTCGGGAGACATATTATAAATTGATTGTTGCAAAATTTAGAGCGAAACAGGTATGAAGATTGTGCTTGCTGTTATTAATTGAAACTTGTATAAGAGTTCTGGAATTAAATTGTTCACAAAGAAATTTAAGTTGTATTTTGGTGATGGACTGGTTCAACAATGGCGCCAGGTAGGCGGTGGGGTGTGGGAGAGAAGATAAGTTTATTTTTATTCTAAATTATTAAAGTGTATTTTCTATATTTTATATTTATATTAAAATAATAAAAATGCATAGTGGGCGTATCTATTAATGTTGTGGGTGCGAATAACCGGCCCCCAAAAAAATGTGAGGGGCCAGGACCACCCCAACCCAAAGCATAGGTCCGCCCCTGAAAGAGAGATATATTATTTTATGGGAGAATTATAAATAAGTATCATCTATAAAGAGACATTACTCTCAGATATTAGAGATTTTTAAACTTACTCCTAAATACAAAAAAAAATAAAAATTATGATTGACACAAGTACCCTTAATTACTCAAACAAATAATTGGGCTTCCTAAATTTACTTGAAAAGCATAGTTTAAGTAAATCAACGGTGAAAATATATGTACATTCCGTTTTTTCTTTCATTAATGAAAATCTATAGAATCCCTAATTATTTCACCTAAGCATTCAAAGCTAATCACCGGTAGAAATTCCTATAAAATTTTCCCTAGCTCTGAATTGCACGACGGCGAAATACACCACCAACTTCGTCCAGGACTGCACCCCACACGCCGAAAAACAGCAATTGCACGGTCAGAATTCCCCCTTCTTAATTCCGGTCAGAATCGCACAAAACCCGTCCCCTTTCTTCATTACTGCACACAGAAACCCGTCCCCAAATTCAAACAGAATCGCATCCCCCCAACCCGAAATATCTCGGGTTTAAATCCGAGCTGATAGCCGTTCTTTCCCTTTTCGGTGCCAGACAGAATCACCCCCAATTTTCATCTCGGATTTGAGACGCCCGTTTGGATGGGTTCAAGGGTGAGTTTTTAAAAAAAAATGCTTCATTTTAGTAGATTTTGTATTGGTTTGATAATATATAGGATTTTTTTTATTCATCTCGGCTAAATCAATTTGTTTGAATATGTGAGGGAGTACAGCAAGGTGAAAGGGGAAAAAGTATGGTGTGTTGGCCCTGTTTCTTTGTGCAATGTAGATGGTCTTGATTTAGCCGATAGAGGCAACAAAGCTGCGATTGACGTGCAAGATTTATAGGATTTTTTTGATTCATTACATGTGGGGGTTTGTTGCATGTGTTTTAAATTGTGTACAGAATGTAATACATATTATATAAATGTTCATAGTTTATGTGTTTGGTGTGTGAAAACAGACTAAACTAGACATGTTATGGTGTGTGCAACTTTATATATTACTGTAATGTGCATATTCTTATTCTAATGATCTGTGAATACATTATATTTTGTTCTGTGTGTAATTTTTGTGTGTGTTAAAGAGTTTTGTTGTTGTGCATATTCAACTGTTGTGTTTGTATTATCTATGCGTAAATATGAAAGTTATCTATTTTTGTAACACTCAAACAAATCTTTGTTCATCTTGTGCAATTTTGTTTGAAAATCATAGTTTATTTTAAATCCATATTTTTTATTATTGTTAGTTTCACTTTCATTAATATAAGTTCATAGTATATTTTATTTAACATAATATTTATGACTAATCACCAGATAGAAAAAAAAAAAAAGGAGTCAAATATTATTGTTGGTGAGCTTTATTTTTGTATATATATATATATATATATATATATATATATATATATATATATATATATTTTTTCAACTACTAGATTACATTATAAATAATAATGTTTTATGCACATCATCTTATATTTTTTTGTAGAAAGAGAAGTTGGCTTTGTTTTCAAGAAAGTGAGGTCTGCGTCTAAAGGTTCTAATCAGTCTGTAAAGGAGAATGAGAAGAAACATGTGCCAGGTAAAGTTCAGGTTGTTTATTTCTAATTTGCACCCGTCAAATAGTGTGTGCAGATTTTAGATTATTAATTACAATTTTCAGTTTGTATCTTTAATGTTTTGATTTGTTTTCGTAGGGGGAGTCACCATTAAAAAAAGTGAATACTACTATAGGAGCAATTTCTGTACGACAATTAAAGAGCTGAAATTGCTGAGATGTGATGAAGAACAATTTTGGCATGTTAAGATGACACCTTTTTAGTTACTCTTCAATGCCCTATACAGTTGTGATCCAAATATATTGAAAGGGAGGTGTCATGAAAAAGGAGGACAACGTGAGGAAAATAATTACGTGTTTTGACGATTCAAAGCAAAGATTCCTAATAGGAGGGAATGAACTGAAGTTGACAAATATGGATGTAAACCTCATCCTAGGAGTGTGTGGAGGAGAGAAGTACATCTCGTACAAATTCGACATAAGATCACCACGAATTGGGTAAGGAGGTGTTTCCGTGGTGAACACCTCGGTGAGGATGGACGATTCTTTCTGTACAAGACCCTGATTTATTCAAAGTTGAAGGATAGGTTGAGTGCGAAGGATGAGCATAGCTTTAAAGATTCAGTAAGATTGACACATTGCTACCTTCTAGCAGCATTGCTTGCTCCCAACCAAAACACCACAATGTCCCCACAGTTAACACAATATTTGGAGAATTTTGCAGAAATCTGCACTTTTGATTGGTGTACTCTAATTGTGGAGATGTTGACGAGTCAAATTACGAGTAGCTCAAATCTGAAAGTTGGTGGATGTGTGATGCTACTTCCTGTAAGTAGCCACTTTTATTTATTGTCATATTCAATTTATATGATATTTTCTAATAAACTTCTAAAAAATTGCAGTTTTGGTTGTGTGAACGTACAAACTTGATTAATCCAATTAATCAAGTGTCTTTTCCACGTTTTTTTTGAAATGGGACCTGAAAGAGCTTAACAAGTGTTTGAGCAAGATTAATATTGCTGAACCAACAAAAAAATTTGTAAGTATTTACTGTACTATCATTCATTCGTCAATTCATAATGTCCACATCCAAAACAGAATTGAACACCCCTTCTGTAAAGTCCACATTTGTGTCGTTTAATCAGTATATGAGTCCAGCTGAAAATTTTGTTACCGGATTAAATGCTGAAGTTGAAGTACAAAATTCATCCAAGCTTGATGGGCTTGTACTTGATGGTGAAAGTGATCTTATGCACAAGATTATGGAAAAAGACAATGAGATATGTAGATTGAAGATGGAGATTAGTAGGTTTCAAGAGGAAAAAGTACATGCCATGAAAGTGTTAAATGAAAAAAAACTCAGAGATAGATTCGTGGAAGGAAAAACTGAAGCATTGGAGTGAGTTTGGGAGGAGAGAAGTTGAAGATAAGATAAAAGACCATATCGAAAGACAATGGTTGAAGAAGCTTGAAGAAGAAAGAGTAGCACATCAAACAACTGTTCACAAAATGGGTTCTGAAAATGAGATGTTGTGTGCAGAGAATGAAGCAATAAAGGCACAATTGAAAGAACTCACCGCTCCTACGCCAACACAGATTATGAAAAACCCAGATACACTTGCTCGTGTTGAGGCCATTGAAAACCTACACATTCCAAAGTTAGAAAACCTGGAGCTAGTAAAGTTGAATTCAAATTTGACTGATACAATAGATCAGTTTATGGAAATTGACAGTTACAATGGTGGTGATGAAGATGTGAAGACGTATTGTGGTAAAATGAGGAAATTGTCATGTGATATTCAAGAACCAAGCTCTATGATCCAACGGGTGAAGAATCGAACAGTGCGAGACGAAAGAAAGCCCGTTCACATTACCCCACAGCCAAGCACAAATGAAATCATTGACCTCGTTAATGATGATATTCCTAATTTCACGAGACAACCTCGCACGAAAAAAGTGAGGTATAGAATGCAAAGAAAATATGTTGTTGTACAACACACATCGAAAGTGCACAAAGACATCCTGAGGGACTACTTGAGAGAATCGGGACCGTTGTATGTTTCTTTAATGTGTCTGATTTCTTTCAATTTTTACACTAAAAAAAGAATATTTAACTACTTTAATTCTTTGTTTGACAGTGAACAAATCTAAAAAAAAAATGGGAATTATTCGTGTGGGAAGATTTGAAAATCATATCCAAATTTGTATAAAGAGGGACGAAAATGGGAAAATGTTCATTTGCAAAATTGATTATGATTTCTATTGCAAAACACCAGGGATACACAAGACGTGATTCAAGGTTTTTTATTTTTGATTAATATTATGTTAGCATAAGGGCATATATGTCAAGTATTGCACCTGATAGTACTACTAAAAAATGATAGCACCTATTAGTAATACCTAGTATAAAATAGTACTTTAGAGCAATTTTCCAAAAAAAAAATCGATGAATGATAGATAAAATGTGGGTAAATAAAGAAGTAACCAGGTATTAATGGTCATCACCAAAGGTTACACACTAAGGGCTTGTTTGTTTATGGCTTTAAAAGTGACTTTTAGAATTTCAAATCTCAAATTCTCGTTTGTTTATCAGGATTTCGGTATAAAATTTTAAATCCTCTAAAATTTCACTATATAATACATCTATTTTACCTTTTCAAACACAATTTTCAATACACTATCAATCATATATCACACTTTTTAATTATTATTATATATCTAACTCAATACTCTCTCTCCTCCTTTTTTACTTTATTATCATTATATAATATAATATACAAACACATTAATCATTAAACAATCATCCAATCATTTCAATATTACTTTTTACAATATAATATTATTTCTATCATCTTCTTTTTCAAAATCCTACTTTATCAAATCCTATAAAATTCACACTCCCAAACATATACAAAATACAAATACACTTTTTACTTTATACCAAATCCTTCCAAATCCCCTCTATAGGATTTCAAATCCCCTCAAAACTGTAAACAAACAGGGACCAAGAGCTAGTATAAATTAGAGAAAAATTACAATAAGGTTCCAATATGGTCATAATATTGCTAAGAGATTCCAAGACTTTTTGCAATTACTAAGAGGTTTCAATTTCTAATGTTATGACTTTACTACCCTCATAATGAATAACATTATAAATAAGTATTAAATCAAATAAATTCACTCCCCACTTCCTTACTTCTTCTTCTTCTCTCTCTATCTCACAACCAAACCCTTCCCCCACCTTTCTCTCCCTCTCTCCCTCCCTCCCTCCCTCCCTTCCTTCCTCTGCAATATACCCAAAAATTCAACAAACCCTTCCCCCCACCCCTCAACCGCCCGCCGCCGCCTCCCCCTCCCAAATCCCCATTCTCTCTCTCCCTCTGCAATATACCCAAAAACCGAGTCGAGATAAGACTCCTATGGCAGCGCCCAGAACCGATCCGCACGGGGACATGGTGTAGTTGCATACTATCTGATGTTACACGCGTCCGCTGGCAGAAGACGTGAAAAAACGGTCAGCGGCAACAGCGGTGTTCTTCAAAAGCAGCGACCTGGGTTTTTTTTGTTTGGGGGATGGGGTTTTTTACATTTTGAGTTATTTTTGCAGAGATTTTTTGAAATGAGTTTGTGTTATTTTGGGTAATTTTGGGGGATTTTGATGAAATAAAAGGGTTTGTGTTTTGTGTTTGAATGTTGCAGAGATTTTTTTCATAAATGGGTTTGTTTTTTGTGTTTGGATGTTTTGTTTTGTTAATTTTTTTTGTGTATGTGTTTCAAGTTTTTTGCTATTTATTTTGAGATTTTTTGTGCTATGAGGAGGTTATAGATGATGGTTGGTTATATTGAAGAAATTTGATGGTGGTTCATTCATAAATTTCTTGATTGTTGGCTTTTTGAAGATGCTGAAGATGCAGATTTGAAGATGGAGGAATAAGATGAAGATAGATCTACTAAGTTTCTGGAATTTAATTTTGCCAGATTTATATGCATAAATTCATGTGTGGATGCATATGTTTGTTAGGAATTAAAGCAAGCAATTATAAGAGAAAATAATGGAAACAACGAATTAAGGAACAAACAATTTGGTTACCGGTTACGTGAATGACTACGTAAAGGCACTACCAATCCAGGAGAGATCTACTATATCGTATAAGATAGTGCAAGTAGTGCAAGATACAATGATAAGTCGGGGGGTATTTATACAAAAATACGAAACCCTAAAACATGAACGGGCGAAGCCCTAATCCTGCGATCTCGACCTCTCGGAACCGCTTCGACCGGGGCATTTGGTCGAGCGGTTTGCTTCGATCAACTATCTAGCTCGAGCCCTCATGGAGGCTGGATGGGGGCCGGCCAGAGCACCAGTGCTCAACCTCGAAAGACCGGTCGAGGCGCCTCACTGCGCCGTGATCCCGTTCTTCACTCAGTTCAATAACCCAACAATCTCCCCACGGAGACTAACACGAGGCGGAAGTGCGCGACCTCAACCAGGTCGAGCGTCTTGTCCTCCCTGGACTCATTCCGCAACTCGGACTCCACCACCCAACAACCTCCCACCGAGACCGACTCAATCGTAACTCGTCTTCTCAATCTCTCATCGGCAGATAAACAACACACTTCCGAGAAATGTCCTCAACGTTCGACTTGAATCCACACTTGATCCAAGCAAAGTCCCACAACATCCTTCTCGAACTCGCATCATCTGCGGCCCATTAAGACCGCAACCTCGGACCCTCACGTCCATTCGATCCAAGCAATGCCCCTCAACGTTTTTGATTCATACCGTAACCAAACAACGCCCCACAACATTCCCTTGAATCATTTAGCCACCGATTCCGCAGACGATCTCAAGCCGTGTCAAACGCCCATCTTGATCTTGATGAACTCGATATAACGATCTCGCACGTTTCTAACGCCCATCTTGATCTTGCATCTTGATCAACGATCCAACCACGTCAACAATCTTGCATCAACTCCGATATAACGATCCACGTCAACGATCTGACCCACGTGTTGATCTTCTTGATCCAACCCGACATAACGATCTCACCCCGCGTGTCAGCGCCCATCTCCTTTGTGGTTTTGCTTTCACCGTATGCAAGGCGACATTCCTGGATAACGCCAGACGAACCACACTCATCGCCTTCCTATCCAGCAACTTCCACTCGTCGTCCTTCATATCTTCAGGCTGTTCACCCAACAGTTGATACAGATCTTTATCGTACATGTAATCTTCAATCTGCAATTTCCATAATCCAAAATTCGTTCCATCAAACTTCTCAACAGGCGATTTCCCTTCAGCCATCATAATTGCTCTCCACATATCCCTCTAACCAGACGCTCTGATACCAGTTGTTAGGAATTAAAGCAAGCAATTATAGGAGAAAATAATGGAAACAACGAATTAAGGAACAAACAATTTGGTTACCCAGTTCATCAGAAATGACTACGTCTGGGGCACTACCAAGCCAGGAGAGATCTACTATATTGTATAAGATAGTGCAAGTAGTGCGAGATACAATGGGGGAGACAGGGGGTATTTATACAAAACACCGAAACCCTAAAAGATGAACCGTCAAGCTTAATCGTGCCTCGGCATAACGAACCGCTCGACCGGGGCATTCGTCGGCTTTCGCCGATCAACTATCTAGTCGAGCGCCCTCATGGCATCGATAGGCGCCGACCAAGCACTAGTGCTCGACCTCGAAAGACCGGGTCGCCTCCCTATTCGCATCCCGCTTTCAAAACCATAACCCAACAATCTCCCACCCGAGATCGAACTCGGAGACCGACATCGAGCGGAAGTGCAACGACCAACCAGTCGAACGCCTTGTCTTCCCCGGACTCATTCCGCAAAATCCACCACCCAACAATCTCCCACCGAGACCGACTCCAACTCAGAACTCGTCTTCTTAATCTCTCATCCGCGATAAACCACGACTGAAAAGCAATGTCCTCAACGCTCGACTTTGAATCCACACTTGATCCAAGAAATCCCCACAACATCCTCTAACCTTTTGCATCATTGCGCCCACAAAACCGCAACACCGGACCCCACGTCCATTCGATCCAAGCAATGCCCCTCAACGTTTTTGATTCTCACGTAACCAAACAACGCCCCACAACATTCCCTTGAATTATTCGCCATCGATTCCAAGACGATCTTAGGCACGTGTCAAACGCCCATCTTGATCTTGCGATGAACTCGACATAACGATCTCGGCATCGTTTTAACGCCCATCTTGATCTTGCATCCAACCCGATATAACGATCTCAAACCCGCGTGTCAACGCCCATCTTGATCTAAGATCCAACCCGATACAACGATCTAAGTCACGCCCATGTCAACGCTCAGATCCATCTCCTTTGTGGTTTTGCCATCTTTCACATCCAATGCGATACAACGATTCCACGGATAACGCCCATCTTGATCTTCATCTAACCACACTCAACGCCCTTCCTATCCAAGAACTTCCACTTTCGCCGCCCTTCATATCTTGTTTCACCCAACGATTGATCTGATCTTTACCGTGCATGTAATTCTCAATCTGCCAATTTCAAAATCCAAATCAAACTTCTCAGGCGATTTCCCTTCACCATCATAATTTCTCTCCACGGATCCCTTTAACGATGCTTTTGATACCGGTTGTTAGGAATTAAAGCAAGCAATTATGGAGAAAATAATGGAAACAACGAATTAAGGAACAAACAATTTGGTTACCCGGTTAAGAATGACTACGCTGGGGGGCTTTACCAAGCCAGAGAGATCTACTATATCGTATAAGATGTCAAAAAGTAATGCGAGATATAATGGGGAGTCGAGGGTATTTATACAAAACAAAACCCTAAAAGATGAAATTGGGCGAAGCCCTAATCAGCGTCTCGGCCTCAAACCGCCGACTCGACCGGTCATTTGGTCGGCGATTCGCCGATCAACTATCTAGCTCAGCGCCCATGGCTTATTTGGATAGGATTTCGACCAAAAGCACTAGTGCTCGACCTCGAAAGCATCTTGGTTGAGCACCTCCTGCGCCCGCATCCCGCTTCACCGTGCTCCATAACCCAACAATCTCCCACCGAGATCGAGCGGAGCTGGTACACGACTCAACTAGTCGAACGCCTTGTCCTCCCCCGACTCATTCCGCAGTGAACTCCACCACCCAACAATCTCCCCACCGAGACTAACTCCAACTGTAACTCGACTTCCCAATCTCTCATCTAAGAATAAACCACGACTTCGAAAGCAATGTCCTCAACGTCGACTTTTGAATCCACACTTGATCCAAGCAACGCCCCACAACATCCTTCTCTAACTCGCATCATCTGCGGCCCACAAGACCCGCAACCGGACCCTCACGCCCATTCGATCCGTTAACCCCTCAACGCTTTTTTTTGATTCGCACTGTAACCAAAACAACGTCCCACAACATTCCCTTGAATCATTCGCCACCGGATTGATGAGACGATCTCGGTGCACGTGTCAAACGGCCATCTTGATCCAGATGAACCGATATAATGATCTCGTGCACGCTTTAACGCCCATCTTGATTCAGATCCAACCCGATACAACGATCTCACCCACGACGGTCAACGCCCATCTCCTTTTGTGGTTTTTGCTTTCAGATGTATTCTGGCGACATTCGGATAACGCCCGAGGTAACCACAATCATCGCCTTCCTATCCAAAGAACTTCCACTGGTGTCGTCCTTCATATCTTGGTCGTTTCACCCAACAGGTTGATCTGAGATCTTTTATCGTCATGTAATCTTCAATCGCAATTTCCATAATCCAAAATTGGTTCCATCAAACTTCTCAGCGGGTGATTTCCTTCACCATCATAATTGCTCTCCACAGATCCCTCTAACGGGACGCTTCGATACCGGTTGTTAGGAATTAAAGCAAGCAATTATAGAGAAAATAATTGAAACAACGAATTAAGGAACAAACAATTTGGTTACCCGGTTCATCGAAATGACTACGTGCAGGGGGCACTACCAAGCCGAGAGAGATCTACTATATCAGATAAGATAGTGCAAGTAGTCAAGATACAATGGGGAGACGGGGGTATTTATACAAAAACACCAAAACCCTAAAACATGAACCGGGCGAAGCCCTAATCCGCTGTCTCGACCTGGGAACCGCCGACGAAGGGCATTTGGTCGAAAGCGGTTTTGCTTCGATCAACTATCTAGCTCGAGCGCCCTCATGCCTTTGGATAGGGGCGCCGACCGAGCACTAAGGCTCAACCTCGAGCACCGGTCGAAGCGCCCACGCGTCGCAGATCCCGCTTCACTCAGCTCCATAACCCAACAATCTCCCCACCGAGACTAACACTTTGGAGCGGAAGTGCACGACCTCAACCAGGTCGAACGTCTTGTCCTCCCCGACTCATTCCGCTTAGACTCCACCACCCAACAACCTCCCACCGGAGACCGACTCAACCGTAACTCGTCTTTCAATCTCTCATCGGCAATAAACCACACACTTCGAGAAATGTCCCTCAACGCTCGACTTCGAATCCACACTTGATCCAAGCAACGCCCCACAACATCCTTCTCGAACTCAGATCATGCGGGCCCACAAGATCAAGAACTCGACCTCACGCCCATTCGATCCAAATAACGCCCTCAACGTTTTTGATTCATACCGTAACCAAACAACGCCCCACAACATGAATCATTCGCCAATCATTCGCCACGCGTCAAACGCCCATCTTGATCTCAGATGAACCCGACATAACGTCAAACGCTTTAACGCCCATCTTGATCTTGCATCCAACTCGATATAACGATCTCAGCCACACGTCAACACCCATCTTGATCTTCAGATCCAACCCGACATAACGATCCTCGACATAACGATCTCAAACCACTTGTCAACGCCCATCTTGATCTTTGATCCAACCCGATACAACGATCTCAGCCCACGGTCAACGCCCATCTCTTTTTGTGGTTTTTGCTTTCACCAGACGTTAGTATTGCACGCCCCGGATAACGACAGCATTTAACCACACTCATCGCCTTCCTATCCAAAGAACTTCCACTCGTCAGTCCTTCATATCTTCAAAGTTGTTCACCCAACGGTTGATACAGATCTTTACCAGACAGAAATCCTCAACTGCAATTTCCGAATCCAAAATCTGCTCCATCAAACTTCTCAACAAAGCGCGATTTCCTTGACCATCATAATTACTCTCCACAGATCCCTCTAACCAGATGCTCGATACCGGTTGTTTGGAATTAAAGCAAGAATTATAGGAGAAAATAATGGAAACAACGAATTAAGGAACAAACAATTTGGTTACCCGGTTGTCAGAATGACTACGTCTGGGGGCACTACCAAGCCGGGGAGAGATCTACTATATCGTATAAGATAGGCAAGTAGTCACGAGATACAATGGAGTCGGGGGTATTTATACAAAACATCGAAACCCTAAAAAGATGAAATTGGGGCGAAGCCCTAATGCGTCTCGACCTCAAAACCGCCGACCAGGTCATTTGGTCGAGCGGTTCGCTTCGATCAACTATCTAGCTCGAGCGCCCACATGGCGCCGATAGGGGCGCCGCCGAAACCACTAGTGCTTGACCTCGAAAGATCGGGTCGAAAGCCACCTCGCGCTCCAGATCCCGCTTCACTCAGTTTCATAACCCAACAATCTCCCACCGAGATCAACTCGAGATCGACATCGAGCGGAAGTGCACGACCAACCAGTCGAACGCCTTGTCCCCCGACTCATTCCGCAACTCGACTCCACCACCCAACAATCTCCCACCGAGACTAACTCCAACTCAGAATTTCGACTTCCCAATCTCTCATCCAAGAAGAAACCACGACTTCGAAAGCAATGTCCCTCAACGCTCGAATTTGAATCCACACTTGATCCAAGCAACGCCCCACAACATCCTTCTCGAACTACATCATCGCGCCCACAAGACCGCAACACCGACCCTCACGCCCATTCAATCCAAGCAATGCCCTCAATGTTTTTGATTCGCACGTAACCAAACAACGCCCCACAACATTCCCTTGAATCAATCGCCACCGATTCCAAAGACGATCTCGTGCACGTGTCAAACGCCCATCTTGATCTCTTGAACCCGACATAAATCTCGACGCTTTAACGCCCATCTTGATCTTGCATCCAACCCGATTTCTCGGCCACGTGTCCCATCTTGATCTTGATCCCAACGATCTGGCCCACGTGTCAACGCCCATCTTGATCGATCCAACCTCGACATAACGATCTCGTGTCAACGCCCATCTTGATCTTGCATCCAACCCGATATAACGATCTCGGCCACGTGTCAACGCCCATCTTGATCTTCAGATCCAACCACCTACCCAAGCAACGCCCATACTCCGCGAATCGCCTCGGAACCCCTCTCAACCTAGGGCTTTGGTCGAGCGGTTATTCTCGACCAAGTGATTTCTTTCGGCGCCTTGTGCGTTTTCGGATGTTCGCTGGTTGTGCCCGACAAGATACCGAACGACAAATCCAAAATCCATTCCATCAAACTTCTCAACAGACGATTTCCCTTCAGCCATCATAATTGTTCTCCACAGATCCCTTTAACCCGATGCTCTTGATACCAGTTGTTAGGAATTTAAGCAAGCAATTATGGAGAAAATAATGGAACTACGGAATTTTGAGACAAACAATTTTGGTTACCCAGTTCGTCAAGAATGACTACGTTTGGGGGCACTACCAAGCCAGGAGAGATCTACTATATCGTATAAGATAGTGCAAGTAGTGCAAGATACAATGGGGGAGTCAGGAGGGTATTTATACAAAACACTGAAACCCTAAAAGATGAAACTGGGCGAAGCCCTAATCTGCGTCTCGGCCTCCTAACCGCTCGACGGGGCATTTGGTCGAGCGGTTCTCTTTCGATCAACTATCTAGCTCGGCGCCTCACGGCGGATTGGATAGAAGGCCGACCGAGCACTAGTGCTCGACCTCGAGCACTGGTCGAGCGTCTCCTGCGCCCTGCCTCCCGTTTCACTCAGGCTCCATAACCCAACAATGTTCATGTGTAGATGCATATGTGCATGTACGAATGCATATATGCATGCCGAATAAGACGAAAACATGTAAATTTTTTCAAGATTTCGATGAGAATATGTAATTTTTTTATTTTAAATATGTAAATTTTAGTATTTAATCGATTTAAATATGAAATTCTGAATGTGTATACATTACATAATCCTATTTGAAATTATTATCTTATTTTAAATAAAGGAAAATATCCAAAAATTATCAACAACTCCCTTATTGTACAATACATATAAAAAAATTAGGAATAAATAAAGAAAAATAGACACAAGACAAAATATGAATAAATAAATACAAGATAAAAGATAGTAGCAAGAAGACAAAAAAGTAGTAGCAAGAAGACTCATTAAGGGCATTTATATAATTCAACTACATTTTGGAACCTTATAATAATGTTTTAAAAAGTTGAAACCTATTTGCAATAAAATTGGTCAAATGGAACCAGAAAGTAACCCACCCTATAAATTATTAGTAATTAATATATTAAATTAATTAAAAGATAGTGTGGGCCCATGTGTCAATCGGTTTAAATTGCAATCAAACAACCATAAACAAAAAGATTCAAATTTAAAATCGCCTCAAGATTTTAATCACGATCCTATATTTTTTTAGGGTTAAGTAGACTATTTAATTCGTGCGGGCCCAAATATTCCAGCTCTTACTGAACCATAAATATTTTTTATGTTTCTTTTTCGATCAAAAAACGGTTATCACGTTCGTGTGGAATATGATTTTCACTGTTGTTCTAATGTATTTTGTTGAAACAACAAATATGTTGTGATAAACTACTATGCATGGGAAGTTGACATTTAAGTTTTCAACTGTGAATACATAGATGAAGAGCTCAATTCCCAAGATAGAATATTGGGTCTAATACAATCAACTGACTTAATAGTAGTTAGTCAATTTGACTAATGTTGCACAAAGACAAGAAGAATATAAGCTTTTAAGGTTAGTGTCGGAGACTCTATAAGACGAAGTTGTTATTTTAATTGGGAGCCAACAGGAAAATAGTCATTAACGACGAGCACTACAAAATATAGCTGATTTAACTAGGGTAATTAAAGAGGGGTTTGGAACCCTCTTTAATTCACGAGGGTTTTAAAGAGAAATTTGGTTCACGAGTGTTTTAGCGAGGGTTTAAAATCCTCGCCCAGCCTGACGCGCTTTTAACGAGGGTTTATAACCCTTGCCCAGCCTGACGCGCTTTTAACGAGGGTTAAAAACCCTCGTCGAGCCTGAGTAAATCTGCCAAAGAGAACTTTGAAAATTGTTTTGTGCAATATCTGCAAGCATTTTACCAAATAAATACTTCACATAAATTAAAACCCCCATCTTCATTCACTTCCTCAATGCTACTAAAACTCTTTTTTTTTTTTTTAAACTCAATTCATCACAAATCAACAAATAACTCAAGAATGGGATGTTGTTACAGCACCACCAACAAACCCCCACATACTTAAACCCCCCAAATTTCCACCTCCGCAAAACAGAGCACCACCAACGTCCAAAGAATCGCCGTACAACCGACGAGCCCACTCGCAAGAAGAAACAAGAAAGGAAGTCCTCTAGGAAACCCCTCATCAATTCCAAACCCCCAATTCTCGAGATCCCATCGGAAGCTCGAAGCCCTTCATTAAAGCGGGCCCATTCTACGTACGGCTACCATGTCCAGAAAACCTTCACGGCGCTCGATGACGCCGATGCACGGAGCACTCACAACGGCAACACAAGTAGGTCGTGCCCGTAGGAGGGACAATGGGTAGAGCTCCGGGAGGAGGTCTAGGTCTCCGGTGACGCGTGCGGATTCCGGGGCACTTCGTGTTGCCACACACGGTGTCGCGAGATGGGGAATTGAAAAATGCGATGGTGAATTTCATGTGGGAGGATCTGATGGAGTTCAGGCCGAAGAGGTTCGTGAGCGGCGGCGAAGAGGCGGTGGATATAGAAAGGGGAACAAACTGAAAAACAGCTGGCCTAGGTAAATGCCAATTTTTCGAGGGATCTGCCCCTTGATAATTACCGAGGGCCCCTCCCCCTCATTAAAATTTGACACAATGTCAGTCTGTCAGTCCTCGTTAAATCCCTCGTGTTTTTAATGAGGGCCCATTTTTTCCTCGTTAATCAGTTCCCGACGAGCATTTTAAAGATTGATTATTTCACTCGTTAAAACCCTCGCCAAACCAGAATCCCTCTTTAAATCACTCGTTAAAACCCTTTTTAAATGACCATTATTTTGTGGTGGAGACTTATAGGGCTCACAATATTTATGTGTTTGATCAAAGTTTTATAGATGTCCATCTTATAAATTCACAATTGTGAACGACGTGGAATAGCTCAAGTGATTAAAGTACCACTACTTATTCCGTGAGTTCATGAGTTCGAATCGTCATTTGACATTTCAAATAAAAAAACTTACAATTGTCAGTTGATTAATTATTAGTCTCTAACTCATCAAACACATACTCTAGGACATGTTATTTGGAGTGAGAAACAATGTCTAAAACCAATAATTTGAGGCACTAAATTTACAAGAATTGTAATATAAGTATGAGTCAGTCTCACGTGCACTAATTATACCGTGCAATTGAACACATGAATAAAACGTGCAAACAGATATTACTGAAATGTGTGGGCTATAAATTTAATATAATTGAAACTTGTACGCTAATATAACCGAAACGTAGTGCACGTATCAAAGATGAGGTAATTAAAATATATTATCCATATACCCATATCAAAGCACGATAACTTATTTTTAATTTTAATTCATTCATTTAGTCTAGTAGCAATGTCATTCCTACAAAAATTCAAAACAAATATATGTACGTACAATCGTGATCCAGCCCAAATATTTACACTTTCGCCGCTAAAAAAATGTGTAAACTATTTTAGTAACCCCACGTCTTGGGCTCAAACCTAACTGACAATAATTCTACCACTATTAAATTATACTTTTAAGCTAACATTAATTATATCCATATTGAATTATACATCTATATATATATTAGTCGTGATAATTAAAAAGCTAAATCTATAACATAAAATCAGTTTCACGTTGAACAAATTTTTCAAAAAATCGATTAAAAAATAGAGGGAGTGGTCAATATACATAGTGAGCAGATAGAACCAATTGTAATATTGTCTCGAGATTTAAGAAGCAACAAGTCCCTTGTGCCGAGCATAAGAAATCACCCCCATGAAAATTGATACACTAGCAAGTGCTGTAAGCATGACCACCTATATAAAACAAAAAATAAAGTAAATATATATACACACACATTGGATTTACATGAGATTCTCCGAAGTAGTATTTCATCTTATGTAAATAACATCATCAATATATAGAAAATATTGTAAATTGAGAGCATTAAAATATGCAACAGAGCAAAAAGGAGTCCAAGTTTAGGCCCTTATAATATCTGAGTTTAATGCATTTTTTTCTATAATATGTTATGCTATAGTGTATTCAGTTAAGGGTAAGTCTCCTTTGAACTCAAGTTCATATGAACACTCTTTTTCGAGTGTCATCATTGAATATTATTGTTGTGTATATGAAGTGTAAAAGGAAAAATTGATCTTTTTGTCCTGTAACTTTAATCAATTTTAATCTTGGTCCTACTAACTTACGGTTTTTTATCTTGGTCCGGTACCTTTACAAAATTCGACTTTTTCGTCTTGTCATCGGCTATTTACCTGCAATAGCAGGTGACAGGACTAAAAAGTCGAATTTTTCTAAGTTACAGAACTAAAATCAAAATCCGTAAATTATGGTCTTGGTCCTGTAACTTTACAAAATTTGACTTTTTAGTCTGTCACATGCTATTTTACGTAACTAGCCGGTGACGGGACGAAAAAATTGAATTTTGTAAAATTACACGACCAAGATCAAAAATCATAAGTTAGTAGGACCAAGATCAAAATTGATCAAAGTTACAGAACAAAAAAATCAATATTCCCTTTTTTAAACAGTGATACTTAAAAAAAATCATGTGAACTCATATTCACATAAGTTTTTTCCAATATGCATATATGCGTACTCATATGAAATGTGATACGAGATTGAAACTAATGCGTACCCATTTGAATATGTATCCATGGCTTTCCCTCCATGGATACGGAATGTTCATTCCGAAAATGGCTGCAACTAAAGCATACACAGACAAACACAATGTGCCTGAACTTAGAAACAGCTCCAGCTGCAAATAACATAGATTGAATGTGAGTAATTATACGTTTGGCTTCGTATTTCATTTCGCTAGTATATATTTCACGAATCTTTTATGATATTTATCTTTGAATAAAATATAATATAATATGAGATAAACTATAATACTATGTATGATCGTTCCCCGGTATAGGGGGACGTGCTTTCAAATAAGAACACGTGCCTCACCTGGATTAGTTGATTCCGATGATTGTCCAACTGCATCGAAGAAGTTACATTTGTCAAGATTGTGCAATAGAAATTCCCAACTAACGGATTGGATTTGAAATCCAATAGATGAGTTTGATGAATAGTAAAAAGTGTATTTGAATTTTTATATATATCTGAAAGTGTAGAATTATATGATTTAATAGGGTGAAATATTTAAAATATAGGTGATAGATAGAGTGTTGAGTTGGATAACAAAAAAATAATTAAAAAGTGAAACATAAATGATTTATGTTGGCTTAAGTCTGAAAAAAAGAAGAAGTTCAAATTAGAGTATTATAGATATTGTATGATAAAAGTTTTTTAGAATTATATACCAAAATTCAGGAAACTTGTATTTAAAATAAAACTATGGTGTGGGGGACCATAAACAAAGACCCATTTATGGACTTTGTTCCAATTGTCATCAATTTAACAATCATAGTTAAAAATAGTCTTCAAGTTAACAATCATAGTTAAAAGAAGGGCAGAGTATAAGATGAATAAGTTTTACAAAAAAATTTGTGAAATTGGTTAAGAGTGTGATTTATATTACTAAAAGGTATTAGTTGTGATAAATTAATGATGTGATTTTTTACTATAAAGAGTATTACTCATAACATTAAAGGGTGTAACTTATATTACAGTAGGGGGTAGTAGTAGTGATAACTAAAGAGTGTGACTTATATTACAAAAGGGTATTAGTCGTGATAACTGAAGGGTCATGCCTATAAAAAAATGAATCAGTTTCACGATGATCAAATTTCACAGCATACCAACTTTAAAACAAGTTTTCAAGTTTCTACAGAGTGTTACCTGAATATTAATGTAATCCTCCGTATCATCAATATATTCTCGCAACTGAAAACAAAATGACAACAATAAAATCTAAGCTCTCAGTACAGAGAAATCCGCATTCTTTTCAAAAAATATTTACCGTTTTGAGCTTATTCATCGTGCTTTCGATTTGCATAAAGTAAGCCTGCAGAACACGACACGATTCGGAAATAAAATAAGATCAAGAAACAAAGCTCGATTTCTTGAAGTAATCAGTACAATGAAAAACAACCTCAAGTAGCATTTCAAGTTCCTCAACACTATTCTCTCCTTGAGTACTGGTAATTGCACTTCCCCTGCTGCTGCTTCCAAGCATCTTTGAGTCGAATGTTGGAGACTCGTCATCGTCATGTCTGAAATCGGAGGAGACGGATCCTGACATGGCCGTCTTTCGTGATAGATATAGATCCGCCATGTCATCATCGTCGTCTAGAAGTTGCTCCAGCTCATCCCGTACCTAGAAAAAAGTTCTTGCAGTTAATTTGGTGACAAAACAAATTAATCTCTGCTACGAGTCATCGTTTAAGGAGTAACACTTCTGCGCACCAATTCATTCAAGTGATTTTTTTATATTTTATTTGTGAATCATAGAAAAAACAGGTCAAAAGTATTAGTTCATGTGATGAAAGGTGTCCGATCAGGCAATGAAAAGTATTAGTCGTATATTAAAAAAGAAGTAATACTATTCAGCCTACAAACTAATACCTTTTTCATACGAATCAATATTTCATTGTTTTTTGTGAATTGCACTGTTTAAAAGGAAAAAATGCACGTACTTTTTGAACCCGACTTGTCAATCTTGTCATCGAACACTTCATTTTACGCACACGATCCAAGTTTCGACTGTTGGTCTGTGTACACAAGCATAACAAGCTCATTCACAATTTCATTAACATATATAGAAATGAAATCCATTATAAATCCAGTAAAAAACCATGAAACAATCAATTGAATCATCATTTATTATCACCTTAGCAGTAAGATCATCAAGTGCAGGATAAGCAGCAACCTCCAGTTCTCTAGTTTGAGTATCAAGAGAGCTACATATACCTTCTAATGCTACCTCTAGCGCCCGAAATTCAAACGGGAACTCTATCGAAAATTCAACCATCAAACCAAGTAAAGGTCAAATGATGACTTGAACTCATGACCTCACGACATAAGTAGTGGTGCTATGATTATTTGTGTTATTTCACTTCGTCTAAAAAATAATCAAGAATTTAAACACAACCATATTTAATTACCGGTTTCTTCATTAGTTTCGGTTTCACTACTACGCCCTTCGCCCATCTCCTCGTCTTCTCCTTGAATGCCCAACGGCAATCGCCTTTGAAGTTCTTCAACTATCGGTATCACATTATCATCAAGAGGATCCCTTAGTAATACCTATTTCAAAATTAAAACACATAATTTCATTTCCGAAATAGCAAACTCTCCTGTGAAACTTTTTCATACTCTGAACAGTATTACTTGTTTTTACTAATGAGTATTCCTTGTTTTCATTGAACAGTATTAGTTATTTCAGTGTACATTATCCCTTGTTTTCTATAAACAGTATCAGTGGTTTTCACTAAACAGTACTCCACTACTTATTTTCACTACATTATTCCTTGTTTTCAGTGAACTATATCCCTTTTTTCACTAAACAGTATTATTTGATCATTATTAGTGGTTTTCATAAAACAATATTACTTGTTTCTACTTAACCATATTAATTGCACCAATTTCATACTACGAACAAATTTCACCGAAAAAATTTACTCTTCCAAGATTCATATCAGAATTGGCCTAAAATCAAATAAAATTCAAGAAACTAACCTCATTTGTTGTTATTATCGCCTTGATATGCTGCAATTAGACAAAAAAAAATCACACAATCATAACACCAACAAATACACCAAAATCAACACAAAATATTCGAAACCTTACTTCCAAATTGAGCACAATGGTCTTTCCTCTACCCAAAATTGCAGAAGGATAAGACAACAAAGGATCAAGAATTCGAAGGTCTCTAGCATTAATCGGAACTCTTCGCATAATTTCAAACTTATCCAAATCCATGATTATCCCTTCTCCCCTGCTATCAAACAAAATCCAGTTCCTCGAAACCACAGATTTTTTCTGGAAAGACATTTGGGTTTCTGCAATTAACTCATTTCCTTCACCCATGTTAAATTAAATCCCTTCAATCAAGCTTCAAACATCAATTTGTTTTCTCTCTGTTTTTTGGGGGAAAAGGATTTCAAGTTTGAGCATGTGGGTTTTACTTTTCACAGAAAACAGAGCTTTCGATTTGCGAGTATTATCAACTCAATGATTGTTAAAAAGTTGGATCAAAATGTTGATATTATTTTGTAGGAAAGAGAGGTTAATTGGATAGTGGGTTGGAGGGACCATTGATAATTTTGATGGGAGTAGTGTAGACACTAGACATACATAATGCTGTATTATTGCATGGCAGAAGATGACACTTCGCCGATTCATCACACACATATTTCAAGATTTTTATTTGCACACTTTACTGAATTAATTACCACAAAATCTCAGGTTCGACGTATAATTTTAAATATATTTTTAAATTATATCAATTAATTATTTTCACGGTTGATATTAGTAATTATTACTAAAAATTATTAATTGTTGATAGTAACATTGTACACTTGGTGTACAAGAGACATACCTTTTAACACCAGGTCTCATTACTCGTCCTGATCGGATTCCGTCCGACGAACAATAATAATGGTGTATAATGAAACGTGATATTAATTTTAATTGAAGCATGTCAGCTAATGTAATCAAATATTCCCTCCGTCCCAATTCATTTTGCACCCAAAGATTTACAAACATATTAAGAAAAGTTTTTTTTTGTGTGTTTTGTTGGTTTTTCAAAGGAGATGGAGGGTAGAGATTGTGAGAGTGGAGATTGTGGAGTGAAGATTGTGAGATTTTTTTCCATATTTGGGGTGTGCAAAATGGATTGGAACGGACCGAAATGAAAAGTGTGCAAAATGAATTGGGACGAAGGGAGTAGTATAATAGCAAAGTAGATTATGTTGTATTTTTCACTTGAACAGTATTTGATGTTATAAAGAAACATGACATTTATTTTAACTAAATTGTGTCGCGTACGCAACCAAATGATATTGGTTTATACAAGCAATCACTAAGTAGGTTTTGTTATTTTTCGATTGAATAATATTAAAAGTGTACGAAATATGAGACATTAATTTTTACTTAAATGTATCAGCTAATATAATAAAAAAAATATTACAAACTCGATTTATTCATACTATAAAATTGATATCATTACATTTATAAATTGATATCACTATTTTATAAACTAAAAATACTTATTACTTTTAATGTTATAATCTTAATTTACAAGTATAATGGTATTATTTAATAAATATTAATATAATACTATAAATTTTATAATAAAAACAAAATTTATCGAATACCAACTCAAAAAATATTAGCTCATCTCTATTTTAAAACGGTGCCCTTGTGCAAAAAGATACTCGCTTATTACCCAATTAAGTTTAAAAGTTGACTCTATTTAGTGTAGGTCTAGTGTGCAAATTTGTATAGATAAAAATTTATAAAATTGTCCTAAATCAACCAACTATACCATAAACACTAAATAATTAACCCTAAATTATGACATATTTGAACTGGATGAACCATGAACTAGTCGGACCGAATGAACCATGAACCACTCAATTTTGCATTACATTCATCAATTATAGAATTTGGTTGAAAATTAAAATTTTTGCATCTATACAAATTTACATACTAGACTTTGTCCTCTATCTATACCTAATAAGACACTCACTTTATCTATAACTAATAAGAGATTGAGTTTCTTACAGGAAGAACATAGGCTCAGATTCTCTTATTTCATTTTTCATATTTTATTAATATTTTACTCTGTTAAATTTTTAATACATAAATTTAAAATATAATAATTCATTTAATATTTTTTATTATTTTATATATTATTTATTTATATTATAAAATATAAAATAAAATTTCAATTATTAAAATAGGTGATCTCGTTCCATGTAAACTTGATTAAGTTGATTGCTATGTGATAAGTACAAATGTTGGGGAAATTATAAGAAAGCAGCCAAAGCGGTGCCGCCTTCGTGCAATCCTACTCAATCTCAACACTTTCGTAATAAAAGCATTTTATAAGGGGAGGGCATTTTGGACCTTTCAGATTTTCCCTGCCGAAAATGTCACTAATGGGATTGTGGATCTATGTAGCAAAGATGTAATATAAAATTTTCCTTTTTTCACCTATGTATTTTTTTTTTTTTTTTTTTGATAGGATTCACCTATGTATTTTGATACTATGAAATTTTTAATACGTGCATGATCAATAGTGTTATATGAATTTAGGTGTGCGGGAGAAATTATGATTACGAAATTATATGAATTTGAAAGTATTATTGAATAGTAAATAATATGTGTTTTTTATAGAGTGTGATTTACCTTTATATCAAATTAATACTCCATTTAATAGTGATTGATGTTGTATTATTATATTGTGTTAAGAATAAGAAAAGTAATGATGTGATTGTATTGAATTTTGAAAAAAATAAATATGTAGGTGTTTTTTATATGAATAAATTTTGAAGTCTGATTTTAAATGTCAAATTATAATGGGACGTGGTTCTCAAAGTGTTAAATTCATTCGGGTGTGTTCCAAAATAAACATACCCTATAGGACTGAACCTTATAGGGTTAGTGCCAACAGTATGCAAGCCAGTGTAATATTCTTTTTAATTAATTTTAACATAATTATATGATAGCTTTATTATTAGCTTATTTTTATTGTTGTACATTGGGTTAAAACTTAAAATACAGCCTTTCGTACAAATATGAATAAAAATATTAAGTCATAGAGATGTTGAGTATTAAATAGTGGTATTTTTTCAATATTGCTTGATTTTTTTGTTAATTTGGTTGTTGTGATTGAACATAATTAACAACACATTAATTATATTATTATATCTCCTTTAATTTTATATGTTGAATAAATTACAATATGTTATATTATAGATATTTAAATTTTAATTATTTCTTTTATTTCATAGGCTATTAGTGGCCCGTTTAGTCCATAAACCGTTAAGTTTAGAATCAAGTTTCACTATTAATTGTTCACTTATCATGAATCGGTAAGACTCTGAATTATTTAGACCTACGAACCTATAGAGCTGACCTTAATAAACCATGTCCAGCCCATTGAACTTCTCTACTCACGAGTCATGACTACGCATATTATTTTACATGCTGAAAAATATTACTTCACATTGTAAAATGGTTTTCGTGGAAGACATCACTCTATTTTATAAAATGTACCTTTTGATGAAAAGCTACTTACACTTTTTGTCGTAAAGTATCTATCTTGGGATCATTTTTTTTAATGAACATTTAACCAATTTTTTTACTACATTTTTTTGTAAAATATACTACATTATATTCGAAAAGTATTATACTTTATTTTATTCGCCCCCCATTTGAATTTGGCGTAAGATCTTACCACCCTATTAAAATGGGTAGTAGATGTTACGTTTAATAAACTATGCTCCCTCCGTCTTAATTTTGATATATCAGCATGCTGCAATTGCTCACTTTTAAGCATTGAACAAATACTTCCTACTACAAAAGAACCCCACAGTATCAGTTCAACCAAGCAATTTACAGCATCCAAACATGCTCCAAGCAATTTTGGAACAAAACAATCCCATAGTCTTAAATAACTCCAAGATGATAAACATTTCCCTAGGAAAAAATTATACATGATAACAAAAACCATCACAAACACTGTTACTATTAGAAACAAAAATGCACCAAAACAAACATAAAAAGCAAAAAAGAAACCCAAACTCCCAAACATTACAACAACATAAAATAACTTCTAATGTATCTTAAACAGCCAACTTACGCCTGATGATAGTGATGAAGCTTGTACAGCAACACTTTTCCAGCAGCATTGCCCATTGCCATAAAACCCCCGTGAGGGCTAAAATTCACACAGCTTGGATAATGCAAAACCTGATTAGGCGGAGGCCAGTTTGAAAACACAGTTAAAGACGGGACGTGAATCAGCTTCATGCCATTCTTCTTCATACGAGAACTGATCGCCAAAATTTGACCATCACCATTAAATTTCATGAAATCCACCTTCGTTGTCAAATTCTCGATAACTTTTACCGGTTTCCTCTTCCCTCCAAGAAATTCATCCTCATTATAAATGTTCACAATCCCACTGTCTGAACCAGCTGCAAATAAATTCCCGATAGGAGAAAAGCTAAGCGACGTGCCATTCAAACAACCTTCATCGGCACCTTTGTGTAAACAAGTTCTAGTTCTAAGGTCCCAGTGGTAAATTTGTCCATCCCCACCATTGCTAAGCAACTTCTGCCCATCATTAGAGAAAGCGATTGATCTAACTGTTCCATTCATTTTCAGTGTTCCAATCAGCTCCTTAGTCTTTGTCGACACTAAAAGAATATACCCTTCGTTCCCAATAAACGCAATAGTATTAGAATCGGGGCTAACCTCAAACGATTCCAAGCTCTTCTCGTCCCTTCCAGTAAGAGGGCCAATTTTGTCTACACTTGCTTTGACTAAATCAAAGCTATAAGCAAACTTTCTTCTACCTGAAATAATGGCCTTCGATCCATCAGGCAAGAAAGCAGCCTTTCGAATGGGACAATTTTCAAGGAAAATGCTCTGTATCGTCTCGTTTTTCTTCCCATCAACTTGAAAGAATTTCAATTTTTTATCCAACCCACCAACGAGAAGCAACTGTGCATTCTTGTGGAACTGAACAGAGTTAATCGGACCCTGTGAAGGATCCTTCATATTAGCATCAACCAATCTGGAGTATTCGAGAATTCCAGGTAACAATTTTGTGCCCCTTTTAAGAACAAGGTCTTCATTCGTCCTGAGGATATCGTCAGCATATCCAGAATCCCCATAACCACTTTCTTTGTCTGATTCATCATCTTCAGAACTGTAATCTCTTCGATGGAAATCGGGGTTTGCCCAATCGGTACCAGGGTTCATCTTAGCATGCTGAGCTCTCAATCTTGATACATACGCCGAGCCAGAAATTACACTTTCGTCCTCTTCCTTCCTCAACTTCCTTAATTTGTTAACTTTAGCTATATTTATACTAGTTTTCTCCTCTTCATCATCTACCCACACGGGTTTTTTCCGATTATTTCCCTGCCCCTCGATACCTTTTTCTCCAATATCCACATCCTCTTCATACACAGACAGCATACTGTTTGCTGATCTATCAGTGAAGAACAATGCAGAACTGTTATCCACCTCTCCTCTATCTTCTTCTTCATTATCATCCTTCCCAAACTCAATCGGAGAATACAAGGACCCGAACAAAACGTTCTCCAGCTCCTTCATTTCTTTCCCCTGCTCAATTTCCAATTTATCGTCATTCTCCTTTCGCCCTTTCTTTCTCTTCTGGTTCCTTTCATCAATCTCATCTCTATCTTCAACCCCTTCTTTCTCTTCTTCCACGAGTAAAATCGCATCTTGCTTTGCCGCCCTTTTCTTCTTCTTTACTGTCTCCTTAGGTATAGAGTTTTGCGAAATTAAACTCATCTTATACAACTTTCACTTGCTCTAGAACAAAACAAAGACAAAAACACCAATCAATAACTAAATTAAACCATTCAAGAGAAGCACATAGATAACAAAGTGAGAAAACTTAAACACTAAGACCAAAAAATAAAAAACAAACAAGGCCGTTCAATAATTCAACACCAAACATATTATTCATCAAGGTAAGGTTTCAATTCCAAACCATTGAAATCATTTCCACAGTTCAATCAAAAATTCAATACCAAATATAATATTCAAACAAGGTAAACTATCAATTCCAAACACCATTGAAATTATTTCAAAAGCCATTACTATAATCGCTTATCCTAAAGCATAATAAGTGAAAGGGCTTGAGATTGTTGGATTTACCTCTGTGCAAGCTGAGAGGAAGTAGGTACCCTAAAACGTAGAGTGTAACTGAAACCGGCCGATTAATCGCAACACCGTCTTCAACCAATTTCGTAAGCCACCGTCGTTTACTCCGGCAACGGAGAAGTAGAAGAATTGCTGAAAGTGAGGAAATAGCAAAACAAGTATTTAGGGTTTTGGGCTGATGGGCTTTCCAAATATGCGCCTTATTAACTTCTTTTTTCAAAAGGCCTAGGTTATTAGCACCCCCATAATTAGTAAATACACCTACGAAAACTTCTAACAAAAATAATTATATTAAGACAATATTACCCTTAAAATGTATAACCCTAATTCAACATCTTTCATTCCTCCGATAGACAAGCCGCCCCCTTAATGGCATCAACGATTTTCCCCAACCTCGGAAAAAAAATATATATATCACGAATACATTCAATAAAAAACCAATTAAATTTGAAACACAAACAAAAATAACAATAACAATATTAGAAGGAACATATTATATTGAACCACATGCAAAATAACATCAACATTGGGAAAAAAATAACAAAAATAAGAACCATATTGAACTTTAAAAAAAAAACGAGATTGATTCGAAGAACCAGTTCCAAAAATTAGCCCTAATTCGGAAAAATAAATCGAAAAAAGTCACAAGTTTCGACAGAAAATTTTGAAAAAAATCAAAATTTCGAAGAATATTACAAATTTTGATAATATTTTTCGAAAAATACCACAAATTTCGACAAAATAATTCGAAAAAGGTTTCGAATAAGGTTTCGAAAAAACAACATGAACAAAAACTGAGGATCTAAAAATTTTCACATGAATTAAAAAAAAATGTTCCCGACATACGGTGGTGGACGGCGGCGGTGGGGGTGAGACAACAAGCGGCCAATACCCTGCAAATCTTCAAACTGAAAAAAATGGAAATGAGCATGGATCTGTTGTAATTCTTCAACTGGGCTGCGATTACGGACGCAACATTGGGTGGCGGTGCTGCCACGGCGGTGGTCGGAGAGGTGCGGCGTGGTGGCGATAGTGGCTGCACGATTTTGCGTAAAGAAAAATTCAAAAACTGCGTGGGGGTATATAAATGTTTTTTTAGTGAGGGAAAGGTTACGAGGAAGAAGGGGTAATTTAGGAAGTGTAGGAGGAGTGTACTAATCTTGTGAGGGGTGAAGTCATCCAAGTGGTGTATTTCCTAAAAGTGGGGTGCTAATAACTTGCGCCTTTTAAAAAACATATGGGCCTTATAAATATGAAAGTAGGCCCATGAACTGTTGCAAAAATATGGTTACGAACTTATGATTCCTCTATTGGTATATGGCAGTTTCATATATTAAAATTAAAATATTAAAAAAAAAAAAAGGAGTAAGTTCGATGTACATCATGCAACACAATTGTATTTTATAACATGTAACTTATTTATATTAAATATATAATTTATTTTAATGCAACATGCTGCATATTTTAAAAATATATTTTAATTACATTATACGTCTGGTGCATACATGATTTTGCCTTAAAAAAATGAAATTTGTTCTCTAAAATGTACGTTTTTTCTTACTAAATTTTTTTCTTGCGCGACTCGTACACCATTTTGTATTTTACTATAAGTTCTTTACGTCAAATTTCATCAATGGATATCTAAAAGCATAATTATAGACCCTTAATAATGACAAAATGTTGGTGATAATTATGTCATTGACATCAAACTTTTTAATATAATATTTAGGCTAAATAAAATGCTTTAGAGGCAAAACGCTATTATCAAATCAAGTGATGCAAAACTCTATTACGAGCAATATTTTGATATGACATAAACAATTTATTATTATTTAAACAGTACAATGCCTTAAAGGCCAAAATGCTGTATCAGGGGCGTTTAATTTAATTGGCCCTTGCTGCTTTAGAAGGGCAACATGACAACATTTGCAAAAAAAGAAATGGGCTTCGTTTACAATGGGGCCCAGGCCCAACATAATCATATTTTTCTTTTTTGAAATTGAATTAGGAATTATCAAATTGACATGATAAAGGAGACAAGGATTATTTAATTTATAGATTCTATTTTGCTAGTGTATTTATACTATGGTGAATAAAATTAATGTTTTCATGATTATGTGTTTATTGCTTTGATTTTGGTGCATTTCATACAAACAAGCCTGTATGGTTCTTAAATGTGGGGGTAAATTAAAATATAGAAACTATTTCGGGTGAAACTTGTTTATAATATGAAATTAATATAATTATGTTTATAAATTGAGAGCATTACACATATAAATTGATACCACTAACATTTAATGCTACGATATCAGTTTATAAATGTAATAATATATTAATTTAAGTGTAATGATATAAATTTCATACTATGAACAAGTTTCACCGAATACTTACTCATTAAAATATATTTGGAATTAATATTATCATTGAATGTTGTAACTCATTCAATTTTTATTATTAAAATATCAACCAAATTTAAAATTTAAAATGTTAATAACTAAACTCTAAACCTAAGATTAAAATTGAGAAATGTTTTTTTATATCCTGACCAATATCACTCATAACTCATAAGAATTAGTATTCTTATATCATTCATTTTTCATCATCATTTCATTCATCTAAGTATGAATTTGCGAATTAGTATGCAAATTTGTAAGTATGAGATGCAGATTAGGATTTTGCAGATTTTTGTTTGATTTGCAATTTTCTGATTTTTGTGTTATATTTTCTGCAGATTAGGTGTTATGTTGTTTTAATTATATTTTTTATAGGGATATACAATTTTTATAGGGAAAGTACAATTTCTGTAAAATTTGGGGATGTACAAATTTTTATAGGGAAAATACAATTAAAAAATAAAATGCACTCCAAAATCGGCCCAGAAGTACAATTTTTAATAGGAAAAATACAATTTTAAAAGAAAATGCACTCCAAAATCGGCTCAGAAGTGCAATTTTTTATAGGTAGAGTACAATTTTTTATAGGGAAAATACAATTTTAAAAGAAAATGCATTCCAAAATTGGCCCAAAAATGCAATTTTTTATAGGAAAAATACAATTTTTTTATAGGAAAAATATAATTTTTTTATAGGAAAAATACAGTTTTTAAAAAATCAGTCTAAAATATAATTTTTTTTTTTAAAAAAATAACCCTAAAATTGGCCCAAAAG
Source organism: Stenogyne calaminthoides (assembly GCA_037126765.1). Classification (NCBI taxonomy): domain Eukaryota; kingdom Viridiplantae; phylum Streptophyta; class Magnoliopsida; order Lamiales; family Lamiaceae; genus Stenogyne; species Stenogyne calaminthoides. Next base: position 7,601,921 of record JBBCBC010000038.1, read on the forward strand.
TACATAAATTTAAAATGTAATTTAAAATTATTAAATAATGTAATTAATAAATAATGTAGTTAATTCATTAATTAAAAAATGCACTCTACAATTGGCCTAGAAGTGTTGAAATTCAAAATTTGTATAAATAAATAATATAATTAATTCAGTAAATTTAAAAAATTAAAATTTTAAAATACAAAAAGTCAAAATTAGTCAGAAGGGCAAAAACGTGTCAGAAGTGCAGAAATCTAGGACAGAATGGCAACTTAGACTTTTTGACCATTTTTTTTACCTAAGAGTCACTTTTTCTTTTTCTTTTTTTATATCTTAGAATTTTTTGCATTCCTACTTTGTACCTTAGAATTTTTTCCCTTTTAATCTAATATGTGAAGAATGCTTTACATATTTCAATTATCAAATCTCTTCATTTGAAGACAATGTTTAAGTTTTCTAGTTGATGTGTAAAGAGAAAATAAGAGTGTTAACAGTTCAACCTTTTTCAATTATATATATCTAAAGCAAAATATCTTTGAAATCATGCAAAAGAAAACATCGGGATTAATTATGTAACTTTATTATTTTATACGTTTAGACAAGTTCATGTACACACCAAGTGTATCATGCAATTCAAATATATTTTTTAAATATATAAATTATTTTAATAAATATTAATTTATTTTCACTAACACAAAAATGCATATTTCGTGTTAACAAACTACATACATATACATGTACATATTTTATTTTTACTAACTAGTCAAGTGGCGTTTGAATCACGAAACCCCAAAAATCTTAGAAAAAATTACAATTAGATACAAGATTGAGTAAACCATTACAACCAGATACAAAGTGCAGAAATTTGAACTAAAGTGCAGAAAGTTTCTGCACTTTGTATCTGGTTGTAAGTTTTTTGGTGACTTTGTAGTGGAATGTTTTTCTCCCAAAATCTTATTAAAAAGGAAGAAGTGAAGATTTTTTTAGTTTAATTCTTCTTTTCACGCTTAGCAAATTAAATAGAAATCTCCTATATATCAAAGGCAAATCATCCCCAATTTATATGGTGACTTTATTTTAAATCTCTGTATTTCTGTAAGAAGATATAAATTTATAGTGTTATTATTAGTTTTTTATTTTTTTATTTCAATCATTTATTATTTAATTTTGATATTTATCTTACATATATCTCTTATCTATTAATTATGAATCACCCCCTATTTATATGGTTGTTATATTTAAAATACTTTATCTTCAAAACATATAAATTAATTTATATTAAATATGCACTCCATAAATTATAAATTTATACTCTCTCTTATTCTTTTTAAATATCACTAGTATGTAACCCGACATACTACTTCTACACGAGATTGAAAATAGTTTTTATATCATTAATTTTAAATTAAATACTTTTAAATTAATTTAATTAATTCAATTATAGATGTAATTTTTTCTAATATTATATATGCATATTTTCATTCATTTCTTATTCTAAATTACTCTTTCTCATTCTTCTTAATGTCTTTTTAATCTTTTAAAATATTTATATAATAAATATCGTTCTGATATTTTCTCCCATCATTATATCACATATACCTATAATATTTACTTTTCATGATCATATAAATTTTTTTATGTCAATATTAACCTTAATTTTTTATAATTAAATATTTATAACAATAAATACTATTGGCTGGAAAAATTATTTACACAATATATTTATAGAAGAATTAAAAAATTTAATAACCATAAAAAGTAATTATTAGGGGTATATATGAGATAATGAGTGAAGATGTCAAAACAACATGTATTTATGTAAATAATATATAAAACTGAAATGAATATGACATCTAATTTTATTGGGAGGAAGTAATTTAGAATAAGAAATGAATGTATATTAATATGCACAAATAATATTAAAATATAAAAATTATACCTATAATTAAATTAAATATTTAAAATATTTCGGTTAAAATTAATAAAAAAATATTTTAAATCCCGCATAGTACGCGGAGTTACGTGCTAGTAGAAACTAATTTTTTTTTTAAAAAAAAGTGGGTCTCATATGCATCCAGGTGCATCGTGCACTTATAGTATATTTTAAAATATGCAACTTGTTATACTAAAAGATAGTATAACTTATTTATACTGAATCGTGCTATTATTTTTCAATATTAATAATTGCACGATTCAATGTAAATAAATAACATTTTTTAATATAATAAGTTGGATAGTTCTAAAATGCATTATGAGTATACGGTGCACCTGTATACGAGACTTAGACATTAAAAGAGTGTGTCTCGTGTGCATTCAGATACATCGTGCATTTATAATATATTTTAAAAATATACAATTTATTATATTAAAATATGTAATTTATTTATACTGAATTATACAATTATTTTTTAATATTAAGAATTATACGATTCAATATAAACAAATTGAATCTTTCAATATATAACATTTCTTTCATTCTATTTCACATGGTACACCAAAAATGCTGTCATACAACACACGAACACAGCCACACAGGTTGCACTCGTGTGGTGAGGAAACCAAGAAAAGAGTGAGTAGGGCCTAATAACAGGCTGATTAATGGGCCACTTTTCCACCCAAAAGTCCAACTCCAAAACAAAAATCCACGTGTATAAGGCCCACATTTCACTATCATCATTAATCATTCACTCGTGTGCTGTTTTCTATTACTTCAACATACAATATAAATTCAACCTACAACCTACACCAAATTGATTGACAATAAAAATGAAAATTGAATGATTTTTTTAATATATTCCAAACTCTATAAGTATACACACTTTAGAAATTATGTTTTATTTAATTGATTTTTTTTTTATAAATTTCAATATAATAAACATTGCAAAAGGTTATCAAATTAGGTTGTGGGACAAACCGTAAGGCCATGTTTGTTTTAGGCCGGGAAGATTCGGATCGAAGATGTGTTTCATCCCATTTCTGTCATTTTTCGTATTTGGATATTTCATCTTCCATCAAATATACATCTAATCATATTTTACACTTACATCCTAAAATTATCACACTAATACTTTTTTTACGTCAATTTATTCTCTTTTATACTTTTTTTTATAACAATTCATTAAATTTCTTACTTTTCTTACCTTTTTTTTCATATAATTATTATCCACTAACTAACAATAATAAAATAATACATCATCATTATTACTCCATTTGAATTTGCCCCATCCACCTCAAGTCGAAAATAAACCTAGCTAAAAAAATTTAGGAAAGGTGGTGATCAAATCAAGTTAAAGACGTGGGGCCTTTTGTTGTCTATAGTCAAAAAAAAAAATATAGCAAGTAGAATTACATGAGTTGGATTTAGAACAAGAATGGCAGCTTGCATGGTTTCCAACACAGACCTATCACCTATGTGACAACTATACTTCTCTAATCCGTCCATTATGCATGCTTATCTGGTTGTACTTTACATTGTGATGAGTTGTTCCTTTCCTTTTTTTGCTTTGGAGCTAGTTTTAATTAATTATTTGGTCTCGGTATAACTTGTTCATACTATAGTATGAAATTTATACCGATTCGATTTTCTTATTTCATTGGTATTTCATCATTTTGAATTCTTAACACATGAATTTAGAATATGGTGGTTCGTTAGATATTTTTTTATTATTTCACGTGTCATTCATCTATATTATGAAATACAAAGTGTAACACCAATTATGAAATAGGTGATCTCTTTATAATTTATACCGCTTCATTTATAAATTACTCCCTCCATCCCAGATCAGTTTTTACAGTTGACTTTTACACGCGTTTTTGCGAGTGAGTTTTGTATTAGTAATTGAAATGATAAAGTGACTTTTAATGAGGAGTATGATAGATGAGGGGGAAAGTCACTTTATCATTTCAATTATTAATACAAAACTCGCTCGCAAAAATGCGTGTAAAAGTCATTTGTGAAAACTGATCTGGGACGGAGGTAGTAATTAATATCATAACACTTATCAACTAACATTATTATATTTGTATACTAAAATCATAATATTAAATGCTATTGATATTGATTTATAAGAATAGTGATATCAATTTATAAATATAATAATATCATTAATATATTATGAATAAGTTTTACATGAGAATTCGTATTCATTAATATGTATTTTGTTATGGTCAATTGACAACAATGCCACCCAGTTTGAGAGGGGACACTCTAAATTCTTGTCTAATTTAAAGTGCCCTAATTAAAATCAAAATTAATAACACAAGTAATATTTTTAATAGTTGTATAAAATGAAGTGTTAATATCAAAAAAATTTCTAGTAACTTGGTATGTTTCAATTTTAGTTATGTATTTTAAAAAATAATAAAAATCAATTTTGGTCTTTTTAGTACTATTAATTTTAGGGCTTTTATTATCAATTTTGATCTTGTATGCTTTTACATTTTATAATTTTTTTATGAGTTAATTTCTATCTCTTTTTCTGGTTCAATTTTAGCCCTGTATATTTTTACTTTTTGTAATTTTAATCCAAAATAATTACAATTGACACCAAAAATACTAAACTTAAAAAATACGTCATACATAATTAAAATTTGTTCCATATTAAATTACATGACATTTTTAATAATCTATAATAACTATCTAATAGTATAATAAATCTTTCAGCTATTTTTAGAAACTGTGGTTGGGAGCCCAAAATCTAATTACTAAATATCTTAACTAAAGCAACTCTTCTCCTTCGGGATAAATTATTTTCTTTTCTTCTTCTCCATCCTCTGACGCTTAGAAACGGCCACTATCTCGCGTCTCTCTGATTTCCCCGACCGTAGTAGCCATGTTTGAAGAGATAATTTAACAAACATCTCCTCCCAACTCTGAATCGTCGTATATACCATCGCCCCTCCTCCTCCTATCCCCTAAAAACATGAAACGTTCCGACTAATATAATTGAAATGTGTAGATTAATATGTGACGAGTGCACGGATTTAATATCCATACCCCAAGTGAGACAAATATATTATTTTACAAACTAGAAAAACAAAAAAGGCTCCCTCCGCAACATAGATGATTTTCACTTTTTACGCTCAAACACGCATTTACAATAAAACTTTACATAATACTAAGTATTTAAAATTATAAACCGTGCCACGCATAAATGAATTACTAATTAACTCAAAAAAGAGAGTGGATAAAGTATATGTCCACAACCCACCCCCACAGGAAACGATTTGTTTTGAACTCGCTGCAGCCGAATTATATAATTAATATATTTAGTTAGATTTTTTTTTTATTATTATGTCAATTAATTAGTCCCTTTACTATAATCCTTGATTGCCAAGTCAACACTTAAGAGATGATTATTTAATGTTAAAAAGGATTTATAAAGTATCGTTTGCGAAGATTTAGAATGATTGTGAAGTTAACCATGAAGTCCTGTATACTATTGTGTTACTTATCACAAACTCTTCCGGAAAATTTGTTCATCATATGAAATTTATATCATTATATTTATAAATATTGTGGACTAGTGGTATTAATTTGTAAGTTGAAACAAAATATGTTTTAAATACAATATTATAATGTTGCCCTTGTATTTTTATACTTAAAATGATCCAAGTCTATTGCATTTGGAAAATATTTATGACATTTTAATAGGTATATCATCTAATCACTCAATTCAAACAAAAATAGACTTTTTAATACATGATTAAAAGATGTAATCCTATAATCCAAGACTAAGTCTTTTACATTCTTTTTTTTTTTTATCGGACAAAGTTAGATATTACTCCCTCCGTCCCAAACTCAACCTTACAGTTTCCGTTTCGGGCGTCCCAAACTTAACTGACAATTTCCTTAAATGGAAATATTCACTTTATTACTTTATCACATAAAATACTAATAAACAACTTTTTTTACCCCCAACTATTCATCATTTTATCACATAAAATACTAATAAACAACTCTTTCTACCCCCAACACTTTATCACTTTATCATTTTTTCTTAAAACCCGAGCACACAGTAACTGTAAGGTTAACTATGGGACGGATGGATTAGTTGTTAGTAGTTAGTACACCAAGCACCCAAATACTCCATGAAATCGTCAATCCACCTTATAACTCTCATAACTCCAAATTCGTCCCAGAGGGAACCGAACCTGGGTCTCCCACTCAAATGAGGAGCCCAGTGGGCTAAGCCACCTGGTTAAGTCTTGTATACATTCAGGTGCACCGTACAGTACTCATTGTATATTTTAGAATCATGCAACTTGTTTATACTGAAAGATGCAACTTGTTTACACTGCACCGTGCAACTATTAGTATGGAAAAATAGTTACACGATTCAATGTTAACAAGTTGCACCTTTCAATACAATAAGTTGCATAGTTTTAAAATGCACTATGAGTGCACTATGCATCTGGATGCACATGTGACCCACTCATAATCCAAATACATATTTTGATTCAAATAATCTAGTTCAATCAATCCAATTTTATTCAATTCAGTCCTACGAAGCAATCGAGACCTTAATTTATAGACAAAAATTGATATGAGACGGTCGCATATATAAAACGGTGTATAAACTAGCACAATCAACACTTTTTCTTTTCAAAATATTAAAACATCAATGTCTAAAGTATACTCCTCCTCAATGTGAAATCGTCTAACGCAAATGTGCTCTAATTTATATGCATGAGATGGGCATGGTTTACATCCAGAAGCAATCCACTTGTGCGATTGACATGCCAAATAATAAGGCGATGATAATTTAGAATGGGGGCCCATTAATGAAAAACCCACATGTTATTGTCAAGCCCATCAGCCGACAATATCCGGACCCACCTCACATGGGCTGTGTTTTAATTCACCCCGATTTCCACCAATCCAATCCTTATCCTCATTTTATAGGCTTAAAAAATCTCTCCAACTGCACAACTTTTATTATTTTACGCCATGTCTGGTTTTTGGGGAAACTCTCTTGAATATCAATATCAAAACTTTACGATTTCATTGTACATAATAATTATTACTCCTTATATATTTTATTTATGTTTTGAGAGAATTTTTTTTACTTGAAATAATTTTTTTTTTATCCGTTTCACAATAAATTTATTGTTCCATAAAAAATATTACTACATCCATCCCAAAATCGTTATCACATTTACTTTTTATACACGTTTTTACGAGCAAGTTTTGTATTAATAATTGAAATGATAAAGTGATTTTTAAGGAGGGGTATGATAGATGAGCCCCTTTCTATCATACCCTTCCTTAAAAATTATTTTATCATTTTAATTAATAATACAAATTTCAATCACAAAAACGCGTGCAAACATTTTAAATGTGACAACGAATCTAGGACGGAGGGAGTATAATATTCATAATTTTTATCTTTATTTTTTACACAATATTATAAAAATATCACTCATTATTTCAAATACCTTTTTGTTCCTCTCAATACCTAAAACTACCATATATTTTTATTATTTTATTTATTTCTTAATTAAAACACACAAAAAAAGGAAAAATTATAAAGGGACGAAGGGAGTACTATTTTGCATTAATCTGTAAAAACTAGATATTAGTGTATTTTCATTTTATCCTTCTTCTTCTAATTTATTTATTAATTGTTCTTATTAAATAATATTACCTCCAACCTATTTTATTTGTCATTTTAGAATGTTTCATGCGAATTAAAAAATCATTAAATAAAAATTAGTGTATGTATAATGCGAGTATTTTACCCATATATTTACTCACGTGATCATTAATATTTTTTGATAAAAATAATTAACATAATTTTAGAAATGCATTTAAGTCAAATTTTGTCTTGGTTGTAATTTTTAGTTTAACAAAAACTTGTAAATATTAGGTACTAGTGTAGAACCCGTGTGTTACACGGAATTTTAATTAAATTAAAAATTTTAAGTTATAATATTATTTTTTTTTATGAACTTAGTTAATATAAATTTTAACATTTTTCATTTTGTATGACAAATTATTATAAATTATTATAATATAAATTTAGTACTAAGGTAAAATATAAATTAATATAGATGTGATTAGTTTGTACAATAATTTACCATTAAATCAAAACATGTATAATGAAAATATTATTTTTTTATTCACTTAAGATTCTGGAAAACTTATTTGAAAACAACATTTATCGTAGAGGTAGAGGGCTTTCCATTATCATCAGGATAAAGTAATTTCAATCCCTTTGACTCTTCACCCTAAAAAATCGCAATAAAGTTAATTAATTTAAATCTGAGATCTTTAGGACCAACGTTGGACGACCTTGACTTTTGTTAATAATCATTGCAAAGAACAATAGAACTGGGAACTGTCTTCTTGGAACTTGATTGGTACTATGGGATCCGTAGGACTTAATATCATTCGTGGGATGTATACCTTATTCTCAATGTTTCGACCTGGAATTATTCGAGCCTCTAACACATGATTTCTCAATTTTGTAACAATCAATCTAGTATTGTTGCACAAATCTGCTTTCCGATCTATATTACAAAGAAGCATTATGAGTACCCCAATCTTCAATACAAGATGATGATTAGGAATACCAGAACACTTTACTGAGTTCAAATAATTTATTATGAACAATTCTGCATTATTGGAAGATTGGAAAGACGTTTTGCACAAACTATCAGAGCTCAAGTATACATTTTCTTCACCGGGTATTTTAGACAACACGTGTTCTTTGTTCATCTCAACAACTTTATGAGTTGGAGCAAGAATAACCCTTTCATCAAAATACCTCGGGTCAGAAAAATTACTGGCAATTGATGGGTAGAGAGAATTTACTATTTGCCTCAATGTTAGGTGCATTAATTATTAAATTTTGTTATGGAATTTCAATTTCTGAATAACCATCGTTATATTCTCCAACATCACCATCACCAACCTTCAAAATTCAATCAGAAAATTCTCGAAGTTGAGCATCAGGTTCATCACTACTCGAGTCACTTGACTGCAATCTCATATTTCGTGTAAGTCTAAGTACCTTGCAATAAATTACATAATTTGGATATATGATTGATCACAATGTTAAGAATGAAAAAATTGATCTGCATTAGATCCATGATTGATTAAAAGTTCAAATCATGGTATTAAGATCAATATGAAGTAAATCAAAATAAATTAAAAGATAATAGAAAAGGAAAGTTTGAATATATAATTAATATAATTGAGAACTAAAATAAGGAAATAATTATTTTCATAAATAATAATGTGTGTATTAATTTTGGTACATCCAAACTCACATGTGTGATAATTTGATTTCAACTATTCCTTATTAAAATAATAATAATAATAATTAATTTAATTTAATGATTTCAAGATTGGTCAACTATTCCTTATTAAAATACTAATAATAATTAATTTAATATTAATAGTCATGATAAGAATATCAATTAGTTGGTGGTCGCAAATGAATTTATCTACTTTACGGTGATAGAAAATAAAGTAAACATCTGTAGTCGTACCTCATGAACCAGGAATAACTCTAAGAGTGAGTTGTGGCAGACCAACTAGTATTTTTGATGCAATAATACGTGCATGACATCCTGCACAAATCGATATTTAATTATCTTTTATTTTTATGATAGGATCAAGTTTATAAGAGGTGCAAGATGCAAAGCTTCAAACTCTGCTAGAATGTCGTGTTCATGCGAAAATGCATTATCATAAGATGCATTAAAAAATAATAATATTAGTAGCGAAGTGCCTTAAAAAACAAAGATGCTTAAAAGCTCACCTATGACTTATAAACAAAGTTTCAAATTATTATACAATCAAATTAAATAAGAGGGATAGATAACACTATTTTCCGTAAAAAAAATTCCACATTCAAATAGAACTATAGCATGACACTTTTCACCATAACACTCAAGGTAATTAACCAACAAATCATTATAATTTGGGCAAGTTTTTTTTTTTTTTTTTTTACGAATAAAAAATTTGAGACTAAACCAGAAAGTCTAAACTAAGCAAACCGATTCAGAAATTGAGAACAACGGCGAGAGAACTGACTGAGAGGCGAGTTGCTGAAGACTGTCATCGAGAAAGGCATGATAGAAGGCAGACGATGAAAAGGGAACGGTGGGATTGATGGAGGCGAAAAGAACGGCATTAGAGGCTTGAACAAAAAATCTAGATTTTATATTGCTTAGGATGTACTTAAATAGAATGACACATGAGATGACACATATGATTTTTTTTAATTAAATGTATATCAAACTTCTCATAGAATGACATATAGATTAAATTAATGTGGAGTTGACACATCAACAAGGAAAAACTTCCTATTAGTATGTAGAGGGATGTTGTAGATGGTGTCCGGAAAAAATTATACTTCAATGAATGTGATTTAATTTAGCGATTTTTAAAGAAATTTCTTAGTAGTAAGAGTGATAAGTGTTTATAAATTTTATTAAAAATAGATGTTGAGTGCTTAATAGAAAAAAATATATAGAATAAAATATTAGTGAGAAGCTAAAAGCAAATAGATGCATACTCCTCATAACTTTTAAATTATACTCACTCCTTCCACCAAAGTTATGCCACATTTTTCAGGAACAAATATTAAGAAAAAAATAGATAAAGTAAAGGTATTATAGTGTATTGTGGGGTCAATTTATAAATAAAGTGATTATTTTGTGAGTAAAGTACAATGACAATTTAATAATTAAGTGAAAATTTGAGGATAAAGATAAGTGTTTGTTTCCATAAAGGCCATGAGAATAGATTTTATGACGAATAAGATAAGTGAAAAAAAAAAAAATTAGTGGACATAGAGAGTAGTTTTTAACTGATTAAGTTAAATAAAAAACCCAAATATATATTTATACACAATTCTAAGTGATTCTAAGTGTATTTTCTAAGAATAATTATTTTATTAAAAAATATTACTAGTATTTCTCCAGTATTATCCGGAGTTTGAATGTTGATTTAACATGGGATTGTTTAGTGTGACTAATTATGACAAATAATTTAATTTAATTTGTCTATTTATCAAACATATTTTTATCCATTTCTTTAAAAAAAAAACACCCCATAGTTCATGTGTATTTGTCAAGAATAATTATTTTATGGGAAATTAGTTGCAGTAGCCTAATTAAGATGAAATATTGTCCAAATGGCCTTTGACTAAACATCTATTTTTCTCTTCCGTTTAAAAAAATCGAAATAAAATTATAATTTCAGATTATGACCTAAAACTTCTCATTTTTTGCACATTGACCACAAATTCTAAGCAACGTTTCAATTCCAACACAACGCTGGAAAACACAATGGGGCAACGTCTCAAAATTCTGAATCCAACGTTTTCTTCCCGTTTGATTTCTCTTGCCCTTTGCACCTCAAACCTGAAAATCATAAATTGAACTCTAATTTTTTACTTCTTCAATCTCATTCCCAACTGAAACCCTTCTCTTCATTTGCGCGAGGGAAATGATGTTTTTGGGCGCGGGCTCGGGTATAAAGAAAGTGAGAACTCCTTGTTTGATACAAGTGTTCTATAGTCTCCAAATTATATTCAATCAGCATTAAGGTAAGATGTTTGAAACAATTGTGGTTATATGATTCGTGCTAGTGATTGAAAATGTCGGGAAAATGTATTCCGATACAATTTCGATGATCCTTGTTTTGATGATAATTGAACTGATTAATGATGATAATCCGAGGATTCTTGAATTGATTTTTTGCTTGCTTGTTTGATTCATTTATTTTGATTTGTTGACCTGAAGGGGGCAACTTTTGTTATAATAGTGATGCTTCTGATACTTCAGTTTTCAGCTGTACACCCTTGAAACTAGTTGTATTTTGTGTCTTACCTTTTTGGCATTTAAATACTTTGTAATTTTTTTTATACTAGACAATTTGGTGGCATTTAGTACATATTATGTGTTGCACTTGTCACTAGAGTGTTAGTTGATATTCCTCATTAAGGTTAGTTGGTATTTTCCCTTATATATTGTTCTTGCGAAGAATTTTGAACACATCAAAATATATCATAGTGACTACTCTATAAGCATTTGAATCGTTCACCGATTTTCATGGTATCTTAAAGCTGCGTAAGAGACTCTTATTTATTGGGGTGAATGTGAACAAGAAATGATAAAATGAGTTGTGCATTTTTTTTTGTTATAGTGTTTGATATAATGCATAAGAGAATTTTGTTTCTCTAATGGTGTTCTTAAATTGGACGAGGAATTGCGATTATCACTTGAGAGTTTTAAGTTGCACCATTGCCCCTATGGTCACTATATGACTGCATTGTAATTTTTAAGCTGCTCCATTGCCCTTAGAATTGAGAAATTTTGTGTTTTTTTCGGAACAAACAATTTATGTAGTGGTGTTATTTGGAAATTGCTTGTTCCCATGCCTTGTGATAGTATGTGAGCAAAGATAGCATTACTACTTTACTTTTCTTTTTTTTTTCTCTCTTCAAGACATATGGCATATTACTGTTGATCAGCAGCACATCACAGTAAAGGCCCTCAATTTTTATTTACTCAAACTATCTGGTTCTTTTAGGCTCCATTTGGATGGATGTATTTGAAATCCATGGATTTCACATACAAATTACCACTCTCAAATGTATTTACAAATACTTGGATTTGAGAGTTTAGTTTAAAATGGAGGGATTTCAAGTCCTCATCAAAACCATGTCATTTGTGACATGCCTCCTCTCTACCCCTTCCCTCTCTCTCTCCCCTCTTCACTCTCTTCCCTTTTCTCTCATCTAAGTATTTGTAAATCCATTGAAGAGTGGTGATCTGTGTGTGAAATCCATGGATTTCAAATCCATCCATCCAAATGGAGCCTAAAGGTATTGCAATATATATAATCATTTATGGAGTTTCTTCTCTTCTGCATTAGCTAGAGTATGCCTAATTTTTCTTCTTAGTTAAAAGCTTGCCTTAAATGCTTCGTTGATATTAAAAGAAACTCATTCAACCTTCTAATCCCATTTTTTAGGTACATAAATTATTTCATACATTTGTTTGGAAGTGAATCACCACTCTTTCTAACCAACTATCTACCAAAATAATGATGCAGATAAGAGTAATTTGTAGAATTACTGTGTTACTCATGTGATTGTGTTATAGAAATAGTTTCTTAGAATATTTTTATATTTGGGGAATTCCAGATTTGTTTGTGTTGATTAATATATTCTATTGTCTTGGGACAACATCCACTGATTTTTTTGTTTTATTTTTGACATGCAGTTTGGAGTTGCTGACTTGGCTTCCTCTACAGAAAAATGGATCATATATCATTGTATCAATGAATTGCTTGCTTACATTCGATGTTGAAAATTTGAATTTCTACAATTAATTTTGTTACCTCCATATATTAATCTGAAGAAAATAAGGATTTTATAAGTATACTATTGAGCTTTATATGATACCAAAATCTAAATGAAATCGTTGTAATGATATTTATACATGTTTTGTAATTCGACGAATATCATTTTTCTCATCTTGAGTAGCTACTTGATTTGCTGATATGTTTAAGGACATTAAAACACTATAAAATGGAATAACACATATGATGTTATAATGGGAAAGCATGTTGTTATGGACACTAACAATTATAAATTGACAAAAACTTGTATAAGACGGTATTATGCATGAGATGGAATACAATTTAGTACAATCAACATTCATCCCTCCCAAAATGTTAAAGTGTTAATACACAAATTATACGCAATAGTGTCTTTTATAAATTCATTATTCATTCATTGTCTCGTGGTCATTATATATAATTAAGAAAAAAAATGTGGACAAAAACATAAATAAATACATTAAAATACAAGAAAATAGAATAACGATATGTATGGCGTTATAAAGAAAGACATGTCATTATGGACACTTACAAACTCGTATTTACTATACGACCACTGTATATCTTTCATCACCCTACTTTAGAAATATTAAAAAGATTTAGGTGCAATTCGCATGTCATGCTCATTGAACAGTTAACAATTAAATAATCATCAACTCTTTCACATTGTAACATTATTGTAAAAGTGATGAAATTGAATAACGCTTCACAATCAAATTCAGTTCTACTCCTAAACTTAAATGTATTTTGAATAATATGTTCTAAAATTCACAAATCCAGGACCTCGAGAAAAGTAGGTTTTTGAATTCACTAAAAATTCGAATAACGACATGTGTATCGTTATAATGGTATTTATGTCGTTATGACATTGTGTGGCTATAAAATTATCATTTTACTACTTTGTTATGTTCTTTAATATTTTGAATATAAAAAAAGTATATGACAACATAAATAAGAGATTGAAATCACTAGAAATTTAAATAACGACTTTGGTGTCGTTATGATGAACCACGTGTCATTATGGAATAATTCATTATTTTCCTACCTTCACGTGTTTTTTAATATTTTGAACATAATAAATATATGTGACAATATACACAAGGGCTTGAAATCACTATAAATTGTAATAACGATATATATATTATTATGACAGACACTTATGACTATGAATATATATATATATATATCTCCTACATTAATATGTTTTTTTTTAATATTTTGAACATGAGTTGGTATGTTGTAAAATATTTTCATTTTTACATAAAAACACTCTTGGTATCATGACTATATATAAATTGTAATATAAATCACACCGTTTATTTTATGAGTAATACTCTTTATAGTAAAAAATCACACTCTTCAATTATATCACTAACATATATCTTTAAATAATATGATGAACTTAACCAATTTTATTAAAAACTTATTCACCCTATACTCTTTGAACATTAAGGGTGGTTTACTTATATAACATAATCAACGTCCCTATGAAAAAATACCATTATTAAGAGTGGTTTATACATAATAAAAAATTGGGCACAGAATAGAACATGTTCGATTAAATGACGCGTAATATATGAAATTTTACACTCCTCAATTAAAAAATCTCTCACTTTTTGAAAAAATGATAAATAGTTCAATTAAAAGTGATAATCAAACTTTTAATAAAAAAAATATTATGAAATGTTATTTAGAAAATGATACTCTTTAATAAAAAAAAAAGAGTTGTTATGCTGTTAAACTAATTTTTTTTTTTTTTTTGACATCTTTCTTTAGTAATATAACTTATGATTATGATATATATATATATATATATATATCCTTCACTTTTTAATAGTAATACACTTTATAGTAAAAAAGTCACACTTTTAGTAAAAAACACTTTTAGTAATATAAGTGGAAGTAATGGCAAGTTAAAAACTCTTACCAAAAATGATACATTTAAGTTACAAAAATATATTTTATATATCATATTTATTCTCTTATATTGTCTTCTTTTTCATTAATATCTGTAGCTAAGATACACTTTGACACTTAGTGGAAGTAATGGCAAGTTACAACTTACAACTTATAAATCCCTATGTGCTCTGTTAATATAATTAATCTCTTGCGGCTATGTTAATCATTTTCATCTCCATATCCTTTTTTCTCTCTCTCTCTTCATTGACTATGCTGACTAGAAAAGTTCATGTATCAGGAAAATCCCCAAATAACCAAATTCAAGTAACAAGTCACTTTATGGAACTAAATTAATTATTCAACTTTCTACAAAGACAGTAAAGACATCATTGCTTATGCTTAAGTCTTAACTAACCGCTCTCTCCACCACGGAAAAGTCCACAAATCCTAACCAACTCATCGATGTCGCAGCTATTAATCTATCCTCAGTTTTCTGCGGCATTAATTTTATCTCCTATGTGAATCTGTTCTTTAATTGTGCAAATCAGTCACATTGGAAAATATATTTAACAAGATCGATGATAACTTAAATGAATCATCATAGTTTATTTATTTAACAACTGCAATCATCATTCTTGGCCATGGAGGGAAGCAAAGAAAAATAACAAATCAAAGGAAAAAAAAAACTGGCGTGAAGAGAGTGAAGAGCGTGAAAAAATGTGCATAAAGAAAATTGTATTATTCTTCCACAAAAAAAACCCTAAACTTATATTAATTTAAATAAAAATCTTTAAAATACTAATTATTACGCAAATCCCCTTTTTTATTGAAGAGGGCTATTTAAATAAAAGATTATAAAGATAAAAAACTTTTTAAATGAGATTTTGTGTTGACTATTACTAGGATTTCTCTGTTATTATTCGGAGTTTGAATGTTGATTTAACATGGGATTCTATAGAGATATTGCGGTAAATGTCACCAAATAGTTAGTAAAAAATACTTTCTCTGGGCCACTTTAATAAGAAAAGAAAAAAAAAAAAAGTCAGAAACTTTATGCAATTAATTAGAGAATCTACGATCCAACGGTTAAGGCTTAAGATATCGAATGAAAGGTGATGTGGTCCGTTGATGAGGGTGGGACAGACAGGCAGTTGGTTTGTCCCATGTTTGTCCCCTCTTTTAATGGAATTTAGACTTAAAGTTGCCACTCCTCCCACTAACATCTCTATCTCTAATTATAAATTCATGTCCCCACACCTCACCCAACCGCTCATTAATGCGTTCCGCACACGCGCACATGCAACTCCAGTTTCTAGTTTGACTCATATTTTAATTGTGTAGAACAAAAACTTGTATGAGACGTATTTATATATGAGATGAGGTATAATTTAATACAAATTAACACTTATTATTTTTAAAGAATTAAAGTGTTAATATCTAAATTATATTTTGTTTCACTTTGAAATTATCTCACGCAAGTATATCTCATTTTTATAACAAGTTTTACGTATATATGCAATAATTTTGGATAAACTAGTAAATTTTTACCTAAGACCTAGTACTGTTTAGTGAAAGAATTAACATGATGAATTTAATACATAAATTGAATGTAGTGTGGTGTCTTGAAATTTTAAAATTATTATGAAAGTGCTAAAATCTTGCATGAGTCAAGTGTATAATTAAATAGTAGTAAAATTTAAGTGTATTTTTACATGGTATCGATTATTTTTGCTAAACGAGTTATTAATTGAACATTATCCAGATGCACCGCGTAACTCAAGTCCAACGGCATTATTTAAACGGTATTAGTAAGGTTTATTGAACAGTATTAGTTCGTTGGAACGAAGACAGTTTGGGTGACAATTCATGTTATTGTATTATGTTTCGTGTCGACATGAAAAAAAACAACTGGGACACGATATGACAAGATAATACGTATTAAAAAACGATAAAAATACAAAAATCTCTAATAAAATTTCAAATATATACAATTAAAACAAAAACACAATGAGACTACACTAACACGACATGAAAACAAACACAATGAGACTAAACATTAACTCGCAATTTTCAAATCGTTTTCGTATCGTGCTATCGTGTTCTGCTCGAAATAGCTCCCCTAGAAGACAGTCACACGAGCGCGTGGGGCCCACGAATGAAGCTGTCATGAAATTCATGCGCACACAGAATAAGACTCCCCAAATACTGTCTCACTCATTCTATAAAACTTGTGCCCATTTCCCCCAATTTCCCATTCACAATTTCCTCAACAATTTCAACCCTAAATCTCACCAATTTTCGATACAGATCTCCAACAAGGAATCAAAGCAACATCTTCAACAAAAAATATGGAAAGATCAGCCACAGTTTTTGATACCGATCTGAATCTGAAAGCGACCGAGTTGAAATTAGGGTTACCCGGAAGAGACGAATCGGATCAGCAATCCTCATCTTGTTCGAAGAACAACAAGAGATCTTCAACAGAAATGGATTCTTCGTCAAAAATCGATGAGAAGCAGGAATCTGTTGCTCCAGCTCCAAAGTAAGTTGAAAAAAAATGATATGAATATACAGTAATTTATAATTTGGGGGTAACAATTGTGGTGTTAATCGGTTTTATTTTTTGAATTTCAGAGCACAAGTGGTTGGATGGCCGCCGGTGAGATCTTACCGGAAAAATGTATTGCAGCAGAAGAACTCGGAATCCGACGGATCTGGTATGTTTGTGAAAGTGAGCATGGATGGAGCTCCGTATTTGAGGAAAATTGATCTCAAATTCTACAGAAACTACTTTGACCTGTTAAAGGCGTTGGAGAACATGTTCAAGTGCACCATAGGTAATTTTTTGTTTCACGACTGATACCTTTTAATGAAACAACTAATACTATTCAAGAAATCACTATAATTTTTTCAGATCTGGGGCTTAATGTTCTTTTTTCTTTTTGGGTTTGGATTATAGGTGTGTACTCTGAGAGAGAAGGGTACAATGGATCTGAATTTGCACCAACCTATGAAGACAAAGATGGTGATTGGATGCTTGTTGGAGATGTACCATGGGATATGTTCATCACTTCTTGCAAAAGATTGAGGATTATGAAGGGATCTGAAGCTAAAGGCTTGGGGTGTTGTTGATTGTGTTTCAGAGATCCATGGTTAATTCTTTTTGTGAAACTGGGTCTTTTTTTGTACAAATGATATATAGAAGTTGTTTTTAGATGGCTTTGTTTTGTTGGAGATTTGTTGGATTTTACTGGCGTAAAACGTTAGTAGTTACTAGTTACATATGATATATGATGATACAATTCTCTAGTGAAACTGGAAAAATTTAGGAAAGACACGGAATTATTGATGATAATCTAGATGTTCTGATCTTGAAAAGAAGGATCAGTTATGATGTTTGGAAATTATCATTTGTTTGGAGCTAATTAAAATGCAAATTATTAACTTGTGGGCTGAATCTGATGTTGATCTTAAAAATTCTACAAAATGTTGATTTGGTGTACTTTTCAATCTACAATTTTTGGATCAAGCTTCTGCATCTGTTTTTTAGAGGAACTTTAATGGATCCATATTCCATCATGACATTTGTCCATTTTGGTCCATGTCTGATGATGAATTCCTTTGTAAAACCACCGCAAGACAGCTGTAAACCTCACTGCTCGCCTAAAAACTTATATTCGATCATGACAATTGCCCATTTTACCGTTGATAATCAAAATCAAATCAATTAATAAATGGTATATACCACCGTTGGTATATTTGCCCTTCTTTACTTAATAAGGGAATTATGAGATTAAACTTCTCAATGGTAAAATACAAATTAAATTAATATTCAAGTGAAGGAAGATGAAAATATAAAATATGGTAGTCAGTCTCGTATGTATCGTATACTCCATAATATATTTTAAAAACTTGCAACTTTTTGCACTGAAATTTACGTCTTACTATATAGAAATGTGTAACAAATGTTCGTAAAACGTAATTGCACGTTTCAATGCAACAAATTAAAATTTTCTAAAATACACTTTGAAGCCAAAAGCCCAACCCGTTTCTCATCCGGATCATCCCAAAACAAGACGTGGCAACCTCGGGACGGTTCATTTTGTCATTCCTAAATCCAATTCACTCAATTCTAAATTCTCAATAGATAGATAATCATCACCATTTGCCACATAAAAAATAAATAAATAAAAAAAGATAGATAATCAAACACCAACTGTGTAGCTTCTGTACACATTCATAATTTTAAACATTTGTACCAATTGTAATTGAATAATGCTCTCCCCATCACAAAACCAATTAAAAGATACGAGTACCATCATGGATTCCTTATCTTTTGAATTTCCTCAAACTAATGATGAACAGTCTAACTTGTGAAAGGTGGCAAATAGATATCAACTCAACAATCAGTACACCAATAATTAATGATAAAAGGCAAAAGCACTAAATAATAGGCGAAGGAAATTGTACAAGCATAAACTTGGAAGCTCCTACAGTATTTCAAAGGTGTGGTACACAATGAGAACATATACAGTAGTTCAATTTAGGACCGCAAACATCTCAATCACGATGATGATTAGCAGCTAAAAGGAGCCAAGATTATCGATCGACATAAAATTGACATGCGTACTAGAATTTTGATCATGAAAGGATTCCATCCTCGAGTCGAGTACAGCAAGTTGTGATTTTACCCACGTTGGATTATACCGGCCCTCCACCCATAACGCTTCCCCCGTGTCTTTGTGCTTGAAGTCGGGATAGTTTGGGCTCCTCTGTAGATCAATAAAGCATTAGTGAAATATTATAGTAGATAGATTATATTCTGGAATGAACAATATATATTTTGGGCAAATATTTCTATGCACTGTGCAACTAAAATGCATTTTTAAATGGTATTAACAGTTTTACTAAAAGGTATTAGTTGGTCAGTATTAGCTGCTTTCACTAAAGAGTATTAGTTTATTTCATTGAACAATATTAGTTGTGCACCATTTGTACGGTGCACCCAAGCGTTGCTCTATATTTTGCGTCCTTGGGCACTTGCAATTTTTCTAATTTTTCCACTGCATTTTATTGTCTGGCGTTTTTGCTTGAAACGCCCTTGTACTTTACTCCCTCAGTCCCATATCAGTTTCACACTGATCTGGGACCACAAACCAAGAAAAGATGATGTTTTGCTTTTTGGGCTTGATATAAAGTAGGGTTAAATATGTCAATTCAACTTTTCTTCAATGAAGGATTAAGCCCAAGTCATTCACTATTGCAACAAGATTCACTTTCTTAATCAAAAGCTTAATCACAAACTCAATAATTCAAACTGTGTCGTCGGCACCAGCGAACGCCGAACAAGATGCCCAACAGCGCTACAACATACACCGCTAGTCACCCCGAAGACGACGATGTCGTAGCCTCAAGCTCGTACCAAGAAATCACAAATTTGAGTAGAAAAAGATGGTAGGAAGAAAGCCGAACAAGATGCCCAACAACACAAAAATCCATGTTTTTCTTTTGCTCATGAGTAGGAAGAACTCGACCTGTTTGGGGTTTATGAATTGCCGGAATTAGGGGAAAATGGTTCTCCTTCTCCGACGGTGATTTTTAGCAAGGATTTGAGATGGGTCTATTCTATTTACTTCTTTTTCGGTGCCTTTTTCTAGTAAAGGTGGGGAGGCGATTGGGGAGTTAGGATTTTAGAGAGAGGCAATTGAAGAAAAAATGATGACCAAAGGTGAGAGTCGATAGAAGAAGAATTATCTGGGGAGGCGATTCAATCTCGAGAGAATGAAGAACACAGGACAAAGGGATAGGGTTTTTGTACCAGATGCGTGCCTGGATTGGGTTATGTGGATCTAATTTGGGATATGTTTAGTTGGGCTAGGTATGTGTAATTGGGTTGGGTAATGGGTAATTAGTTAATTATGTTTAATTAATTTGGTTGAATAAGTTAATTATAGTAGAAAGAGTAATGGCATATGAGTAAATAAGTGTATATTTGGAGGGTAAGGATTGTGAAAAAACTTTCCTTATTTGGGTGTGAAAACTGATATGGGACAAACAAAAAAGAAAAGTGTGAAAACTGATGTGGGACGGTGGGAGTATTTTTCACTCTTTCACACCCAGTACTTCCAACTTTTTGGTTTTTACCCCATATAATATTGTTCCTCACTTTGTTAATGAATGAGGCAAACATTAATAGACATAAGAGTACGAAGGGAAAAGGACTTGGAAAACAAAGATCAAGGAGAAAAAGTTAACTGAAATAAAAGTTGGGAGGGGGACTTAAAAAAAAAAAAAAAAAATTGTAGGGATCAAAATATGCATTTTACCTAATATGAGATCAATAGTGATGTTCTTTTATGCTACACTATTAACAAAACGTATGAGTAGTAAAGAGATAAAATTAAAAATAAATATGCAAAAAATTTATATACTATTGGAAATTAAAATTGTCGTGCAAAACACAGGTATAATACTAGTTTCACCTAAGATGAGATCATTAGGATGATCCTTTATGCTACACAATTTAAAAAATGCAGTCTGTATAAATTTATAGTGTATGCAGGAAGGTTGGCTATGATGGGGGTTTAAATGTAAGAAATCATTGGTGAAAAAAACATTGTTACTTTTCATATACGCGTAGGTAAAATTAAATTTTCAGGTAGTATAAAAGGTTTCCCTGTAAGAAGACATAAGTGGAAAACGAGCTGCCACTAAAAAAGTCTCTTTCGAGCCGTTTGATGCCTGATTTAAGGAAAGTACCTTGTTCTTCCGATTATCCCACCATTCAGTTGGATTTGCAAAGTAGGCTTGCCACAGTTCTTCCGTGGAACCAGTGGAATTTGCAGAAGTAAAATTTTGCTTTTTGCCTAAAAATCAATAATATATAACCAAACTTAGAAAGTGAAAGAGTACAACTTGGATGCACCAGTTGCACCGTGTAACTGGTGTACAACTAATATTGTTAAGTGAAAACAAGATATAGACCTACAAATAATTTTAGTAAAGCAACTAAAATCATTTAAAGATGCACTTGAGTTGCACAATACAACTGCGGCATAAAAGCAATTGCCAAAGGAGTAGCACTTGGGTGCACCAGTTGCACCGAGTAACTGGTGCACAACTAATACTTTTCAATGAATACAAATAATACTGTTCAAGAAAAACATTAACCAAGAAAAGGGAACAGTTACCTGTTGTCAAAGAATTAGGGTCCCCATTGTACAATGAAACCGGTGATACACCCTTCTCGATGAAATTCAGTTGCTGAACAACAACCTGGCAAAGATAATACAAAATTTATTTAACATACCAACATATAAACATAGGACTGATCGATAATGGGATTACCTTATAGTACGTCTGCTGCTTTCCATCATCAGTTTCAACTGTATCTGAGACTAGCCGACCAGACACATAAATTTGCTGACCTTTTTCTACATGCTGAGAAGCAACATTAGCCAATTCGTCCCAGAAAGTCAAGTTAATCCTGAATAAAGTCATCAATCAAATCAAATGCATGGTTCATATCTTTTCCAATGGAAGCATCTGATAAATAATTAGAAACATTGTAAGGAAACATGAAAATTAAATGAAAACATCAACTAAAAGACTAATTTAGCCTCTGCAGATTAACAGACAAATTGTGAAGTTATAGTAAACCAAGCACACAAGTTTGTCTTCACTAGCTCAACTCGTAATCGTACTAAGCTGTTTTGAAGATGATATAAGCTCAGGATGGAAAGTATTCCTATTCACTATCAGTCTGAATGATTAAGGGACGTCTACCTTTACAATGACCTCATCTTCCTAAGCTAGTTTACTTTGATCACAGAACAGAATTTAGTGTCCCAGAGTATTTATGTACTCATCAAAACATTGGCAATATTCAAAACACCCACCGTACGGACTTCTATAGAAAGACAAAAATGCAGACTTAACACAAAAAATTATGTATAATTGCAATACAATTAAACCAAACCTAAAGATTAACTATCAAGAAAGATATATATTTATTGCTAAATGGAGCCTTCATAAAGAGTCAAAACTACCTGGCCACAGGCCAAATAAAGAAATAGACCCTGTTCTCCCATCACATTATACAAAGGCCATAAGCAAACAGTTCTACAACTACAACAGAGTCAACATAATATAAAAGAAAAGATGTACGTTGAGAACCCAAATACAAGGCTAGATTGGCAGTGTGGCTTGTATGTTAGGCATTTATGGTACCTCATAAGCCTCTAATAAAGACTCATCAAAATTCTTTCTGCAAAGAAATTCAGAAGAGATGACACATATCCTGCCTATATATGCATACTCTTAGTTGCTGACAGCACAAACACCTCAAGAAAAAAGGCAGTGCGGAGAAAGAGTTGGGACGGAGGGAGTAGTTCAAAAGAACTGGTCATAATACCATGGAACTCAGACCTATTAGATAAACTCTCCACTCATTCTGAATAATCCTCTACAGTCTACACCAAAACGGCCTTGATTTTATTTAGAAATGGAAAAATGTGAGATTCCAAAACATGAATCATACTACTGATGAAGAATCAAAACAAAAGCTTCACTTCACCGCGTTAACAAATCAATTCTCTACCAAATACTAAAGGAGATACTTCAAATTGCTATTCATTAATCCCATTAGAGCGCCATTCAAGTTCCCAAAATTTGATTCTCAGAACAAATTACGACGGAAACTAATAGTAGAAGAAATAAAAATCAAAGATTACCAAGTCGTGTCGGTTTGCGATTTCTTGACGGCGATGCGAGACCACGCGACGACCTTTCCAGAAGGAAGGTGTTTGATTTGAACCGGAGTTCCAACTACGCCGATTAGCTGAACCGAATTGCAGAGCTCCTTCTTCCACGGAATCTCCGCCGGCCTAGGGTACTGCGAGCCGGACATCGCGGCCCGTTCGTACTCGTAAAATCCATTGTTATAGGTCGTCGAAGCAGTATTAGGGCTATTGTAATCGAACGAACATTTAATTCGGGCCAAGGAAGCTAATCTTCTGAGAGCTTTGGGATTGAAGGAAGGAAATGATAAGGATGGAATTGGGCGAGGGTTTGGGTAGAGTGGAAGAGTTTTATTCAGTGGTGGCGTTTGGTTTAACGCCATGGCATCTCGAGGAAGAAGGTCGACCGATGGATAGATATTTTACAGAGTAGGAATCCGTAAATAATTTTCAAAATAGGTCTAAATCACAATAAACAAAAATAAAAATTCATATGAGATGGATACAACCTAAGCTCAAATCACACTCATTTCTCTTAAAGTTTTAAAAGATCAACGTCTAAAACTTATAAAATGCCTCATGAGGCGATTGCCAAACGCAAAGTGTCTTCACAAACAAATAATGTCTTAACATTCTTATCAGTGTTTTTATAACAGCGGCGACCAAACTAGATTGGGCACTAGTTCTCAATTGGTTGGACTAAGCTAATCGACGGTTCAACCGTTAAAATAATTTCTATTAATTTTTTAAGAGTTGGTCTCCCATGAACCAGGTCTATGCTATAAATTTTAATTATTTGACTTATTTCACACATTCTAACTCATTAAAATTGACATGTATCATATACTGAATAGGTTCAAATGTCCATGAATTAAAACAAGCTTAGCATGAATCATGTCTATACAAGTTTTTGTCATTTTTTAAAATATTCCCGATATTATACTAAAAAATAAAATAAATATCCACTTATAAAATTTAAAATTATAATTTATAAGTTTCATATTGAAATAAACACAGTAAAATACTCCTTCCGTCCCAAAGAAACGTGCACGTTTATTGTTTTCACGTGTTTTTGCGAGCGATTTTTTTATTAGTATTTGAAATGATAAAATAATTTTTAAAGATGCATGCAATAGATGAGAGGTAGATCTATAATACTCCTCTTTAAAAACCACTTTATCATTTGAAATACTAATAAACAACTCGCTCACAAAAACTCGATAATAAAGTATGTGTGCACGCTTTTATGGGACGGAGGTAGTAATTGTTAACACAATTTAAAATACTAAATTTTTAAAATAGGATAATATAAATAAGAATTAAGTTTTAAATTAATAAAAAAAGTAAAAAAAAAAAGAAGAAAAAAGAACAAAATTGGTTCAACCGAATTTTACCAATTTCCTGATTTTGATTGATTTTTCAGTTCAACCGTAAAAAAATGGTTTTTTGAGGTAATCAAATCGGTTTATGGTCGATTTTCAGTTCAACCCGATTCTAAAAACACAGACTTTTATTATTCCCCCGTCTACAAAAATTGTGTGCTCAATTCTTTGGACACAGGTTTTAAAAAAAAAATAGATAAAATATATAAAGTAAAGGTATTATAGGGTACTGTGGAGTCCATTTATAGATGGAGTGAATTTTGTGGATAAAATACAATGACAATATGAGTAATTAAGTGATGGTTGGAGGGTAGAGATAAAATGAGTGTGTCCATAAAAGGAATGAGCACACGTTTGGTGGACGGACAAATAAGAAAAATGAACATATTTTTAGTGAACGAGGAGAGATACTATTTTTATTATTTTAATAATAATACACGTAGATGAAGGAGGTTTTATAGGCGAACATTTTTCGAGTGCAAACTCTCCTGTAAAACTTATTCATAATATGAAACTGATATTATTACATATATAAATTAATAATTGATATTTTTATAAATTAATATCAATAATATTTAATACTATGCTTTCAGTTTATAAATGTAATGTTATCAATTGATAAGTAAGTCGGTATTAATTTATAAGTATAATTGTATAAATTTAATATTATGAACAAGTTACACCGAAAATTTTTTCTTTCCAAAAATAAATCCTCTACATTTTTTTTGTTGTTTAAAATTTTCTTAAATTTAAAAAATAAATGGACACACAATAAAATAATGAGCTAAAATATAAAAGAGTGAAACTTGCCCACCATATCTCTCTCTCTTCAAAATTTACACAAAGAAATAGGAAAGGCTTGTATTTTCTATGTCTTAGTCGAGCAATTCTCATTTTCAGCAACTTCTAAGCTAGAATTATTGAAGGAAACGAACTCAGACGGATGCGCTTCGTTCTTGTAGCCTCAGGGTTTTATCTTGTGTCTTCTTGATAAACTAAATTTGAGCATTAACTTTGAATTTTCTAGATTTTTTAGAGGAAGAAGACGATGAGAGGAGAAAATGAGAGAAAGAAGGAAAAGTCTAATAATTCACATTTCAAATGTGTATATAAGTGCAGTTTAGTCATTCAATATAAGAATATTTATCGTGATTTTTTTTTGGATGCATATAGAAAATTTGAAAGTGCACTTAAAAATAATATATGTGTGGCAACTCAAAGACTTATTAAGTGACATATCCATAATTTTATATTTCGGGTGCAAAAGATTATGAATAAAAGACAAAAAATAAGGTAAAATTGTCTTACAGTGTGACTAGTATAGTTTTTCAATAGAAAATAAACATATTTTAAAATAAAGTGTATTAGTTGATTCAATTTTCAAATCTTCACCTTGAAATGATGCATCTTACATAGTTATTAACCCATGACAATTATCTATTTTAAGTATAATAATCTTACATATATGTAGCAAGAACAGAGACGAATTTAAGATAATGTTAACATTAATCAACTAATATTAGTCAATAAAATATAATAAATATTGTTCAATAAAAATTAACTAATACCATTTTAAAATACACTTAAACATAAGGTTAGTTTGTACTAATAACACAACAATGTCCAATGTTTACTTTCTTGGTTGAAAAAGTTGGGTTAAACGTCAGGCCTGGGTTTAAGGTGCGCAGACCCTTCTTATTTCAACCCACGAGTTTGAGCGCTTTATTAAACCCGAGCAATGTTCATTTTGTGCAATTACAATTGTAACCCCACTTAGATTGAATCAATTGTATATCAGGTTTAATTCTATTCTGTTGAGTTTGATTTTGCAAGATTTCATTGTGAGATTTGGTTTTTTCAATTCCGACCCAGTTTCTAATTCCAAATTTTGGTTCCAAAATTATTGTTGGTTTAAATTTTGTCGCATTCGGGATACATCATCTTCGTCGACGTTTGATTTGTTCTTTTCGTGTCGCCGATAAATATTTTCGTCTTCGTTGGAATTTTTTCCAGTTTCCCGTGTCTTTTTATTTGATGGGGTTTCAGTTCCGCTCATTTTGCTTAATTGATTTGAATTCCTATTTTGGTTTTTGAATTGTTTCGATTTTACTATCCGGGTAAATGATTTGTTGTTATGCCACCTCCCAAATCATAGAAAGTGCTCCGCCATGGATGAATTTTTGTATTTGCAGAAGTTCTCTTCTCTGCCATGGATGTTGTGATTGAGCAAGGACAAAAATATTAATTAATACCATTTAATTTGGGGCCATATTTGTAATTTTGTAGTTATCAATTGGAAACCATCTATGTAAACAAAGGAAAAGAATTACAAAATATTCTAACCTGGTTTAATACCAGTTAAGTAAACAACATATAACTCAACATTAATAAACCTTAATGTCCGTTTGATGGCCCTGATATGCACTTAGTCGGACTCTAATCTTGGGTTGTTTACCCCTTTGGTAGGCTTGTTTTTTAATCTTTCAAGCCCAAGATTAATTCAAAGCCCGCGTGTAATTACTGTTCTGTTATGCAAGAGTTGTCTGGCCCAAATACATAAGATTCATAATCTCTCGCCAACTGTAACACGGGGTTTTTGTGAAATTCCCATAATACCCCTGTTGTATATAAAGATTTTTGGGCCCAAATTTCTCATTTCTACTTCTTCAGAATTTCGAAACACTTCTTTTCTCCCCATTTTCCACTGAAGACGAACAGGGATAACACCGCCGAACATGAACGCCATAGATTCAAGCGATGAATCGGAAAACGAAAATGATGTTCCTGCATCAGAAAATGAAAACGACCATCCTGAAGCGGAAAAGGAAAATGACGTTCCTGCATCTGATAATTTCTAGGGTTTAATCGATCGGTTTCATACTATAGGAGTCGGGTTTTCTGTAAAAAAATGACGGAATTGAGATTGAGTTTTTTTTTATTTAGGGACAGATTGTGGTCTTAAATTTCTATTTACATTTTCTACTTTCATTTGCACATATTCCTGATTTTATTTACAATTTGTGTTTCTGATTATCACATGTTTTGGTTTTCTGAAAACAAATATTTAGAATTTAATACATGCATTATTTTCACATGGTCTTCATATCTTAAGGGCATCTTTCTAGTTGGGGTTTGCGATTTTTTTTAAGTTTGTGATTCCGTGGTTAATGTACTAGGAGAGT